>VZRR01011981.1:195423-340234 GCA_013398015.1 Oreocharis arfaki | reverse complement strand
AAATCTGTTTTCTACGTTTTCCTGTGAAAATAGGAACATTCTTTTCCCTCCTCTTGAAACCGGCTTACATTTCAGCCAAGAACATAGCAGTCGTGGCATCAGTTGGTGCACAGGCAAGAGGAAGTGCCAGGTGTGTATCCCTGCTGAACATGAAGTCAATTGCTTGTCACTGACCTATTTAATAAAAAAATATCTCTATCTGCCTTGGTATGGGAATGAATAGGAATGTTATTAATTCTTGATATAGTTGTTCTTAAGCAATGATCTGATAAATACAGGTAGTGCAGGTTCATAACTCCATATCTTGCAGGTAAACCAATTAATTAACATTTTTCAAGTTGTGTTGAGGAAGATATTTAGTGCAGGTAGCTCTGTGTGCAACTGCAGTATGAGGCTGAGCTCTGGGTGGCAGGAGCCTGAGGCAAGAGGCCCTGAACTGGTGCACAACATTTTGCACAACAAAGGACACAAGGACCTGTGGCACCAGCCAGGTGACTGGACACTCAGAGACACAGCAGGACACAAGGACGCAGCAGGAAGACCCCAGACTATTGGTGCACAGACTGTAAGGATAAAAGAGCCCAGGGAGTCTTTTGCTTAAGGCCCCTCCTTGAAGGCACCAGCTCAAGCATTTTCTGCACCATGATTAAATTATTTTAACCAGAGGTCTGAGATGCCATTATGGGAAACTGAGAGCCAAGCCATTAAGGAAACCTTGCCCAACTGTGTGGGTGTTGTGTACATAGGGAATCTAGTGAGGCATTCCCTGGAGCTCACTGGAGCTGCCCAGTGTGAAGGGGCTTCACTCCCAGCACTGGAAAGTCTCTGGTGGTGCAAGTGTGACTGCCAGAGCATCTCCTGAATGGTCAGACACGAAAGTTTCCTTAAGACTTGAAAAAATAGCATGAGGATGACAATTGTACTTAGCACTGAAGGTCAATAATGTTCTTACACTAATATGTAAGAATACAAGGAGGAAAGTCCACCCTAAAAAAATTGTTAACAGCTTAACCATTTTTGAGTCTACCAATGGAGAAAAAATAAAAGCATTCTAAAAATATAAGATGCTGTGAAATTCTATTATATGTTGAGGTTTTTTTGGTGCAAATAAATTTTGCCCATACTTTAAAGTCTTGTCATGGCTTACCTGTACTTGTTTTGTCTAACGAGCTGCATTGGACCAGTCTACACAGGAAGATGCTTTTATGTTTGGAGTAAACCTTCTTGACAAATTCATTTGGGTAGACTCTGCTAGAGCTAGTCATTGAATAAGCAGGTTTTTTCAGAAAGAAAAAGGTTTACAATATTCACTAAAGTCATATGTCTAAAGAGATTAATTAAAATCCTCTACTGGAAAGTTTAATGTTCTTGTTAGCATAGGTTTAGGCGTTTGTCTTGGACTTAATTAGACTAATGGGAAAAAATTCTATCATCATGTTTTCCTCTTGCTGTTTTCCCAGGGAAGAATGCAAAGAAATTTTTATTAAACATTTATGTAAAAAATATGTACATTCTGCAAAGAGTTAAAATTTATTTGATCAGTACAATTCATTTTCATGATATGTCTAAACCAGTAGTTCAAGAATGTTAAGATTTTACGATCAGTAAGTATCTAAACACTACACTTAGTGTTTATGCTGTGTTTTATTGAAAAGCTCAGTTATTGATTTTTTTAGCATTAAATAATAGTAAAGAGGTAATTTACAAGCTGTAGTAAGGAGGTGTGCTCTTCTGACCCAGTGTTGTACAAATAAGCTAGGTGATGTTATATTTCACAGGCTGAAAGAATCCAGCATATTACTGTCAGCCCCAATTATTTCAAAATAATAAAAGTCCCATAAATCTTTAAACTTGATGTGTGTGTGTGTGTGTGTGTGTTTATTTACAGTGGGGTTTTTGTTTTGTGTGGTTTTTATGGGGTTTTTTTTGTTGATGTTGTTCGTTTTTTGGTTTTTGGTTTTTTTTTTTTTGTTTCGGTGTCCTGGATCCAGCCAGGACAGGGTTCATTTTTGCAGCAGCCAGGAGGTGCAGGGGTGAATGACAAGGACTCTGAGGTTGTTCTGTACCACCCCACACCATGCACAGTAGGGTCGCTTCTTCCTGTGTTTTGCCAGAAGTGTGTGGTCAGGTAACCCTGAGCTCTACATGGCAAACAGTCACGTGTGAGCCATTTGCCTCTCTTATAAACACTACTATTAGTGTTGTTACTTTTCATTTTTGTTATTTAATTGCTGCTTCCAGTAAATTGGTCTTATCTCAAACCATGATCTTTACCTTCTCATGCCTTCCATTCACCTCTGCACCCCACCAGGAGGGGGGAAGTGAGCAAGCAGCTTGTGGTCTGGGGTGTTTCCAGCAGGAAGAAAAAAACTGGGGAATGCGCTTCCTAAACCACAATATTTGGGGGTTTTGTTTTGGTTTGGTTTTATAAATTACTATGTGAAAATGTGAGGGCAGAATATTTAGTGCTGTGTTTTTTGGCTCACACTTGAGGCAGTTTTTAAGCTTTGTTTTAGTGTCTTGAGAAGTAGAACCTTCAAAATGTATGTCAGACTGTTCTTTCAGGTAGTATGACTCCAGAAGCTAATGCTTCTGATCAGAATTAATGAAGGTTGAATCTCTTTGTTCATTGAATTTTCCAGACTACAAGATGCTGAAAGTTTCTTCATTATCGTTTTGCAATATTGGGGTATTCACTTGAACCATTGGGTGCAAATCTCTGGGAAATACAGCAATAAGCTCTTTTTTTGTACCAATGATATTAACTAGAAAAATCTGAGTAATACAGCAATTTAGGCAGCTGTCATTTTTCACAAAATGTATAGATAGTTGGTATCCTCGAAGCCTCTGCTTTTCTGCCAGATTTGCTTTAAGAAAAATATCTTTCAAAATTATTCAGAAAGGGCACATGGATGAACCCAGATTGACCCAACCAGGAAATCAAGCTAATTACCCCTGATGTGGCACTGCTTTTGAATTCTGAACAGTTTTCAAAAAATGTACATGAAAACCCATGAAGGGAGGATGAATGAAAATCTCCATTTCAGATAAACTGCCAGCAGGAAAAAGAGATTGCTAGCTATTTTTCAGGAAGCATCTATTACTCAGCTTTGCACAGCTGGTTCAATAGCAAAGGATGTTCAATTGCAGCACTACTGTTTTGTTCCAGATCATCCAGCTCTACCTGCTACACAGCTGATGATGTGTGACTGAGTGTAGTTCTGCCACAATGACTTAAAGGCTTACCCTGGCATATTGCCCTTATTATTGTACAAATAGAAGTGAACTCTGTGTCTCCAAAATAGCCATTATGTGAATGAAAGAAAAGTTTTGCTATTGCGTATAGCACGTCTCTCCAACCCCATCTGTCTTTCCGAGGTTAAAGAAAGATCCTGAGCTGTTGCTAAGTGCCATCACTATTCTGGTCAGGTCTGAATTCAACCTTGATTAAAGCACACTGTTCCCAAGCCACGGATCTTCTGCTGTTTTCTCTGTTATTCTGAAGCATTGCACAGAAAGCTTAGTAGAGAACAAATAGCCTGCCTTTGAAATGCAGGTGTTGGTGATGTTCCTGAACTGGAACAGCATTTCATTAAAGTTGACAAAGATCTATCGGATCATCAGATCAACCCTTCTGAATCAGCAGTATATTTCTCTGAAATAAAGGCTTTATCTTCTTCTGAAGCTTTAGCGTCTGTTTAATAGCCCTACTCTAAGAGCAGAATCATTAGGAAGCCTTGTCTAATGAGTCCATTCATATTCCCAGTGGAAGGAATCTATCCAGTTAAAAGAGCAACAGATCTTTTCTTATTCTGGTTAATGAATTAAGGGGTCCAGTCAAATAGAAATTAATTATCTGTAATTTGAATTCATCTGCACAAAAAGATGAGTGGTAGCTTCAAAGAAGTTGATGTGCTTGTCAACTTGTCAATGTAACCTACAGGATAGTCCATACTCACAGGGAAATACAAAAGCACTTCCGCTGTTTTGCTCCCAACAGGGACACCATCCTTTGATCAAGGACTTTGCACTGGGTTGAGCACTCTCTAGCCAGAAAAATTGTGACTTCTGCTGATAGCCAGGCATGGCTTTCTGCTTTTGGTATCTTCTGTCTTTTATAGCACAACACAAGCTTTCAAAATGTATTTAACAGTACAAAAATACCAAAAAAAGAGTTTTCATTGCTCTTTTCTCTGATGGTTTTATGCTTCCTGCTTGCTACCTCTTCCCCTAATATTTTCAAAGGGTTTGTCATCCTGGGCATTAAGGTCAGCACTTCAGAACATCAATAGAAACAAGAAAGTCCCAGTAAAGTAGTGATCCACTTGGAAATATCTGCTTTATGGACTAGATTCTCTTGATGGTATTAGTCGGTGTATTTATTTCCAAGTTTTAAGTTAATTTCACCGTTTCCAGTGTATTTATGTAATTTTATGAGTCGAGCTACAGGGTGAATGGCATTGCTTACTGTGCTTTTATACAGTACAAAAATTAATTGAAAGACCCTTTTTAAGGCTTCAGAACCAGTCAAATCCTGCTTTTATTTTTTTCCCTGTTTTTTTTTTTTTTTCTCCTGGGTATCTGAATGCCTTGAACAAAGTGTGTAATCCTTAGCTACATTACTTACCCAAATATTTCCAAAGATTGACTGCAAATATTTATTGAATCAACATGTACCAGTTTGATTAAAGTAATGGTTTCCTCAGATGTGTTCCTACATTTGCAACACCCATTAACTAAACACTTAGTCTTAATTTTTGACCTGTTATGAGATGAGTGTTGCCATAGGAAGAAAAGTATTTGGAAGCTATTTCTACTCTTCAGTGGACATGGCACTTAGTGCTATGGTTTAGTTGACATGGTGCTGGTTGGTCAAAGGTTGGACTCAATGATCCTGGAGGTCTTTTTCTAATCTTAATGATTCTACAATAATATGATTCTTTAGTATACCATTTCCATGATGGTATATAATTGTTTCTTTAATTACCATGGAGTTTTTGCCTCAACAATCTTGCCTGGGAGGCTTGCTCTACACTTTACTGATTCTCCTTATGAAAAAAACATTTCTTGACATCTGCTTTAATGTTTTTTGTCTTTATATTCCCTTTAACCTCTTTGTCCTACTGGTAATCATATTAGCTGGAAAAAAAACCCCCAAAATAACTGATGTAAGGATAGACTTCCTGATTTCTACAGAGAACTTTAATAAAATTCCCTTTATCTGTATTATGCAGTTTAAAAATAAGCAAAGATTAATAGCACTTTCTTTTGTACAAGCCTGGGGTTAACCTTATAATTCTCATTTCTCCACAGTGTTAGCTATACATGATCTTTTCATTTAAATTAGCAAGGAAGAAATATCAAAGGAAAATAATAATAAAAGCAAACATAAAAACCAACAAAAAACCCCAGTCCCTAAATTTCCCTTTATAATCCAGATACACTGGAGGTTTTGCATTTTGCTCTATACTAAAAACTGAGTGGTTTTTTCTGAAATTCACTTGCATTTAATTTCTACTTAAACTACTTGGGCTTTTTATGAGACTGTACTTGGTGGTTTGACATTAAAGTTGTAATAGGCCAGAACTGTTTAGTACTCACCCGTGTGTCACAGTCTTTGAAAGACACAGACTGGTACGGCCTGTCTGCTTTAGTGGGATGACTAGAAGAGGTGGCTTAAACTACCATTGTTTGAAAAACAATCTGATCTTTGAGGTGGAGATATTTAGGAAAGGGCTGTTGTATCTATCTGTACATAATTATCCTTTCTGTTTCCTTTTGCCATGTTTCTCTGTGAGACAATTCAAAATGAATAGTACTGCAGAGGAGCAGAGTTGTGCTACTTCTACTCATGAGGATACAGCCCAGGTCCTTATGTCAAGTAACCATGCCAGTCTTAGAAATGTTTTCTCAGAAGACACTTGTGTGATACAAAGAACATCCCTATGCCCATCTAATTTCCCATTATATTTTCAATTTAAGAAGTAATTTTGGCTTCCATGAAGAGCCATTTTTTGCTGTTTCAGTTGCACAGTTGCTGTATCTAGTGACACAGGGATACAAGAAAATAATCCTAGCTTATTAAATAAATTTGAAGACAGTTCAGCTGGAGGAATAAATGGGCATAGGTTCAGATACAACCATTTTGGAGACTCAATGGTGCCTGATGACTATATTAAGATATTGAAATAGGTCCTCTATAATGCAGATGCTTTTCTGTTCCAGCAAACTGTTCCAGCACCTCACCACCTACAGAGTAAAAAATTTCTACATAATATCTAATCTAAACCTACTCTCTTTCCATTTGAAACCATTTCCTCTTGTCCTGTCACCACATGCCCTTTTAAAAAGTGTGGTGCCATCCTTCTTGTAGGCTCTAGAAGGCCACAATTAGGTCATCCCAAAATCTTCTCTCTTCCAGGCTAATTCTCCCAGCTTTTCCCCACTGGAGAGGTGCTCCAACTCTCTAACCACCATGGTGGCCACCCCTGGACTCGCTCCAACAGATTGATGTCCTTCCTGTGATGGGGTCCCAGAGCTGGATGCAGCACTCCAGGTGGGGTCTCACTGGAGTGGAGCAGTGGGGCAGAATCCCCTCCCCTGACCGGCTGGCCACGCTGCTTTTGATGCAGCCCAGGATACAGCTGGCTTTCTGGGCTGGGAGGGCACTTTGCCTGCTCATGTCCAGCCTCTCATGCACCCCAAGTCCTTCTTGGCAGGGCCGCTCTGGGTCTGCTCATCCCCCAGCCTGTGTTGATACAGAGGGCTGCCCTGACCCAGCTGCAGCACCTTGCACTTGGTCCTGTTAAAACTCATGACATTCCCACCAGGCCACTTCTTGAGCTTGTCCTTGTTTATTCATTACATATATTATTAAAATATCTTTTGGGCTGTGATAATAATTTAATAATACTCTTTGGAAGACTGAGACACTCCCATAAAAAGAAAAAAATGTCAGACACAACGGAGAAGACAGAGTCATATCTAAAAGAAATGAATGCAGTGATGGAAAGTAACAACAGCATCTGCCTTGACACGTGTGAGGATATATAAAAATTCAGCATCAAATTCTGTACTGAATATATCACCTCATCAATTACAGAATGTTTCAGTCCTGGGATTGGGGATAACATGCAAATAGTATGAAGTAGCTTTACTGTCTTCCACTACATGAAAGTTGCTGCAGTACAATATTTGCTATACTTACTATATTTTGTAATTTTCGTTCTGATTTTTACAGCCTCATGTTTTAGTCCAAAAGATTATATCAGTTCTTTCTTGTCCTAAGAAGAAAGAACATTCCCCCGAAACAAAAATATTTTTCCTTTGAATCACACTTTTTTTCAGTATCATTGTTCAATCCCAGATCAGAAACTTTGATGTATCAATGAGAGAGTATCCAAACAAACACAGTTCTATTAATTTACCAATATAACTATTTCAATTTAGGACTTCAGAAGAACTATTTATCTATTTTATTAAACAATCTATATTATTTTAGATTTTTGTCTAAT
This sequence comes from Oreocharis arfaki, assembly GCA_013398015.1. Classification (NCBI taxonomy): domain Eukaryota; kingdom Metazoa; phylum Chordata; class Aves; order Passeriformes; family Paramythiidae; genus Oreocharis; species Oreocharis arfaki. The sequence goes on along the minus strand of VZRR01011981.1, from coordinate 332,720 downwards.
CTGTTCACTCTGCTTATATGTGGAATCTAATATAAAAATACTCAAGATGTGTCTGGACACAATCGTGCAATGTGCTCCAGGATGACTCGAATCAGGAGGCTGGACCAGATGACCCACTGCGGTGCCTTCCAACCTTTCCCATTCTGTGATTCGGTGATTCTGTGAATCTGTGATTCTGTGAATCTGTGAATATAGCTTATTTATAAGCTATCTTGTATCTTGGAAGATATAAGTTTGTTCATATAAGCCACAAGGTTGTTTACAGTCACTTAGACCTGTAATATTAAAGGCTTGCAACTACCCTGCCCTAAAAGGCTTAGCAACCACATGATATATACACACAACTAAAACTTTTCCACAGTCTGGTAGCTGCAGGATGAAAGGATAAGCAGTAATTGAAAATAGTAGGCATGAAGCACAACCAGTGCAGAATGGAAGGGTTTGCATTTACTTTGCATAGCTGTAACTTGAAACACTAGTTAAAAGCAAAGGAGAATCATGCCCAGAAATTGCCAGTAACAATCCCATACCTAATATAAATTTTCCCAGCTCCATTGATTTCAATAGAGGTAGAAAATTTACAGCAATGAAAGCTGTAGGCCATTTTATTGCCCTGAATCTGTTCTTGCCTGTGTGCAGCAAGGATGGATATCATACACCCTGGTTTGTCTCTCACCCTGTAGAAGATGAGTTTGTTCCTGGACAGTTTTAATGTGCTTCACTCATGAAGCACCATTAGGACTGGTGAAGAACATGAACACCCACTGCAAACGCTGTGCATTCTCACTTCATCTGTATATGTGAGGCTACTAGTGAGGGAGAGCAGAATATAAGCAGAGACATGGGCAGCAAATACTTCTGGAAGAGATCATCTGCATGGCCTCTGGGAGTCTAAGAAATCATGAAAATCCAGCTTTTCTCTACTTGCTATTATATAGTTTTAATTGATGGGATTCAAAAGCAGTTTGAAAGTCTCAGGGCACTATTTTGCATAGGTTTGCATGTCATATCACACTTTCTCATAATTTATTAATTTTAATTCATAATTTAAATGAGAACGTTGTAAAACATGGCTCTAACTGAAGCTGTTGAAAAATCAATATTCTCTACCTTTTTTCTTTGTTCAGTTCTCTGCACCACAAATCTGACATAAAGGTAGAGGAAACTTAAAGGAAGGGAAGTTTTTTGGCAGACAAGAAAAAAGGTACAGCACAACAAAATAACATGAGTTTGTATCTGGAAGTCACGTGCTTTAAAAACAAGTTAACAGTTTTTATTTGCAAAAATTTGCTGGTAACCAAAGGAAGGGGACAGAAACAGATTCCTGACAGTCCAAGAAACGTGTGACAAACTTACCTATGCATCTTCTTAACAGCCCTTGGCAATGTATTTTGAATTGATGGTGAGATGCCCGGTGGGCAACTGCAATGAAGCTGAACATATAGAAATATTTAGGAATACCTTTAAACAGTTGTGTGACAATATAGGAAACAGTTAATGGAACAGAAAAGACACTTCATGATGTCCTCATGACCTCTTCTTATTACACAAACACAAAAGGATAGTGAGTAACACTGAATGATGGGAGATTAGAAAACATTATTTTCTAAAACACAATTAGCCAGAAATACTCATTATCCCTAATATCAGCAAGAGTAACTGCAACAGTTAATAAAGCAGTCATGTGCTTAAAAATGCGCCAACATTGATTCCAACAGGATTTGCAAAAGAAACACAGAGATATTGTAATAAATCCTCACTGATTTAATTTATGATCCTCTGAAAGCATGATCTCTGGAAAATAGCTTTGCATGCAGTGGGTTATGCTACCTACATCTGCCTCCAGTCTACCTTACAGAGACACAGAAAATACACAGGTTGCCTGTGAGACATGCCAGTGTATCCGGCAATTTGCAAGAACCCCAGGTGTGCTCCAGCATAGGGAATCACAAGTTCTTTAAAGGTATTTGCTGGTCAACATGGGCACTCAACTTGAATGCTCTGTCAGCAGCCATGGAGGTGGGATCCATGAGCTGCATCAAACAGTGGCTTTTGAGCACATCAGCAGATATTAGACATCATTAATTTATGGCATTTTATAACTTTCGTGAATTCAGATGCCATGAACTCAGGAGGATTTCAAAACCAGACTTTTTCTGGTTAGCTGAGGTAAGAAGAGAGATACTAAACTGAAATATCTGTACCAAAAGAAAACAGAAAAAAACCCCCCAAACCACTTCGGAAGCATTAGAAATCCTTTTGATTTAAGGCATGAGCCATTTTCTATCACTGGATCGTTTTGTGCGCATGGTACAGGATTGCAGGTAGTGCTAGTGCAAAGGGCTGGTCTGAATGAGGGTAGCCACACCTTTGTTCATATGAGCAAAATCCAGGGTCTGCTAGTTAGCTGCAGTTAACCAAGCTCATTCTTTTTCTTATGAGGGCCTCTGCATCTGTCAAACAACTGTACTCGGTCACATTTTCTTTTGTTTAATTTTAAACCTCTCTCATCATCTTCATTTTCTGATGTCATTTTTTAATCTGCCTGAAAGGATATGCAAGAGAAGGGAATTTAAAATATTTTTTTTTAGAAATGCTTAATGTAGGTAGTTCATAAGGGCAGATAGAATTCAATTTGGGTAAATGTTAGCTAATATTCACTTGCAAAAAAATTATCTGAATTTCTTGTGCACTCTGAAAGTCTTTGGTCCTGGTTCAATAAGTATTTGCGTGCTCCTGAGAGAATAAAGCCCTTCATTCCCTTGTCAGGAGTTAAGGATTTTCTTTCTACTCAATCAGCGATGCAAAGAACTTAACATGGAGCTCTGACCCCTCTTAAGAAGAATGTAAGTGATTGTTCAATGAAGACCACTTCTTGGTGTATTGTTGCAAACAGGTTGCTTGGACAAATTATAGGCATTGAGAAATGGCATATAAATACCATAATCCTGTTATACAAAGCAATATTACAAGCTGGGTAGGCACTGACTCCCACATTCATAGGATCACTTCAGAAGATTTAATACTAGAATTTCGGAGAAGGTTAATGAAAGCAGTAAATGATATGCTAGAATTTGCAGGAAACAAGGCAGCGGAAAGAGCAAGGCAATCCACTCCACCCTCACTGTGCCTTTTTTATGATGGCAGCAAAATAGTCAAACTGACCATTCCCCCAGACAGAGAGAATTTATAGTCACTATTGGCGATTTTATTACATTGCCCTCTGCAGTCTTCAGGATTGCACTCTTGGAAGCTGGCCTGGAAAAGGAAGGCAACTGCAAGATTTCTGTGCTGGACACTTCATCTAGACCAGGAGTCCAGTGGGGTTTCTGAACAATCACTCTCATCAAAATCCTACTTAGTAGAATATTGGCAGGAGCTGCTCTCTCCTAACATCTTGCCCCACCTTTTTCCCTTGGGCAAGTATGGGTTACTGAAATACAAAGAGAAAGGCTGGATACTGAGTTTGGCCAAAATTTGTCCGTCTTATAAAGTTCTTCTGTTTCTTACCTATTTCAGCATGAACCATTGGAATTCCTTTTACCCTTTACTCACTATTTTTATTTGCTGCAGATATTTCTGCAAAATACCCCTCTCTGGCTGAACATGGCAAATGAAGTTTCACCATTTCCAGATGTATATATTCATATTATGAGTGGAAAGTTATATATCTATACGTTTATTTCAGTATGTGTAGTTTATTTCATAATCTTGAGTGTACAGAAAAAATACAATAATTATCGTGCTAGAAGACATGCTAAAGATTCAAAACTTTTTGCTGGGATTTCAATTGAATTTGGTTTCTTAATGTTTATAAGAAGGTTGTTATGGTTTTAAATAAGATCTGTTGCTAACAGCAACTCTTTCAGTTATTGTAAAATCTGTAAAATAGACAGGGCTATTTAAGCTGCTTGAAAATTTATAGCACATAATATTTAATTAATACATTCAAATATGAGAAATCATTAATAATTTGGACTATGAAGCAATCTATACGTATGTTTTGTATTAAAAACAATATATGCAATTCCATTAATAGTATTGGAATGGATAATTAGTCTAAAATGGTATAGTGACTTAGTCCACTACTGCATTTCTTGACCTCTGTATGCCACAATTGAAATCTGGATTAGATAGGAAAAGAATTACTGTGGAAGATTCAAGAGAGCTCTTTGCTGGCATGTGAAAACCAAGGTTTATTAGCACGGTTGTGGTTGTATAGTCATTGCAGTGCTTATAGTTCACTCATCTCCAGGTGCAATTACCATATCTAAACTCACACATATTAATTAGTTTTATTACAAACTACCTTTCCTCTCCTAATAAATAAAATTCACTTATTATATTTCCTTCAGCATAATTATGTTTTTATAATGTTATAAATAAATATAGAGAACTCTAGAGTGCTACTTAAAGTGATTTTTTCAAAGTTCCTTGAGGTCACCAGATAAGTGAAAATGACTAAGTATAAAATTATTACTATTATTATTATTATTATTATTATTACACAGAAAGCATAGGCAAGACTGAGTAGAGTAGATGTATAAATATGTGTCTATATTTTTGTACTAGTGGTGTCTGAATTACATGTAATTGCATTTCAGGATTATTTCATTCTATTATAAAAACAAATAGAAGGCTGTTATTTTCCTAAACCACATTTCACTTGGAAGTGGGTTTCTGTAACTACACACACAAAAAAAAAAAAAGCTAAGCCCTAAAAGTGTGAGTTTATTCTAGCAGGAGGTGGCATGGAAAATTAAAGTTGTAGTACTTCATTGAGTTTTAACTGGGAGAAGATATGCAGGAAAATTCTGTAGGGTTTCCATTGCTAACATCTCTCCAAAATCTCCAGTACCATGTAAAGTATTTTTCTCAGAGACTCAGTAGTGGTAGCCACCCATTTCAGACTGGAAGATCTCTGTAGATTTACAGTAATCTCCACCTTAGACTCTCTACAAGAAGATCCAGGACCAAAATGACAGAATCTCTATTTTAATCACTTCCTCTGCTGTGATGCCATGTTAATTAAAGAATTCCTGTTCCAAGGTATTCTCTGAACTCCTTAAGAGAGATTTTTTTTTATCACCAGGGAAATTATAGTACTCTTGCTTCTCTCAGGCTCAGTGGAATGAATTTAAAAGATATATGAAGATCCATAAATCTATAGGAGTGTAAAAATCTAATCTTAAAGAATTTCTGCAATGGCTGCAGTTTGAACAGGCCTACATTTAAAGCACACATTTCTAGCTATGTAGTATGCCACAACACACAGTTCAGCAGCTGACCTAATCCAGAAAGATTTTACAGCTTGTGTTGAATGCCTTGTCACAGCTGCTTTGCTGCATTGTTAAAACCAGTGTGAGCATCTTTACAGTGGCAGCAGTACCATCGTGTGTAACCACAGAGTGTACACAGAGATTGATCTGATCCAGCTGCAGACGTACGAGTTAAACATGTACCTCTAAGCTAATTACTGTTACCAATGGAGAAAAGTAGACACATGGAGAAATTAATTAATTTGACTGAACTGCTGACTAAAAGACACCAGCCACAAGGGACAGGAGCCTACGTACCTACATTAAATCAAGACTTCTAAATTCTGGTGCTGCATTAGAACAGAAAAATCCCATTCACACTGCTTAATGGATCAGAAAAGATAAAGTAGGTCTCACTTAAGACTTCACTACCTAAAATTTCACACTAAACCCAAAGAGAAATGAGTCAGAATGTCAGGGTGGAGGTCTTGAGATGGCAGATATTCTTGAGAATAGTAAAATGTCTGAAATTATCCTATTGCAGGAAACATTCAGGCATAGAACAGGTAATATCAATGTATGCCTTACAAATTTCATAGAATAGGATAAATACCTGGCTGGAAAGAGTCTACACAATCTCCATATACATCTCTAAGCATAAGAATGAAAATATGTTACTTTTCTTTCCATCCTCTAGGTTATTGAAAGGAAATTTAAGTGTTCAGCTTTGAGGGAGATCTAAGGAGGGAACTAAATTTAACAGAACAGCAATAGTTGCCTGTGGCTGTCTGGAGAGATGCTAGTAAAATGTTACAGCAGGAAGAGGAGGGAGACACTACCTCAAGACTTCAGATATTTCTATGTAGGAAAGCAGTCTATACCACAAAACAGAAGATGATGGTCTCAAATTCTGGTTAAATAAGATAAAAAAGCTACTTCCAGAACACCTATAATTGGCAGGCCCCATCATGCATCATTAACTCAAGGGAAGTTTATCCATGAAATCTTGTCTGAGTAATTTTAAAATTTTCATTTTAAGTGACAATCTTCTACTCTCCAAATGATTAAACTAGAGAACCAAGGTTATCTATTCCTGCACAGCAAGGCTTCCAATCTTAAGACAGACCCACTATATGACATACAAAAAGACAACCTTCCCCTTGACGGAAACGGAGGTAAGAGTTTTGATGGCAGAACTTTCAGAACTCAGTGACTTCTCACCAAGATCAAGTATGACAGCATGTAAACCTGAGCATAATTATGAACAGTAAATTTTAAAAGTGAATGAATTGATTTATTTATGTATTTATTTATTTAGTTGCTTATTTATTTATTGAAAGAGAACCCTCCAAGGAGTCAACAAGCAAGTCACGTTCCAAAACTGCACTGGGAGGCAGATGGTTGAACATGACTCCAGAAAGTGACAGGCAGAGCTCCATGCAGTCAGAAGATTAAACTGCCTGCCCAAGTGCTGGAATTTAATGTGTAGAATATAACTACTAGTTCTCAGTAGTAATCATTAACACTTTGAACTTTTATGCCTGGGTATGTGATCTGAGTGTGTACAGCCTCTTGGTTTGCCTGTCTGATTCCTCAATAACACTTATAAATATTTTGGTTAACTTCAGACAGCTTTGTCATAGAAACAGATATTTCAAAAGTAAATATCTGAGGAAAACTCATGAGGCAGAAGAGAGGAATCTGAATAACATCTCTAGGGAAAATAAAACCAAAAAAGAGAGCATGGGGTTCAGCCTAGATAGAAAGATATTCAAGGATCAGAGTTTTGAGGCTATTACATCTTCTCCGTGAGTCTGAACTGTTTAAGGATTTTAGTATTCCCAAAAATCTATGAAGCTTGCAGAAATTCAAGAGCACAAATGTTTTGGGAACTATTCTTGTCTTAGATCAAGGTTGGGGTATTCAAAGAGCAATGCAATATATTCAATAGAAGGTATCTTCTTATTGGCTAGATGTTGTGGGCTTATGATCAATAATTATATGTTAATTAATAATTAATGTTTTCTGCAGTAATTTTATGGCAATGTCAGATTGTCTTGACAGACAGCATGTGTGCTTTGTATGTCATTTACACACTGCAATAATCCTTTGGCTTTGTTTATGTTGTTCTGTCAAATTTCTCCAAAATATTTTCATAGGAAAAGCAGTCGGTAGAGTTCCATCAGCCCTTCATTTCAGAAATTTAGAGCACCTGCAGAGAACTGCCTTTTCACCCACATTATACCATGCACTGACAAAGTCTTAGAATTGTTTGTCTCATAAGTCCTGCCAGCATCTTTTCAGTACTTTCAAGTATCTTTCAAAGCCTTTCCAGTACTTTCAAGAACTCCATCCTTCACCCACTCATCATCTACACTGTGTTTCATTCTTGCTTTTACACAGCATTCATGTGTTGAAACAGTCCAGATCTTGTATATAGGTCAGAGCAACCTCTAAAAAACAGAAAAAAGAATAACCCTAAAAAACAGAAAGAAGAGTAACCCTAACCAGAAAATAAAACCACCACCACAACAGAAGTACCCAGAGAAGTACTACAGGTGTCACAGAACTACTAGAAGTAGTTCTAGTACTACTAGTACTCTGTTATGGTACAACTCAAATGCTGTCACAGAAGCAGACCTCTTACCAAGCACCTGAGAAGAACTGGTTAGAAAGAATACATATTGCCCTCTAAAAGCTACATGTGCTTGTGTAAGTCACTTATATTCTTAAAGGGTACCTCAAATATTTATCAGGTCACTGTGTGAAGACCCTGTCACTAGAAGAAGATATGGTGAAATACATACTGAAGGGTACTTCTGGATTGTGCTTAGCATCTTTGATTCTTATGCATTGGTTACAATGAAACAAACCACACCAAACCAACCAACCAAACAAAACAAGAAAAAAACCCCAAAACCAACAAAAAAGAAAACCAAAAAACCCCCACCAAACTGATAGAGAAGATAAAATACAGACACTTGGTTTTTAAATCTCCAAATCTCAAAATCATATACAATTTCTTAAAGAAATATATGATATAATTCTTGTCAGCCCTTTGGTGTTGATCTCTACAGGACACAGGGGGCAATGGAAGCAGGGAAATATTTCTATATCACTTCATCTTTATCTGAGAAAGTAGTGGGCTGATGGAGCAATTTTTTAAAAAATGTGCTTAGCTCATAGAGTGCAGCCTCAGTTGCAAATCCCTAAAACCTTCCACAACTAAACACTTTTTATTTTCATTTTTCTGAATCAGCTAGTGTTTTCCACTGCCAGAGGTCTGATCCTGGATTTAGAAGACCAGGGAATTGCTTTAGGTTGTCACTTCCTCTGTTAGAAAACATAAGTGCCAGGCTGTCTCTAGAAATTTATCATCCTGCTGGTTCTCTTTAGGCACAAAAGGTTGAAATAAAAGCATAATTGACTGAGAAAAGGGAAAAAAAAGTAACATTTTCTGGTATCATAGCTTTGAGACTCATCATGCTTTTCCTATCCTTCTGTGAAAGTGATGGAATTTTTATTTCAGAGCTGATTCTCGTTACTGACATAATGTCAGGTGGCTAAAGGTAACAGCTGGGAGAAGAAAGGCATCTATTACATTTGCATTCAGACTATCATTCGGGTTGTAGAAATCTGTAGCACTTCAGGGCTAATCTCTGCAGTGATGTTAACTAAATAGAAAAGCAGATTTGTGAAACTTCCATGACAATTTGGTAGCAGTAAATCCTACATAATTTATATCATCAAGAAACATTATACATGTATTTTAAGGCATATTGTTATTATTTGACTTTATATCAAAGTAGTAACTTCGTTGGGCTAACCAGGAAACATATAGTAAATTTAATATTTGCTGTGCGGACTCACAAAAGAATTTTTTTTCTGCTGACAGCATGTGGTAGCAAGCTATTTCCCACAACATGGGATAAACTTATTCCCTTCACTGCAGTTGTAGTTTTGTTCATCTTTATTCATGTGTATGTATACTCCATTATTTACTTATAGATACATCACAAATCACCACAAGAATTTAATAGAAAATTATCCTGCCAGAAAATACAATTTGTCAGAAATTAAAAATGGAAATAAAAATATTAGCTCTGTTTTAACGAAGTCCTTCAATGCTAACAAAATGAAAAACACGGAAAAAAAAAATCAATTCTAGTGAATTCAACTGAATGCTTCAATTGAAGTGTTTCAAGCTGATATTGTTGTGTGTCAGATTTGTATTGTTTCCTCTATGGCACTAACATGTAATATTAAATCATCAACTGATAAAATAAAAGCTTTTCAAATAGAAACCTTTAAATATTTTTTGTAATTAAAATTAGTATTTTCTTTCAGGATGTCTGAATTACTTATATTCCCAATATTTAGTCTGACATGCACAAATGCTTCTTTCTTGGCCATGAAAAATCAAGTACTGAAAACATCTACATGAAAAATGCTAGGTAAAATGGAGATGTGGAGCAGCTGCTGTTTTTCTCAGGTAATATGTGAAATGAAGGATGTAATATCAAGGGGTTTTTTTCTGTCACTTCATTTCACTGCTTGCACTGATACAGCTTGTGCCTTCACAAAATGACAGAATGAGTAAGGTTGGAAGGGACCCCACTGGGTCATCTGGTCCAAGCTTGCTGCTCAGTCAGGGCCATCCCAGAGCACATGGCACAGGATTGTGTCCAGACAGCTCTTGAATACCTTCAGTGAAGGAGATTCCACAACCTCTCTGGTCAAATTGTTCCTGTGTGCAGTCACCTGCACAGTGAAGAAGTTCCTCCTCATGTTCAGATGGAACTTTTGTGAGTCAATTTCTGCCCATTGCCTCTTGTCCTGTTGCTCAGCACCACTGAGCAGAGCTTTTCTTGTATTTAACCAAATCAGCAAACAAGATAAGCAATTAGATAGTAGAAAGAAGTCCTGAAAAGGCATCCAGAACTCCTGCAATAGGACTTAGAAACAGAGAAGTAATACAGGCCAGATTGTTCGACTTTGTTTAAAACTGAAGGATAGAAGAATGCTCTCAGGCTTTGTATCATCCAAAACCAAACAAACCAGGTGACTGCAGAAATTACTGATTAACATGGTGATTCTTTTAAATATATTGAATTTCTTGCTCAAGTCATACATCCTTGACCATAAATAAATCTCCTTTTTGACAGACAACAGTCCTGTCTCTTTTAATATGGAAAAAGTCACACCAAAACTCCTAACTGATGTTAACTGGTGACAGTGAGTATTCATAAATTGCTGCAGCCTGAAATAAACGATCTGTGTCAACACGTTCCATAGAAGCAAAATTCTGCCTCTTGACAGGTGTATGTAGGTTCCTGACAGTAAACAGCAACAGATTCAATCAAATTGACTGACTACAAAGGAAATGGGATTAATTTTACCACATGTCTATGATAATAGTGGTAACCACACACTGAACATACAAAAACATAGATCCAAAGATAAAAAAATGTTAATTTTCATTTGTGTACATGATAATTGTTTTTTTACCTTCATGGTTCATCCATATTCATAAAAAAATTTGAACTAATTACTTTTGAAATAACCTCTAATGAAGACATAGCTCAGATCTTTTGGAAACAAAATGTACTGTGTCTGACAGTTCTTCCATGTTGCTGATGTGCTCAAAGAATACAGAAAATTTGGTAAGCAGGATTTTCATTTGAAAAAACTATCTTCTTCCTGACACATTTCTTATAGTTTCAAAGCAATGGTTCTGACTTAAAGCCTGTCCTGTTGAGTCTACTGACTTATCTCTGATACCTTTAACAAGTTAGGTCTTCCATTTTTGTCATTAATTACTTGTTCTTACTGAGAGAAGGCACATCTTTGGTAGTCATTCAACCATGTCACTTTACCAGTTCATTTAATTTCTCTCCTCCTCTTCTAAGGTTAAAAAACCCTACAAAAACTTGTATTGCTTTAAGCCTGTGATTTGGTGGTAATGACCTCATGTTGATCATGAATAAATGCTGGGCACAATTAAAGACATCCCCATGTTAATATATGTAAATTAGGAATCCAGACTTTGCAGATTTGATCAATAAAGGACTAAAGGCCTCTTGCATTAGGGACAATATAAGCCATATTTAAGGTGGGTCACTTTATGGCTCAGTGTTCTCTGCATATTGATTGGTTAAATTTAGGACAGTACATTTTACCTTAAAGTACTGTTAGTAGCACAAAAATCACAGAAATTTTTGATAAATAGATAAAGCACATTATACTTTTAATTTAGATAATTGTTTTATAGTGTTTACAGAACCAAATCTGTGATAACTCTATAACATAAGCATTTCAAGAACCATTTCCAAGCAGTTTGTTTTGTATCTGTCTATTATTTCCTGGGTGAAACATAGTCATTGTTAATTACCTTCCATGTTTCTTAAGTGAATTTGGTGTTTCTGAGTTGGGAAACGTCTGATCAAAATCCCCTAAAAAACTAAGCAATATACAGAGCTAAGGGAGCTGATTTGCGAGCTTTCATGCCCTATTGACTCAGAGACTGTCCTGAGTAACCCAAAAAATGTGTATTGTGTCCCATATCTGTGCTACATCACATGCCCAAGATTGTCTCTCTAACATCCAGGGGCCCGAAGCAGAACCGAGGTGTCTGGCCCCGGGTTCAGGAAGGAAGGAGGTGCCAGGGTCGCTTTAAGAATCGGAGGACACTCCTGCAGAGCCTCTTTCTCTTTTTGTTCTTGCCAGATTGCTAAGAGAGTTGCTTCACCTAGCCAAAGCAGAAGCCTTCTTTTGTTTCTCTCTGGGCTCCTTGCTTGCCTCAGGTCTCCAAGAAACTGTATTTCTCAATCTCAGACTGTTTCAGGGCAAATTCTGGAAATGGAAGCTGCCAGTTTCAGTGCCCAGGACACCTGCTTTTTTCATTCCACAATGCAATAACAACTCAGAACTGCAACCCCAACACCAACTGGGTCCAGCTGGCTGAAAAAGAAGCAGAGAAATTGACACCGCAGCTTTACCCCTGCCCCAGGTCCCAGTTCCAGCCACTGCCCAAGTTCCTGGCTCCAGATGCTGCCCAAGTTCCAGCCCTGACCCAGTTCCATCTGTTATTATCGATGCTGCTGCTGCTGGGAGAGATGTCCTCTTGGGTGGCGTGGTGCAAATGGCTTGAGGGGCATTTGACTCTTTTTGGACTCGGGGTTTCTTTTTGTTTTGTCCTTGTTCCCTGTTGGTTGTCCGTGGGAAGAGGAAGATTTTTTTACGTTTGGAAGTTTGGTTGCTGTGTTGGTTTTTTTGTCTTTGTTCTCTCTCTCCACACACGGCTGGGAGAAGAGGGCCTATCCACGATTTTGCCTGTGTCCCTTGGACCGTGCGGTCGTTTATGGAGGCCGCCATCTTGGGGGAGGAGCTTTTCTGAGTTTTTGTTTTGTTCCCAGGGAGTCCCTGGTATTCAGCACTTTTTAGTATCTAGTGATTATTATTGTTTCTTTGCCTGTTGCTCTTTCATATTTTAGTAAACTTATTTTTTTGCTTATCTCTTCTTGCATTTGTCTCTCCTTCTTGGCGAAAGGGAAGTAGTTAAAACTAAATGGGGAGATAACTCATTTTGCAGTGTCTGCCCTTTTAAATTGTCTTCAACCATGACAGAGGCAAACATAGCTGCCTTTGAACCTATTTCCTCCCTTGTCACCCTTTCTAGAGGGCCACACAATAAAACTGTTTATTATGAGGGTATTTTTAGTGTAGTGAATACCTCTCTTCCAGGGCATATCCATTAAGTCATTTTGGATGTATCATTAAAACTCCATCAGAGCATTAGAGTAAATAATTGTTTTGTCCTTGCTCTATGTCTGGAATTTTTATGGACATGCACATGGTCGTGAAGAGTCTTTATTTGACTTTGTGACTTTGCTGCTGACTTTTTGACTCATTGCTCTAAGCACCTCAATTTACATTCATTCGTGAATACAATCATCATGCAGAAATAAGACATTTTTTCACCTTAGTCCTCTATAGGGGGTACATTTGAAACACATCAAATTGAGTGGTATTAGACTCCACAGAAGATGCCACTATTCATGCCTTTTCCTTAAAAGCAGATTTGACAGTTATTTTCGTACAAGGTCCTACATGCTTACATACTAATTCAGGGAGTAAAGTGTACTTTACAGTGCAGAGCAGAGCAGAGAAGAAACAAGGCATGTCTTTCAAGTTTTTATTAGACTGGAGACATACTTGAGATGAATGTTTGACCCTGGTCTTGGTTAAACTTCCATAAGAGATCATTAGTTTGATGATCCTGCTGGAAGAAGTGGGTGTTCTCCAGAGCTGAGATATTTTTTCAATTGCAACACAGAACTTTTACCCAAAATGCTGTGGGACTGGACATGTTCATGGTACAGTGGCATTACTTTGTTTTTTTTGCCAGAATATTTGGCTCCTGTTGCCCAAAGGTTTCTTTTATATTGAGCAAGCTTCTCTGTCAGAGAAGGACTTTTAAGGGTAATCAGGGAAGAGTTTTACAAAGTCTCTTGGTGGGAACTCAAACAAGTTTGTTTTAAAGTTTTTCAAATAAATTCTAGATTTTTGAGCTGGCTGCTCTAATCACCACCTTTGAAAAAGTTACTCTTTCACTGTGAAATGGAGCAAGCAAAGATAATGAACTTCTAAGCCATCTATTTTTGCTCAATGTATTGCATCTAGCCTTTCCATTTGGCAGAGAAGGGGCTTTAGCTTTTAAAAATAATGTTTAAAAGTTACCAGAAATCACCTATAAGTGAACATAACATTTCAATTTAGTCAGGTTTGTTCATGTTAAATATTTCATACTTGAACCTTCACTAATATGGGACTATTTCTGCCAGATTCTGAGCTCTTCTTGAGCGCTGCCGAAACCCTGAGTTCCCACGGAGATGCGCATAAACTGAAGCTTCTATCCGGCAACATAAGATGCTTAGTTAATCTTGCAAGTTTAGATCCTATGGGAAGTGTTTCCTTACAAAAAAAGTATTATCCTTTGATGCTTTTCCTTCTAATCACAGTATTTCTAGCATTCTGGCATTGTATTTCTCACTTTTTCTATTACTCAGTCCCGTTTATTATCTACTGGAGAGATTAATGTTTTCCACTCCACGGTAGGTGGGGAAAAGTAATTAGACTACTATGGGGGATACTAATTTTTTCTTATCTTTTCCCTCAAACTTGAATCTCTAAATTTTAATGAGGATTTGTTTGATTCCTTTCAAACCAGAATGTTATATTAAAGTTTTGCTTCTAATCTAGTTGGTCATTTGGTTATATTGCATATGCAGTGACTTTATATCCATTTAAAATTATGTAATAACAGGAAAAATATAAAGGGAAAACTGAGAAGAGAGATGACAGAATCATATATGAGACTATCATACGGATACTACAATTCTGCTGCTGCACTTTAAGTCTGGTGAGACTCAGACTCATCATGCCATTTTCATTCAGTGAAGCAAATCATGTCAAGGCGTATTTTTCTCCTTCCCAACAGTCACACAGTGTTGCGTTTGTGCCACTTATTATGGGACTAATTAGGCAATCTCTAAATTTAATAGCATCTGGAGAAATTTATTGATAAAAACTGTCAGGCTATAAATTCCGAACGTGGAGGAAGTAGGAGGAAGCAAGCTGAAATTAGACCCTTTATTTATAGTTAGTGCTGTGGAAGTCCAGAGGGAGATGCATATATTTCTACAATGACTAAGCATAGATTAGAAAATGGATCCTTACAGTGATACTCTTTCTTTCCCTGTGGCTGTTGTGCACAAATGGCTCTACCACTCTTGCTGCAACTTGCTCATTCTAACTTGGTCTGACAAAAGCCAGAGAACACAACACTGAGAAGACGTTCAGATGACCAAACAGAAAAAACAAAATGAAAGGAAAAGCAGGCCCAAATGCTGTAAGCAGGCTCGGAAAGTATCTTATCAGGATCCTTCAAAAGGAATCGAAGTAGGGGAAAAAAAAAAGGAAAAAAAAAGGCAAGAAAATAATTATTCTTCGTAATGGTTGGCAGGAGTTCCTGGAAAAGTTTGAACTTTGTTGCTGTTTCTTGCTATCTGTACAAATCATGCTAACAAAAGATTTTCTATGTGTATATTTTTATATATATATGTACATATATATGTGTGTGTGTCTGTGTATATTAAATAAAGTTTCATAAACACATAAACCCTATAGTTCAGTATTTGATTTACTGTGATTGGAACTTATAATTTTTACAGGTACTCATCAAATAAACTGCAATCCTTAAATTGCTTAAATATTTGCAAGTCCTCTGACAGGAGCTGCAAAACTGCTTCAGAATTTCAGAAGTAAAAAATACTTAGTAAATAGCAGGCTACTAGGTAGCTGCTGTGGCATTTGGAAGATGGTAATGTGGAGAAAACTGCTGGAGCATAATCCTTTAAAAAATAGCCTTTGATTTTTTTTGGAGTAGCGTTGTGAGGAAAATCTGGACTCACAAAATGTGTATTGCTAGATTAACTGAACCCTCTGATGAAATACTGACTTCATTTAGATTTGAGGCCATATAAATTAGACTTCTAAATTGTCAGAAACTGAAGAGTGAAGATCCCGCTGATGGAATTCAGCTCACTGAATGATTCCTTTCCAAAGGGTATCTAGGGTTAGCTGTTTGCCTGGTTTGGCTCTTCAGACAGTGGCAAGAAATAGGCATTTCCAAGGACAATTAATGCAATCTTCAGAGAAGTATCTGCCCTCAGTCAGCACTAATTGATAATTTTTTTCCTGCCCTGAAGCTTATACATAAAGTTCCATGATATATTCTGAATTCTAATTCTTCCCAATGCCCCAAAAAAATGTTCTGATTTGGATGCATACTGAAAAAACCAATCTTTTGATAATGGGGAGAAAGCATGCCTAACACATTGTGTCTGTATGTTACTGATAAGTGATTTCTTTGCACTAAATAGACATCTGTATATTTAGTTCCATGTATACAGATACGAAGCAAAAAGACCTTTTGAGAAAGACATTTAGCTTTTTTTGGTATCTTAAAATTTGAAATTTAAATAATGCCACAGAAAAGGTAAAATATATAAGTATCCTATACTGTTAACTTGGGTTTAACCAAAGAAGCAAACTGTTATGCCACATTTTGTCATGAACACTAAACAGACTATTCAAAAACATTCTTGGAAGCTACTACTGGAAGCTACTGGGAAGCCTTTTGGGGGACATCTTAAATATACAGTGTATAAATTTCTGCAAAATCACTACAGATTTATGAATCAAACTGCTTCCTGGATTTTTTATTAAATATTATTACGTCAGAAAATGTGTTTTTTTCCTTATATTTGGTCAGCATTATTGCTGGGAAATAAATAATACCTGAAATCTGTTCAAAGCAATGATGATGGTGTTACCTCTTCACAGAATGCTCATCTTACTTTCAAGTAATAATGTATACAAGATATTACATTGAAGTATTATAAAAGAGTGGCTTTTGTAATCCATTCAAGTCAACATTAATATACAATGAGTAGCATTACTTAAGATAATAATTAGTGTTAACTGGGGTTGAAATGGGTGGAACTGAATGGTGAAGTTGAGTTATTGGCTCTTAGAGGCTGTGACAGGGAGTTTGTACATTATGACACAAAGTATGTTTACACTATTGCCACTGAAATTGTCCGGTGTAGTGCATGTAGAGTGATATTATTTAATTTTTTCAATGTTATTCATATGATAACAATTAAAGGTCATACTGGCAACAAAGAAGAAATAGATTCTTATTAGAAATACAAAGAACAGAAATCCCTACGTTAATGTGCCCTGAATGTAGAAGGAAAATGGAAAGCAGGATTTTTTAAAAATTCTCTTCACAAAATACCTGGCTTGTTCAGGCAGTGAGATACAAAATAAAGTGTGTGTGACTATGAGATAACGTTCACCTCTGGGGCTGTTGTAAAGGAAAAAAAATACAAATTGCATTCTAAAGAGAGCTATTGCCTTCAAAGAACTTGAGAAAATTGGTATTACTGTTAGAAACACTCTAAAGTACCTAATTAGGATTTTGGAGATGGGATTAATGAACCTTTTTTAAGAAAAAGAATCTGTGCTTGTTAGAGCAATGATAGATATTTCTACTAACTCGAAAAAGAGTAGTGAAACATAATCGCTGAATCCTTTTCTTTCATATGGACACTTAAGTACAATGTTTTAAATATGCAAAAAGAACATCAAACTTTCAAAGAGGTAAGTGGTCAAAAGTCAGGCTACTAGAGTGACTTTAATTTACCCCTTGTGCTCATGTCTTAGAATAGCTGTCTCAGTTTAAGATCATTACTTGTTTTATCTGTAATGGAACAGGTTTTTATTGTCTTTGCAGTGATCTTGGATTCATTTGAAGGCAGTTGTTCCCTCCAGTTACCTCCCCTTTACACTAACTAAAACCAGTGAGATAATCTTTTCTCTCCAGTCTTTTTATTTTTTGAACCATTCTTACTGTTGACCTCTTACTCTCTCGTACATTTATTTCTTTTTTAAAATCAGTGGTAGTATTCAGATGTGGAAAAAAAATATGAGCCAATGGATAAGCAGAGGCCAATTGACACTGAAAAGAGGGGGCTTCTTTTATCTTACATATGAGCTCCTATTTACCCATTCTAGTATAATAATAGTTTCATTTCTGTTGGAAGTCATATTGCATTGTTGTTTTGTACTCAGCATTACGCCCAGAAAATTCTCACTTTCTCCTGTGCAAAATCCCTGTTCTGTGAAAAAACTATTTTACCCCCATATTTCTGCAGATGCTTAATCAGGTCCTAGTAGTTGCAATACATTCTCCTGACCAGAACTTTCTCCAGACAAGGAAAGTTCTATCCAGAATTCTAGCTGTGAAATATCATCTGTACTTATCTCTTCTACTAAAGTCACGTCTGACCTTAACTAACACTCATTGAAGATTTAAAAGGTTTTATTATCAAGTTATTTGTGAGAAATATAAGCTTTTTTTTATTTGCTTTTTTTAAAAATTAGCATAAGTACCGAGGTGAGTACAGGAAGAGTCCAACTAGTGACACCCAGGTTTTTTTTTGGTAAACTGCAGTTGTGGGTATTCTGAGGTCCAGAGGTTATCCCATAGCACCTCTTGGTGCTCGACAGCATATTGAATGTGTTTCTCACCGTGCTCTTCCTGACTGACTGAAGTGCCCGAGTCATGACTGAGCTGTTTAAGCCCAGATAGAAATTAAGCACCCCTCAAGCCACTCACTCCGCCCCCTTCTCTTTCCCCCCCACCCTGGTGAAATGAGAAGGAGCATCGAAAGTAAAACTTGTAGATTGAGGTAAGAACAGCTTAATAGTTGAAAACAAAATTTTTTTTTAAAAACAAGAAAAAACAATCACAAAGAAGTGATGCACAATGCAATTGCTCTGCACCTCCTGACCGATGCCAGATTCCGCTTCCTGAACCCAGCTCAGCCATCCTTCAAGGTAACTCCCCCAGTTTAAATACTGGGCATGAAATTCTGGACATAAATACTGGACATGTGGAATATCCCTCTGGCCAGTTCAGGTCACCTGTCCCAGCTATGCTCCCTCCCAGTTTCTTTTTTGCACCTTCTCACTGGCAGAGCATGAGACACACACAAAAAGAATAGTCCTTGATTTAGGGTTAGCAAAACTCAGGACATCAGTATGTTATCGGCACCATTTTATTTGGAATCCAAAACACAGCACTGTAGCAGCTATGGAGAAGAAATTAACTCTATCCCAACTGAAACCAGGACACCAACTCATCAATATTTTATGCTAATCAGCTGAGAAGTTTTAAGCAGGTGTAGGCCACATTAAAAAAAATGGCTTTCCGGGTAACAGTATCTTACTGGTTTTCATTGTGCATCTAGATCTATTGACACTTAGCAGAGCTAAGTGTCTCCATTGAAATGATTCAAAGTACTAAAAATAAAGTAAAAAATAATAAACAATGACTCAGTCTGAAGAGAACAGATGTCTAAGAAGGCATGTCTCATCAGCGCCCCTCAGTCTTTGCACATGTGTCACTCAAGGAACAATACCAACCAGCAACTTCAACTGGCTGAGACAGGTGACATTATCTAATGAATTAGAGCCCGTGTCTTTACTTGTCTGTATTGCCAATAAAGACAAAAGGTAGAAGGCTTGTTTTCAATTGCTGTGAGCAAATATTCATCAAACCTGACAAACAACAGGTGAACTACTAGAGTGCTTTATATTTTGGTTTATTAACCTATACTTACCTCAGAAGAAGTTAATGCTTTTTCACCTACATTTCAGTGATGGTGAAACACAAAACCCACAAAGCATATAAATAACTTACATTATACATCAGTTATTATAATAACACGGAGAGGTTGTAGGGTGACTGAAATCTCCGTGTTAACCCAAAAGCGTCTCTGGCAAGGATACACTCTGGTGATGCAGCTGGCACCTCACAGGTCGGCTTCTGGCACCTGTGCCGTTGGATGGCACAGAGACACAAGCCTGCACCTAAGCTAAGATTGCTCATGCGTTACCAGATGCAAGGAGTTCAGAGGGCTGTCCGCATAGAATTCCAGAATGTCTTTATTTCCGAAGGGTCCAGGGGTGAAAGAGGCCGAGCTGGCCTTTATATACAGGCTTAAAAAGGGTTACAGAAAGGGGCCCGGCAGAGCACCAGTAACCAATGATCTGAGGGTAAGGGGCAGGGAGAAGGCAGGGGGATACAACAACCAGTGGGGAGAGGGAAGGGGCGGAGTGAGGGACCAGGTGTCACACAGACCACATTACAACCATACAGTCTGATGGGAGAAGAAGACTTTCCCAGTAACCTGAGTTAGGAGAGCTATATTTAAATTTCGGAGCTGACCCACCAACGAATGGTCTCTCCTGCACGAGGGCTTTCTGGCTTCTCAGCTTCCACCGTCGCCAGCTCAACCACCCCAACATTATAACTCCAATATATTCATGGCAGCATGGCAAATCAGTATAGATTTTCATATTTTAGTATATAATTCATTAGCTTGGTATTTATTCTACAGTGTGGCTTTCTAGTTCACCAAGCAAAAGATGTAAAGTTTATAAGGTGCAGGATAAGAGGCTGTACAAAGGGTCCTCGCCTTCTTAGCAATGGAACAAGTGAAAGATATGTCTTGTTGTGTGGCTATTAACAATGCTGCCAATTTCTGATGTAGTAACTGCTCAATGGGAAGGTTTTAGGGGATTAACTATTTAACTGCTAGTAGAGTGCCACATAAAGAAATCAAAAACTTAGATGAGGAAACTCTTATTCAAAAGAAGTGATTTTCATTAGTTAAATATATATCCGACAGGTGAGAGTTCCTTTTAAGGAGATAGCATAGACAGCACAAAAGATAAATACATGGGTATCCCATGTAAGATATTATGTTTTTTCTACTGAAGAAATCTTTTCCTATCTCTGTCTTAAGCTCCTACTGGGTTATCTGCTTAGTTGTACAGATTTTGGAGGGCGGGTTGGGAAAGTGGAGTTCTAGTTTGTAAAAATCCTTTCAGACAATTTGAGCAATGACTGCTTTTTCTATGACTTCATGTCCCAGCATCCTGCCTTAGCCTCTGGGGTTGGAATTTACTTCATATAATTTTAGACATCTAAAATTTATGCATCCAAGTATGAGATAGTCACCTATGCTCCACTCACAGTCAAAGAGAAACAAGAACCTCCAAAAGAGAAATTCATCTGATCTGTTTTATATGGCTATAGCAGCACGAGACAAATGTCCCTCTGTTGCCTATTTCTCTTCACTGACTATAAAAAGAGACCCATGTGAGTACAACAGACTTAGAGGTATAATTTTGAGATGCTTAAGCTAAGCCAGATATATTCAACTCTAGGTTCTTAATTAGTTCCTTTTTGTCTTTATATTTATTCATTCAAAATTAAATGGTTTCAGCTGTAAGGACTGAGAAAGACCCACCACAGGAAATCATACTAGATTTGTAGTCTTCTGGAAGGTATGCATTGACATTCATGTCATTGAGAGAATAAGCTGAATTTGGATCTCTTGACTTCTGGGGCATTTTCTATCTGGTGGTTCGCTGAATACAGAATTTTGTTTTATCTGGCAGATTCATCTCTGAATCCTATTTTGAGAAAGGGGTTGATGGCTATGGTTTAAAGTACAGGAAGATCCAGCAAGGCAAGATGCGATGAGACAGAATTTCCTATGAAGCTGTGGAATCTTACAGACCTAGTAGGGTCCTTGATGTTCCTGAGGTTTATCATAATTCATTAAATACTGTAGTATTAAAAGTGATTTTGTGAATCTAGGTTTTTATGCATTAGTATCAAATGATTTTACTTGCTTTATCTTGAAATGTGTTACTGAAAAACCCCTGATAATTATTCCCATTCTGAACTTCAAACTGATACTAGATATTAGACATGAACTTCATGTGTACAAGTATCTATTAAGATTTTTTTTCTGTAGTTAGATATTTAATTATACTCCTGTCTATAAAACAAAAATATTTTTTCTTAATAGCTATTCACTTGCTCACAAACTAGAAAAAATAACATCATTACTAAATATAAACAAACCAGCATCTTCCAATAAAATAATTAGAATTGTCAGTAGCAGTTTAAAGTAGTGCAATAACTTATGTTTCTTCTGATGGCAAGAAGTCTTAGTGACGTAAATCAGTAGTCTATCGGGAACACATAAGCCTTCCTATTCAGATTTTTCAGTCTTCTTCTGTTCAGTGTGTAATTGATCACTCAAAGATTTTTCATCCCATTCCTTGAGTGATTTGACACCCTATAACCTTTGGAAAAATTCGTCTTTAAAAATTAATCGAATTAAACATGGTTAAGAGTGGAATATGGACCATTAGCTAGGTGAGCCTTTAATCAAATTCAAGTTTTAGCTGTATATAAAGATAAAACTTAACTTGCTTTCATTTACTTATACATTCAGTGAATATCAAGAATGAGCAATGGTGTGTTCACTTTGTGAAATGCACTCATTATATTTCATGACCCATTATCAGTTTACGGCCACATAAAAGACAGATTTTATCATAGAGATGACACCTGAAGCAAGGAAAAAAAATTATTGATTGTATTAGATGAGGCACTTGTAGAAATTGAAAGTGATTGACTATTAACACACTGTCATAAAATCCAGCCCTAACTAGTGAAGAATCCGCTGTTTTAATCACAGAGGGAAAATCAAAGAATAAGGCTGTCAGTATCTACTGCAGCATAAATCACTTATAAATAACAAATTAAGCAGAAATAATGGCTAATCTTTGTTCAAGCTGTTTTCATTGGTGATCTAAATTATTTTAGATACATTTTTAGGAGTGTGGTTTTGCACACTGTAATTTTAGAAATCTCTCATTCAACCTGCTGGAGGAGGTTTTCTTCTCCTAGAGGAACTCACAGTTCAATACTCAGGGATGTTATTGACGTCATCAGATGGCCTTTCATGAATGTTCTTTCCAGCCTCACAGTAAAATTTGGCTGCCACTTCTTCTTAGATAAATGATGCATGCAATATGTATCTGTGTTAGTAGACATTTGCTGAGGTCTGGCTGCCCTAATTAAAGGATAGATGAAATAATTTAATGTATAAACACTTATGGCTATCCTGGACCCTAAGAGTTTTCACACTAAACAAATTCTCTTTCCTCTCGTCCAGTGTCTTTGAAACAATGCACTTACATAAAGCATATTTATACTATCTGCTTAAAAAGACATTGCATCCCTGCAGAAAGGAATTAAGTAATTAATGTCTTCAAGAACCATTTCTTCCTAATCATGGTGAAATATTTTCTCTTGCCCACTGTGCCAAACACCTGCCAAACACATGTTCAGTCTTGGCTTGACAATTTACAGCACAGCTGTGTGGCTCTGTTAAAATTTTAGTCATCACAGAAGCATGAATTTTACCTTGCTAGAATGAGTATAAATCTATGTTTAGGTGCTCATTGGTCAATAAAGTTCAAAAATTAAGTTCTCATAGAGTTCCAGCATTCCTACTTGTGTTGGTACAGAAAAGAAGATATGTCTACAGAGGTAAGGCCCAAACTCATTTCCGACACCTTCCACCAGAGCACTGAAAGCTTGTCCCTGAGGGCAGGTACCTGGGCATTCCCACCTAGCCTGAGAGTATCTTAGCCCATTAGTCCAATGGTTGTTGGCATTGTGTTTTGGAGGGTTCTCCCTCCCCTGATGTACCATCACTTCAACCAAAGGACATCTAAGCAGCAACGATCAAGACTCGTGGAAAGTTGACAGGGTGGTGAGATTTTCACACTCTAATTCTCCCTCTCTCTGTGTTTCTTCTCCCTCACATGTCCTTGGGTGGTTTTTTTGTTTCTACATTGCAATGCTTTCATATTTTTACATTACTATAGATAATAACAATCAAAACAGCTACATACCTGCTTTCCTTTTCAACCAAATTGTTATAAAATAAACCATAAGAAATTTTTACATATATATATGTATATATAGACTCACAAGCATCGATCATTCAGTGTTGTTTCACGCTAATCCACCCCAAGGAATCAATTAAAAAGAACCTGGGTTACTCTTGTCTCCCAGGACAGGTCATGACAAAGCACAAGCATACATTGGCTTGCTATAATCTGTCTTCTAATTGTTAGTAAGACAGTGGAATGTAATTTGCTATATAGGGTCCATTTTACTTAGTAAAATTATACAGTCAGTTGAAAGAGCAGCTGGTGACATTGTAGTCAATGCTCTCCAAAGCTAATTGAGAATGATAGAAAAAAACCCTGATGTAATATATAGCCGCACAGATTTCCTTCCCACCCCAGACACTCATTACACACATCTGCTCTTCATTCCCAGTGAAAAACACAATTCCTCTGAGTTTCTTCCGAAGAAACTTATCAACAACCCAGAAAAAAATGGAGCATACGTGAAATATGTGTTGAATTCTATCCACCCTGGATTAACAGTTGCTCTAACCATTATCAAATTCCAATGTAATTTCAAGTATATAATCAATGTATATTTTCTTCATTAAATTTAGAAATATTCTGACTTGTGTTATTGTGGTACCCATAAGAAATTATGTTCATAAATGCAGAGAAATTGTTGCAATGAAACAGTTTGTGATCTAAAAGACACAGCAAATAGAAATGTTGATTAAAATACATATTTTGAAAGAAGAAAATCCATTTTGATAGGTTGGTGGGTTTCTAAATCCTGATGCCATTTTCCTGTCTCTTTTCAGGTGTTTAAATAGCCACAGAGAATTTTTTATTAGTTCAGATATTAAATCAAGCCATATGTAAAAAATTAGGAAAGAAATACTTTCCCTTATATTTTCTCCAAGGTCTTAGGTACTGAGTGTTAATTTATCATGTGGTTGTTAATCTAGTAGACAGCTCTGAGGTTTCAGCAAGTTGTGTTCTACTGATAACATCCTTTTCAATGCACCATTAATTGTATTTTTTTGTCATCTGATATTAAAAGTCAGGTTTTCTGCTTGTACACAGCCATAGAGTCCTATCCCATTTGATCTGATACCATTTTTTGCATGCTGCAAATTTGGTTTGCAGCAAAAGCTGCAAAGAAGCTAAGAGCTAAGAAAATAGCTAAGAAAATAACATAGTATTCCTCTTTTGATGGAAGGACCACAGCATTATTTTCTAGATTCATATCTCTTTGTGACAGTGTCAGCTGAAATGGAATCCAGAAATTGAAGTGGTCTTGTTTCCAAATGCTCATCTCTACCCTCAGAATGTCAGTAAATGGGATTAATTGTAATGAGACTGTGTTCCTGCTCATGGTTATTGGAGACACTAGAGTTCAAAGATGCAGAGCTGTCCTATCTCTCATACTGAACATGACCTGGAATTATTTCCAGTCTCTTAGCCCTTCACAGCTGGTCCTGTACCATAATGATTTGTATTTCTGTATCATCTTCCTGAGATTCTGTAGCCTCACATGTCTGACACAGCTTAGTAGATCTATTTTGAAATTTACTATTAATTTTGGGAATACTGTTGGTCACGGATATGGAGTTGAGACTTGCAGGTGCGGGACAGAGGATTAGAGTGCTGCATTGCAGCTTTGAGTGTGCTTACTGAGTAAGATGCACAGGAGCTGTTTTAATTCACACTTCTAGTTTCTTTTAGTGCCACAGTCTCTTCATGATCAAATGACCCAGTTCTTTTATTTTTTCCATAAATTGACATAATGCTTGGATTCTTCTCTTTTGGGAGGAAAGAAACATGAGAAGTCTATAGAGGAGTTACGGTGGATATACTGTATGACATTGAAAAGACAGCACTTAAAGTCCTTCAGGCACATATAAAGGAGCAGAGACCCACAGTTGGGTATTTACCATCACCACTGCATCACAATAAGAAATGCTGCTCTGAAAAGGAGGCCCAGAGGAGTAATCCCATGTCAAAAAGTGATGAGAACTCTTATTCCAAATACCAGAAACACCTCTGAGACTTCAGTTTTCATCCAATGCAATGTGAGACACTAGTTAATATATTAAATTTACCACTACAACTGTGTGTTTTTGTATTGTCTAGCACAGAAAATCTTTGAACTCCTTGGAGGGATAAAAGTCACCAGAACTAGTAAATTATGCATTGTTTCACTGGGAAATACAGATGTGAGCAGCGTTTCCAAAGCGCACACACAATGATACTGGTGTTTTAGACACGCTTTATCTCTGCAGTCATACATTTAAGATTTAAATATATAAACCAGAACCCTATGCTGTCCTCAGGATTTTCAGTCATTTAGAAATGACTTCATTATCCTATCTAATTCAGTAGAACTTTCTCTGAAAGTCATCACTTAAAGTGAATGCTCATTTACCAACACTCATTTACCTAGACACTCTTCTAATCCAGTCTACTACTGATCATTATGTTAGGCTGTAAACACTGAACAGTGTCGTCCATTTTGTCTGGTAAACATGAAGACGAATGTAGATATTTAAAGGAAGGCAGCTCTGATACATCCTAGGGTAGCTGGCATCATCAATAAGCAGTTTCACCATGCCCCTGGAAAGGATAAAACTTAACACCCTAAATGCAAGCAAGTTCTCTTATGATAATAACATTTTGTCCTTTTGCTAAGAACATTAAAAATGTTACCCCACTGTTACCCATTGTTTTACATAGCTTCTTTGCTCTGTTGTGCTTTTCAGCATATTCTCCTGAGAGGCAGACTGATAAAATACTAATATGAAAATCACTTAATCTTATAAGGTTATAATTTTGTGTTTAAATCTTCTACCGCATGTCATCAAATGAGGATGTTGTTTGATAATCTTGGTTTTTTCATTCTGTTTTCTTTGCTTTTTAATTTCTATGTTACTTGGGAAATGTATTTGAGGACCTTTGTTGTAGTAGTTCTTTG
Organism: Oreocharis arfaki; assembly: GCA_013398015.1. Classification (NCBI taxonomy): domain Eukaryota; kingdom Metazoa; phylum Chordata; class Aves; order Passeriformes; family Paramythiidae; genus Oreocharis; species Oreocharis arfaki. The sequence goes on along the minus strand of VZRR01011981.1, from coordinate 306,071 downwards.
AAAATTGGTAATGATTTAGGTAGAACCACTGAACATCACTGAACAGAGGAGCTTTGGTTACATAACCAGGTTTACAAACCCGTAGAAATAACATGGCAGGCTCTGGCTGTGCCAGGCTGAGCCAAGATAACTTTATTATGTGGCTGAGGAGCAGACTAGGGCCCTTCCTTACAGGGTCTCAAACTCAGATAGCACAACAGCAGCTAAAGTTTGAACTACTGTTAAGAATCTGCTAAAATCTGCTTCATGTCTTACAGGCAGCAATTTGAGTGTATGGTGATGGGCTTGGGAGCCTGCCAAGCCTTAATTACAGCCTGGACTGCAGGATCTCTGTAACAAATAAATTAACAAAGCTTCTTGCTGACTTTCTGTTCTCTGGTCATCCATAATTTCCCTACAGCATATTATTAGAGTAATGGCGATAGCATCATTCTCAGTGGAGATGCCCACAAGTGACTGCATTTCTTCAGATTTCTTGTTTGGAAGAAGACATATAATTCTTGGGAAAGGATACAGTTCCTTTGTGTTTAGGAGCAACCTGTTCTACAAATGGCAAGCGTACAGCAGTATGTTAGCTGATAAGCACTTAGAGTAGGATTCAGTTCCCAAAACATATGTCTACTGAACCAATTTAGGTGCCTTAAGTATCTGCATCTGCAAAATACATACAAGGTCTTTTAGCAGAATCTTGATTTTCTGAAAGAAAAGCTGCTGGCCAGATGAGAAGCTGCAGAACAGCTCAGATTGTAGCAATGCCTATATTCCTGTAAACCTCCCCTGATGTCTGATCACTGCTTCTGAATCCGTGGAAATTGATAAAAGGCAATCCTTCATTTACTCCCATTGAGATGCTGTCAGTAACACATTTGTACTAGAATCTACTTCCCTCTTTCCCTCTGCTATTTTTTTGAGACAGCAGTTCCTCAGACAGATCGGAAGCCTCTTGCTCTGGCTAAGCCTATTTTGGAAAAATTTCTGTGACTGTATCCAGCGGGTCATAAAGATGTTTGAATAGTAAGCTTTCTGAAGGGCTTTCCAATAAATTACCTCAAGTTTTTGGCTTTTACTGAGCTAATGTATGCATATGCTGTTTGAAAACCAACCAAGAGCTTAACTGACCAAACGGAAGGCTAATCCTCTTTCACATACAGCTGTGAAAATTCCATTCTTAAGCACTGATGTCAGCCTTTATGTCACATTTTATGGAAGACAATATTATATGGAATAGTTTATCCTTTTCCCAAGATCCTGCTAGGAGTCATGTCAAACAGAGCCTGATTTAATTGTGAGTTCTTTTTGGACACCTTTCTTTGAACTTCCAGCTGCAATGTGAAAGTATCAGGATCAGAATTTCCTGATACTATTTCTTTTTTTTTTTCCTGCCCAAGACAAATAAAGTTTAACTATAAAAACCTAATTTAGAAAATTTATCAGGTTGGCACCACTGAAAATTCCCTTTCTTTTGCTTCCAAGATTTGCTGCAGGGTAGCACAGCCTTCAAAATTTATTGATTATAAGCCTATGAATTCACCAATCCTCCGGATTCCTACCAGCTACAGGACCAATAGGTACCTCCATAGGCTTATAAGATGAAAACCTATGTGAGGAAAGTAAGGATGACAAAATTTTGCTGTCCTCTTCAGATAATCTCTTGGAAGAACAGTGCTCTATCTTCCAGGAGAACAGAGTGGCTTGTATATTCAATTTGCTCTCTTGAGAAGAAAAAAAAAAAAGATTTGCCAGGTTGTGGTCAACATGTGAGCTGTGAAGAATTGTTCCTGGGTCTGACAGCACAATTAAACAAAAAAGTGGAAGATTTTTTTACTACAGAAACATTTTCTGTAACTTTACAGAATCCACTTACCAAGGATGTACATGCTACCAAATTTCTGTTTAAAGTTCCCTCCCTTCTCAGAACAAGATTCAACTGAAAGAATCTGGATAAATCATGTCTCTCTAGAGAGAAACCAGCAACACAGATGTAAGCTGAAAGCCATCCTAGCCCTCATTTAGAATAAGAAAAACATTGAAAAAATTTGAAAATGCGTAACATCCCAGAAACAAAGACAATGAAAGTTTTAAATGTTGAGGTTTTGCCAAGCACCGTATGTTTTCTTAGATATAAAAGAGATGCCAGAGAACAGATGTAGGTTTGATCTTGCTTCTCAAACAGGTTAACTACTTATGGTCTTAATTTTTAACAGAACCTAGTAAAAAATTTGTTCATTCTAATCAAGGACAAATGCCCTCTTTGTTACTTAATTTCCATAAAGTACATAGGGGCTGTAAGACAATGAGAAGATGACCTTAGGATAATAATATTATATTTACAGATCGGAAAATGCTGTTCCAGGTGTTTTTTCTACATTAGTATGTTGCAGCTTAAATGAAGTGAAACAATTTTGTGATTTGAACAAATTCTTAGAACATTTGGCAGTACAGATCTGGTAGTTCTTGAAAATTAGGTATACTGCTGTGCATGAGTAATTAAAAATATTTAGATAACAAACTAATGAGCTGAAAAACTTAAAGGTAATGAAGAAAAAAATATAGTTCAAATGAATTACAGAGAAATACATAGATGACAAAATGAAGTATGCAATGCTCGATAATTTTCAAATATTTTAAAACACAATTACAAGTAATTTATACCTGTTGGACATTCTTTTTTTACTTAATAGGCAACATGATTTTTGATCTGCTTTTGTATTCTTTGCAATCTTCTAAGCTGAAAGTAATAGTCTATCTCTTTGTGTGACATGGATGAAAACTGAAGGTTATTTCTTACACTTGCTAGAGCATGCATGTGTGTGTGTGGCTGTGCACATGTATTCACTCACATGCACATGCAAGAATGTGGATTTCAATTTCATATCTTATCCAGCCCCCACAGATGCACTCCAAGCTCTGCCTTCCTAAATAACGTCTACGTTACTCTAACTTAATTACTATGCATCCATTGCTGTTTTGCTTGGTGAAGATTGCTCATATGTGCTGCATACTAATTCAGGAAACATCCACCATTGGTGGTGAACAACTAATCTATTTCAAGGTTTTTTGCTCTCACTGTAAACGCAAAAAGATATTTTGCTAATATTTTCTGATAGATAAGAAGGCATTTTTACTTGTAAATTTCGATTTCTTTTTTTTTTCCCCACATTACTTCAAATGCCAGTAGATAGAGTGATAATGCTCTTAGATACTGCAAAATTTCCAGGAAGATTAATACTGTACCTTTCACAATAGACTGTTTATTAATAGAAAATAAATAAATAAATACTACTCAGTACTGAGATACAGGGAGATGTATAGCATCACAAATCAGTGCATGCAGATATGAGTTATAAGCCTGATCCAAGTCAAAACTGTCTTTTCAGTTGACTGAGCAGAGCTACTACTCTAATCTAATGCCAGTTTCACAATACTATTTGGAAGTGCAGAATAAACATGGTACCCAAAAGGAACATTAGTTCTCACACATATATCCATGCTCATACATGTGTAGACCAGGATATCTTTTTTATTTTCACAATCCCTGGGTATCTTTCCACTGAGTTACCTTTTATTGTCTTCCTCACAGGAGGTGAGGCTTCACCTCTGCATCTGCTTTCTAGATAGTATTTTATTTACCTGAATGCAGTTGCTTGCTAGAGCCATGGTTGTTATTACTCCTGAACATAATGCATAAAAAAAGAGAAAAAAATTAAAAGAGAGAAAATATATTCAGTTTAGACAGTATCTCCACTGTGTTAACTAACACCATCTTAGGAGTCTCACCCTTTCTTTGAAATGAAGCTCCTAATTTCTGTGTGAGAGGGGAAGTCCTCTTATCGTACCTTTTAGTACTCTTATCTCTTACCTTTATTTTGTAGAAGCATATTGCTTCTCCTACCATGAAGTCTCTCTCCTTTTATCTTTCTACCTCACCAGTACCTAACTGGTTGCAATCTTAAAGTATAATAAACAAATCAGCATACTTCTTGGTTGTAATCTGCTGAAGTAGAGTTGTCATGTTTATTTATTGCTTCTCCTTTTCTTGCTTACTGCAGACAGAAGTACTCAAATCTGAACAGTTTGCCCATAAAAGACCCATCAGCTCATCAGATCTGATCATTAAGTGTGGAGGCAGATATAGGTTAGTGCTATGTGTGCATTTGCCTATGTGGACCACATACTTTCATAGATCAATCTGTTAGCCAACATTTATGTATTCTTCTCACTTGATTGACCTTTTGTGGTCCATTCCTCTTGAACTAAATGAGGGAGAAATGTTACCTTGAGTAAAGGCTTCTAAAAAGTGGATGAGTAGTTTGTGTTGAACAGTTGCATAAGGTGATTCACTAAATAAAGGTGTGTATTTCTGACAATGTAGCTGTTATGCCTACAACCTGTTTTGGGTTTGTGAAGTTAGGAAGGTCTAAAGCTGTTTATCTTGACATCACACTCACATCACCTTTAAATAATCACCACTGGGAAAAAAAAAATACAAAAAAATTAGCAGTTAAAGGAAAAAGTATGTGGAGAATAATAAACCCATGCACATTACATAGGTAGGGCTCAGTTTCTGGAATGATATTTGAAAAAATAGAAGTCACTAGCTCAGTTTGAATAAAAAGACACTCAATTTGGCATCTTTTGGCAGACAAAGCTCATCAGAATGTGTGCTGTAGGGAAGATGCACAAATGTATCAGGCAGAAACTTCTATTCCCCACATGCAAATATTCCCTAAAAATATCATCTTGATGCACAATGGAAGCATGTCAGGCTCTGGTAGGTTTCTCTAAGTTGCATTTAATTATTTTCCTCCATTATAGTGGGTAAGTTCAATGAGTGAGATCTTTAGGAGATTTGAAATATAAGAATGAAAAGTTTATGCTGATAAAGCAAATTACTTTGGACATTTAGGTACTGACAGCAGTCAGTACCCCTTGGTATCCTTGAAAGCAAAACTATTATGGGACTGAACTATTACACTGGTGTTTGCAATTGGTAAATAAATCTTCTCGCCATATGTGAAAATAGTTTGACCTTATTAGAGAAATCTGCCAGAAAGGTCATTGTGAAAGATAAATTGTTCTTGAATTTTTCATGTGCGCCTAGCTGTATGGCAAGAATATTTTCCATTTATGTACCCTAAATGATTCCCATTCAGTATTTTTTTAACAGACTGCAACAACTCCCCTTTGGGAGAATTTTCTAAAAGATAACCCTGATGTATAAAAATGAGTTATGATTTGTATAGAGACATATAGGAAGGACTTCCATAGCATTCAAAAACTCTGGATTCTGGGGCTATGTCTGGAATAGAAAGTCTACAGTTCTACTAATTTGGAAAGCAAAATAAATTAAAATATCTCTATGCCTGTGGAGTGCATAATTGTTCTTCAAATAGCCAAGAAACATTAGGATTTCAAAAGCATGACTATTACTTTTCTCAAGGGAAAAACGATTAAATGTTGCAAGATAGTCTTTCATAATCTATTATTCATTGGAACGTATTTCTAGTTCCTATTATTGCCCTTAGATATTGAAAATGAATCAACATTTTTAGGAAATGATTTGCGTTTTTTGTTAAGGTGCAATTACTGGACAGCAGAATAGTAATACATGTACTATTTTGCAATATCTGCTAAATGGCCCACCGCAGGTTATTCTGGGTTGATGGCCATTTTTCACTAATGCAGTGGGGCAAAACATTTAAACCCAAGTCTAAGAAAGCAATCAAGCTGGGGGCAGTTAAATGCTTAAATTCTCTCCATCACAAGTTTAAACTGCTCAAAGTCGTTTCACTAATTTGGTGACCTGTAGTTCACTAACGAACGTACTCAACATTACTTTTGGGCAATACTGCTCTATCAAAGCACAGCTCATTAATGACATGGGAGAAGTCTAAGAAACTGAGAGGATGATGTGATCATTGCTTGTTTTTCCTATGGAAGCCAGACTATAAAGGTCTCTGTATGTTTTTATATCAGGTATATATCCTAGCAACAGGATTATCGCTAATTCTTCATCCAGCTAACCAACAACTTGCACCAAATGTCAGATAAGATTTCAAAAGAGGACTCAAATTGGCATAATATATTTTTTACTTTTTTTGATTTATCTATGCTCTCAATTATTTAAATCATATTTCTAAGATGGTGATAGGACTAATTTTCAATATAGCTAAAATCTAAGGCTGGAAAAATGTTCTTCATAGGTGTTACAAGTTATCCTATCTTTGGAATGTTTTTCTTTGATTTCCTGCAGTACTGAATTTTTGGGGATCTCCATTATGCATATCTGTGTTTGTAGACATTACTAGTATGTTTCTGAATCTGCTTAGGTACTGTTTCTGAGTTCCAAAACCATGGACAAATTCAATTAATTTGACAGACAGGAAGTGTAATGAATTTATGCAAGAAGATGGAAAAGAAATTGAGAAAAAAGCAAGAAGCCCTGTAAGTTTAATGAAAAATATTATACATGTATGTGTATGAAATGTATATAAAGGTCTTCAATTCATCCCGATTCCGATAGTCTCATGCAGCAATACAGAATGCATGAACATCCCAATATCAGCAGGACTGAAGCAAATTAGATTTTCCTGTAGAAGTCCTAATTTTTCCCTACAGTCAATGGAAAAGACAAGATTGTCCCAAGAGCAATTTACACTGGAGGAACTTAAACTACTCCAAAGCTGTTAGTATTTCTACTCTGGCTAAAGCTGGAGTTGGTGTAAATACACTCCTAAGTTTTGAAGTTCAAATAGATCTAGTTCACTAGAATGAATTTTGAGGCACTATTTGAAGTCCTAGAAGAAAGTCTTCTTTAAAAAAAATTAAAGATTATTTTATTTTTTTATAGAAATATTTTTCTATATCAGAAAAAAAGAATTGTTTATAACAATAAACTGAAGCTACTAAATTGGAAAATATCAAAGTGAAGATATTAGGATCATATATACTGAATATATTTTCAAAAATCAAGAAGAAAGAAACTATCTTGTTGTACGACCACAACATCTTATGAAATAATTTTAAGTGCTATTACTTAACTGGCTGAAGTGAATGTTTTCATCGTTATCTATCATATTTGTTAAACTGGCCTCTGCTCAAATTTATTCTGTTGTCCCAAAATACAAAGGAAATTTTTTGTTGTTGTTCCGCAGTGGTTTGGAAGGTTCTTCCGAGGCAATGCAGAGCGGGTGAAATATGAATAAAGGATTCTTTAAAAATATTCTGCCTCATCCAGGTATTTACAGGGGCAAAATGGAAAACACAGATTGACCTTTTTGCTCCCACAAATCTGACTGTCAACCTATCAGGCTGCTAAATTTCTTTTCCTTTAGCTCCCAGTGAAATTTCAGCTAGGTGGTTTCTTTGTTATTAACAAATGTTATTGGGGCAATAGAACACATTATCCTTGGCTTTCTGATTTGGTTTCACCATCCATTTTCCTGTTACATGGAATCACGCAGAAGATGGCTGGTGAAATGAATTTAAGGATACGTTGCAAACTAAAACCCTGTCATGAACATATTAAGTTTTGCACTGGTGATGCATAAGGTGATCTAGTTACCTTATTAATACATTTAAGCATGCTAAACCACTGTATATAAGTCCAAAGAGAGTTTTTTTCATTTTATTTGCAAAATTTAAAAAAATTAGGAATTAGCCTACAGGCTGGACCAAGACCTGGTCAGTATGACAGGTGTGGTGATACTCAGCGTTTCAGGGTTTTCCTTCTTTCAGATCTTTTTACTTCTTTTGTATATATATATATCTATCTATCTGTATATATATATATTTATCTATCTATCTATCTATATACAATTTTTATTTCATTCTGCTGCATTTTATGAAATGCTCAGTGATGAGTTGGGCCCTTAGCAACTTTTGGAAAGCTTTTGGTAACTTCCATGTTACAACACACAACCATACTCCTTGTGTGTAGAGAATAGAATATTTTATAGCTCATGTCTGCTAGCTAAAAGATGCAAAAAGGTATGAATGTAAAAGCACTTTAAATTACCAAGACATGATTCCCCTCCCCTTGTTTCTCAGTAAGTATCAAATGTAACACTTGTAGACAAGAGCAACTTGATGTAAACAATAACACAGGAAGTCAGCTTGCACATCTCCAAATTAGGCCTTTATTGGTGAGTTTAAGGAAATTAAAACGAGAAAAGAAATACTAAATGAAATTAGAGAGAGCTTAAGCAGTTATAACTTGTACAGTAAGTGGCATGTAAGAAACATGTAAATATATCAATTTATATTTTTTAGTCATTTCACTTAGAATTATTTGGTTTAATTTATAACTCCATCTATGAATTTTGTCACTGGCTCATGAATTGGTTTTCATTTCGTCCTTCAAATTTTGCTTGTTTATAACAGCTGATGTTAACAGAAGTGGGGTCTTTTTTCTTGTTCTTTTTCTACAGAATAAAATGAGGGATGCAAGCTTTAATTTCAGGACATCTATAAGGGGATAGCAGTGCAGATTAGCATATATATCAATATGGTAATTTGTCACAATGCTTCTGAATCAGTCCTTCATTTAGTTTGGATTATATATCAACTGAGAAAACTTAAGGTCCTAACCTTCTGTCTTCTGATAAGAGATTAAACAGTAATGGGGTCACTCTGATTGTACCATGAATTAGGATCAGTCTAGTATTTACTGAATTTGTTATTTTAAATAATAGCTTTCAGTTGTCAACAAATTTCTGAATCCAGCTAGCAGATTTTTAATTAATTGCTTATTTCTGCTGGATTATTATACCTTCCCATTTCTACAGGAACCATTCAGAAACTTCTCTAAAAACATCTTAAAAAATACTTAAGTCACTCTTTCCTTTTGCGAGGTAAAACTATGCAATGTTTATGGATCTGTCTCCACCACCTGAGTTTATCGATGATTTTACTCTTTGGCACAAATTAGCAAAATTTCATTTTATTTGCCAGCATTTTCATTTAAGACATTAAAGAGGACAAATTAACAAAATGTAGTTCAGTTAAGTACTGATATGCATAAAAAAGTTCAGTATTTAACTGTCCTAGGATGTTGATTCTGATATTTTATGTCATTAGGTCTGCAAATATTTTAGGAAGAATAATGCTGAGATCTAATGGCAAAAAATCTGTACATAATTACAAAACAACTCTTAAGTCTAATTCTTAAACTGTTGTAATTGATCCTACAGTGAGATTTATTCAGTAATCATGGAAGGCAAGAGCATTTACAGCTAGAATAATTAAAGTAAATGAAGAGGAAAATTGTATTCTGTATAACATTTAGTTCATTATAGGCTTAAACAACTATGCCAATCCATGTTCATCAATATAAGTTATGATGCTCAGAGACATAATTGAATAAAAATGTTATCATCAAGAAACAGTTCATGTAACACAAGTGTAGAAATTGTTACATTATAAGAGTTTTGCATTTTTTTAAAGTTTTATTGGCAGTGCTCAAGAATATGAGTAGCAGAAGATAGTACAGAATTTTTTTGGGGTTTTTTTCCCCGACTAGTGTTCATAATATATAACATTACAGCCTTTTCTGCACTCTCTGCTGCTGGGTCTCACTCCCGTCTGTGATGATGCTTGATTCCATACCTCATTAAGTGCCTCTGTGGCTCTTTATTTGTTCAGTTAAAGTCTCACTGGAGTTCATTAAACCACATTAAACATCACTGACGTTTCTGAGGGAATTGCAGCATAAGATGTTCAAGAGCCTAAAAGAGGATTCTATAATTTTGCATGGTACATATAAGCAAGGAGGTCCATAAGGTGTGTCACAAAATGTGCATCAGGTTGCCTACATATCAGGTTATGCTATATCTTCCCAGGATCTTGAAACCAGAAAAGTTTGTAGGCTTAAATTTTTTTTTGAGATATCTTAAATGATGGATTGAGTTTTTCATTAACTGAAATTTCCAGATACAAAGATTTAATAGCTTTTTGATGTTTGCAGATACTGTCAAGAGGAATATGGCTCAAAGAATATAATCATACAATTTAAATATTTTCTTGTACATAAGAAATGGATTCAGATGTTTTTCTAATAGTCCTATAGCACTGAATTTATGAGGCATCTTAAGAGGTTCTGGTGATTTACAGAAAAAAAAATCTTTAATTTGCTGGCATCAACAGCTTTCGGTGGAGTGGAACAAGAGAGAACAATTATTCATACTAACATTCTTGTTAAAAGAAAGGAACAGTGGATGAAAATAATTGACCATATATTTACCTGAATACTAAAATATTGCCTGGTCAGGTGTTTCAAATATGACAGATGAGTTCAAAATCTCCTCAGATAGAGACAAGAACTGACATACAGTTCTATTTATCCTTGCTGAATATCTCTAGACACTGTGCTTCTGATTAAAAGGAAAATTATCCATTTGGCTTTTTGGTGACGCTAATGGTTTCTTTAATTTGTTTCTTTCACTAGTACCTGGTATGGTGGTATTGTTTCAGATCAAAAACTTGTTTTCAGTGGAAGTATATAGTCATTCTTTCACAATTATTTACTTCAGGAGGTAAAAAAAGCAAAAAAGGTGGGATTTTGGTCAATTTTATTGTAGCTTCCTTCTCCAGCTGTGGGTTTTTTTCTTTTTGTTTGTTTGTTTTGTTGTTGTTGTTGTTTGTATGTTTGGTGAGTTGCAGCAAAAAATAATAGTTATAGCTCCACTAGAGATGTCATTGTGGAGGGATGAGCTTGGCTGGACACCAGGTGCCTACTGCACAGCCCTATCACTCTCCTTCCCAGCTGGACAAGGGGGAAAATAAGATGGAAAACAACTTGTAGGTTGAGATAAGGCAGTTTACTAAAGCAAACACAAAATTTTGCATGCACAAGCAAAGGAAAAAGAAATATTATTCTCTACTTCCCATCAGCGAGCAATATCCAGGCACTTCCCAGGAAGCAGGGCTTCAGCACACATAGCAACACACACCAGAAGGCAAACATTGTAAATAACAAATGCCCCCAATTCCTCCTCCTTTCCTTAGCTCTTATATCTGAGCTGATGTGAAATGGTGTGGCATATCCCTTTGGTTGATTTGGTTCAGCTGTGTTCCCTCTCAGCACCCTGCCCACCCCCAGTCTACTGATGGCAGGGGAATGTTGAGAGACAGATCCTGTGCTGGTGCTTCTCAGCTGCAGCCAACACACTGGTGTGTTTCCAGCACCTTTCCAGCTTCCAATGCAAAGCACAGCACTGTGAGGGCTGCTATGGGAAAACGAACTCCATCTCAGCCAGGACCAATACAATCATGAATGACATCTGATTATTAACTTTATAGGGAATAGAAAAATTCATAGCAGTGCAGTAAAACACCAAAGGTTTTATCAGTTTGGTGGTGCTGATGATAAACTACTAAACGAGTTGTGACACAGGCAGGTTCCCCTATAGAAAAGACAAATTACTGTGTACCACCAGAGTTGTGTCATGTGCTTCACAGACAAACTATTTCAGAACTGCATGAGAGAATTTTATCCATGGGAGTTCAATCTGAAAGCAGCCTACAGAAGGTTGTAAAGATTTTCTGAGAGAAATATTTTACATATTTTCTTTCAAATTTCTGTAGTATCTGACTTCCAGTTCTGATTTAATCTTTCTTTAGGTATAATTAGGTATATTTAGGCATATATTTATGTATATATAGCCATATTCTATGAATCTGTGATTCTATAATACAAGCTAAATGCTTATAGGGTCAGCTGCAATTATATACCTCTTTGATTGAAATTTTGCTACCTAATAGTTCTTAAAAAGCAAACATTCTAATAGAGATGTACTGAGTTGCAACAGTAGTTAAAACAAAGGTTGAAGAGGTTAAAGAGGACATCAAATCTAATTGCATCACAAGGAATGAAGTTAGACAAATATGTTAAGGATTAGATCGTGGCTTAACTCTCTTTTCTTTGCTGAGTTTAAAAATGTATAATTACTCCTTTTCTGTATCCATACCATAATAGTGTTTTCCTCTAAGCATATAGTATACTTTCCTACATTAATTCCGACTACATATAGATTTACTCTAGAAAGTACGAACAGAAAGGAATGAACGTCAAAATGCAACTTCAATCCTTCCCCCTTTTTTTTTAAAGCACAAAATAATGAGCCATATTAAATGAAACTTTGTGATTTTTTAAAATCACTATTAGTATGAAGAAGACACTGCAACAAGACTTTTTAACTAAAATGAATAATGACAACATATGCATTTACATTGGGATAAAAATACATAGAGAAATCTTCATAGTCAGGACACAAATCAACAACTAACAAAATGAATTTTGAAAAAAACTTCCGCTTTTGGCAGATCAATACATGTAATGAAACTTGCATAACTATCCCCTGAAGTCAGCAAAACTGTTGTCTAGAAACCCACCAGATCTTACTGAGTACAACTAGAGAGAGAAGAATTGTACTACTATGAGAAAATTGACAAAATGAAACCATGCATGATAAGAGAGTTAATGGATGCCAAGTTCAGAGTTGGACAAAATAAATTTGGACCCTTGGGGGGTAATCTGTGCACACTGGATACTCACATCAAAGAAATTAATAAAAATAAATATAGAAGAGGTCCAACTCACCACCAGTTTTATTGATTTTGTCAAGACGTGCTTGTTCAGGCACACTATGTGGTCCGCACGTCATCAGCCTGCTAAGTGAATGCCAGGCAGTATCCACCCATGTGGACATCATCTGTCATGATGCTCAGGAGACATATACCAAAATTTAGATGGTGCTGGAATGTAGAATCTCCAGATTGCTCTCAATGTCTTTATAAATTTGATTTTCAGCATTCTTTATCTTGTCCATGAAATTACCGCAAATACAAAAATAAAAGATGTGGTTGGTTTATAAATAGTAATAGTGGAGAAAATTCTTGGAGGCTTTTTGTGGCATTTGGGGTGGTTTTATGTGGCTTGTTTTTTCTTTCTATTTTTTAAAATCAGATTTTAAAAAACAAATAATTTCGGGATAAATAACCTGATATATCCTTAGTCCTTACTTATGTCAGAGGATGGAGGGATGGAGCTAAGTCTGAACTTTATTTCTTTGCCACTTTCCTCTGGTATTGGTTTCTGATTTTACTTTGTGGCAACTGATTGAACATTTTTATATCAATCAATATTATAGCATTATTCTCAAAGTAACCTGCATAAGACAAGCAGTAGTTTTTTAAGCAATAGTGTTTTCTTAACTATTTTGTATCTGATTTCCTGATCAAGGGTCACTGCAGAAATAAATGGATTTCAAACAACTGGGAGGGCGAGTGGAAGAAATATGAAGGATAGCCTGAAGAATTTCATAAAACCTAGGAAGAGTTTCTCATCTATCAAGTGATTTTAAACATTACACATCTCAAAAATTAATGTTTTCTGGTATTCACTTCATTTGCTGTGTTTTTACAGTCCTGACCCAGTGATCCAGTGCATTTTAATTTGACTGTGCTGGGAGTCACATATACTAAAAGTAGCAGAAACAATAAATCTTGCTGCAATTCATTGCCAGGTTTATAGTTTCATATCAGAAAAAATGAAGTTGTGTATTTCATAAGAATTCTATAGAAAGACATCACAACATTGGTAGCTGGTAACAAAATTGCAATGTTGCATTTTCTGTTGTATTTGGAAAGAGACAAAACTTGCCGAAGAGCATAAACTCCTTAAATAATGTTTAGCCTTTGCTCTTCTGTGTAAGCTTGAAATCTAAGTACACTTTTTCACATCCTTATTGTAATCATGTGAAGTGTTTATAGCCTATTTGGAAAAAAATTCATTCAAAATATGAAATGCACTATCTCCTTTTACTGAAAACTGAAGAAATTTTCCAGAAACAAGTAAAATGCCATGTAAATCTAAAACTAAATGAGCTAAAATTTTGATTGAGTTCAAGACTTTTATGTCATATTTTATTTGCAGTACTTAACATATGAAATGAAAGTTTATTAAAATAATAGTAATAATAAACCACTGGTAATATTTAGTCTGATTATAATTTTCATTATGCAAAGGATGGATATGGATAATATTTGATCTGCTCAATATAGGGGGTTTGAGCTTCATTTAAGTGTCCCTCAAAACATCACCTTGAATAGTTTGAAAAATTTGGAACACCTCATACTCTAGTCATATGTTTTTTGTTGAAATGACAAAAAATTGTGACCGTCAGCACATACTTCTCTAAAAAGCCACACCCAATTTATTAAAAATCAGACCTAAAGTATTGATTTCCTATTATTATATCAGTGCCATAAATTTACATGCTTTGTAATTTCATCTGCCAAAATATTTTAAGAGTGCACTAACAACAATCCAGATAATATTTGGGAACTGAGAGAAAATAGTAATTATAAAAAGAGTTCAGATCAAATATATTTATTATGGCTTCACTATTACTTTGCAGCTTCAAATGTTGCAACCTTACTAAGAACTTCATGAAAACAAAATAATTTGATAATGAAATTAAAACTGGTTCTTGATGCATGTGTACTAAAAGATTACCGTGATTACTGCATCATCTCATCCGATCTCTTGCATAAAATGGGCTAAAAGATTTCAGTCTTAATAGGCTTAATTTCTATTTGAAACTTTTTTCCCCCAGAAATTTATTCAATCTTGTTATAAGTACTTGAAGTGACTCAAAGTCTGGTGAACCTATCTGAAGCCTCAATAGCTCCAGAGAGACATTATGATTAAAAAACCCCAAGAAACAAACTCAAAAAAATCACAATGCCTTACTTTAGTTCTTATCTGACCTGCCTAAAACTTTCCTTCACTTTGTCTTCCTATACCATTTTCTTCCCATTTGCAAAAGTGTCAGAAATCTCTTCCTAGTGTGCATATTAACAATATTACCTGCCCCCTACTCTTTTATAGGGCAAATTACACAAGCTGAGATTAGTGTTTTATAAATTAGTTTATGACATGATGCATTTTCCAGAACCCAGATCACTATTGCTAATGCCCTTTTCTGAATTCATTCCAATTTTTCAAAAATCATAAAATACCTCCATTAAACTTCTAAATATTGTTAATACCTCTGTGCTTATGAGTAGTGTTCTGCATATACATACACATAAGGTCAGTGTTTATCCTTCAGTGTTGGAACACTGACAGTATCTGCCACCTGCATCACCAAAGGCTGCAGAGCCTTACGGGATCAAAAAGACTCTCCTTCCCTCACCTTTCATGGGATTTTTTTTAAACTTCATGAACATGAAATGAGGATTTTTTTCTTTCAATAAATATCATGTAATATATGTCCATTCACTGCACACACATCATCAATTCTTCATTTTTTTTCTTATTTTTTTTAGTACCATAGCTTACAGCAGTGGCTGCTTTCAGTATTTGGAGAAAGGAATTTAGTCTTTGAATAAATTTAATTTAATATTCTTTAAAACAAAAAGTTATATCCAATGTAACAGTTTTCAGTCTATTGGTAAAGACACTATAAAAACAACTTTCTTATTCTCCTTTTTTTGTGGCACTGAGTCATAAGTTTTCCTCAACAAGGACAAGTTCATTCTGGTTTGGTTTTTTTTTTCCATGACAGTAATCTGAAGATTTCAGTTACTAACTTTTCCTAGTTCTCTTTGCTGTATATTGTAATAAATTTTGGCTGACCTGTAAGATCTCTTATGAGGCATGATTTCTTCACTTCTCCGATTTCTGTTGTCTGAGACTTGTTCTCTAATGTTCATCTGTCTGTTTCTTAACTGAATGTAATATATGTGGATGCCTAAATACTTAAAATTCCACTATAGGTGGCTTTAGACATTGGCTTAATTCTTCATAAGAAAATGTCATACAATAGACCAAGAGGACCCAGTACTCTTGTCTCCCCATTCTTATGATGTCACTTGTTACAATGTATTTTATTCTGAAAATGACTGCTCAAATTACTTCAAAAATACCAATTTAAAAAATTCCACTGAAACTACCACAGAATAAGCAATACACTGTTTTATTATGATGGTATTAAGACAGCAATTCTTCAAGTTTCATGTAGATTCAATATTGAATTTCTGTGGCTTGGTTGTAACAAGGATCATGTCTGTATTTCCTCAGCTGGTTTCATACAACTGACTTTAGACTCCCAAAGTAGATAAGATACCATTTAAAGTAATGTAACATGCTTCCTATATGTTTCAACACACTGAACTAATGAGAAATGTCTATTTGGAAGTGTGAGAGGAGATGTCACTCAGGCTTGGAGAGTGTTATTACCACCCTGTTTGTGACTTTCTCACTCTAATTTGCTGTCTCGAAGTGAGAAAATGTTGGATTTCAGGTTTAAGGTAAATTTAATGCTCATGGCAATGATAAACCAAGAGGTAGGAAGAGCCATGATTAGCTTCCACTGAGCTTCTTGTTATTCTACCTTTTCACTCCTGGCCTCTCTTTGATTACTTTCTTTTCTTATACTCTATTTTAAAAATATGTCCCTCACAAGTGAATCTCTTTTCTTTATCTCAATCTTTTACTTAGAGACTTAGCATTTCTTCATTGATCAGGTTGCTTTTTTTTCGCTCCTGACTTCAACACTCACGAAATATATAGGAAGGGGAGAAGGATTACCATCAAAGAAATTGTGCAACTTAATAAAGCAAAGTAAGGACAGAGATAGGCTTCAGGATCCAGGGAGAATATGCCAGAAGGACATGGGAACAGGCTCGTCACTACAGATGAGAAGCAAATATAGACCTATTAAACACTGTATCAGTGTGGCTATGCTGTTGTGGATTCCCAAACTACCTAAATTACCAGCAGCTGACTTACTTCTAATAAGGTCTTAGGGATTCCAGATGCCATAGAGAGATTGGCTTATTGTTCAGCTTTTCCCCTAAACTATCTTCTGGTTCCTTCCCTGTTACACCGAGTATGTTTTGTTTGTTTGTTTGTTTTTTTAAACTCTGTTACTTCTTACAGATATTATTTTGTAACAGTGGTACTGTTCTTCTTCAAGCTACAAGCTTCTTGCTGTTTCTGCTACATCAGTGTGTACAAACAGAATGTCATGATACAGCCCTGAAGCTGTCAAATATTAAACATTCTACATAATTATTTTACTTAATTATATGACAATAAAGAACATAAGAGCAAAGTCTCTGAATGACATGCTGACCCTACTGTACCTGGTGTAATCTGTATTATAACTCCATGATCAGGTGAATTTTACTTTTTTCATGTTTCCAACATTGAAAATGGAAACATTTCTAATTAGATAATTGATCTATTTCTTTGGTGTCTACGTGACAATCGGCTCACACAAGTGTAGTGTATGCATATCTCGAGTAGCTTCTTTTTCAAGATGAATAAATCTACTCCTTGAAGTCTTTCAGCACAGAAGAAGAAAAGAAGTTCTCATTTGAAGGCTTATGGCTAGTTGCTTAAAGTGTCTTAAAATTGTGTCGCTGGAGTACACAAGAATTTAGAATCTGTGAAAAGAACTTTTCTGGTTTGGATTGCAATGCCATGTAATGGTTTAATCCATTGAAGTAAGCCTTTTAGGAACAAAATGTGACCAGCTTGACCAGGTCATAAGCTGAGTTCCATTACAGGAGGAATTAAATTCACTGAGTCATAAACTCTTGGAAAACAAGGATTGCAATAGAACTGTTCTAGTAAGCATACCTGTAATTGCTCTTTAAATAATGACAATGGCAAAGTAAAATAACAGGTTTAAAACACTTCTCTAGTAAAAAGGGAAATCTGGCATCTCTGTCCCTAGTGGTAATGAGTAAGTTGAACATTGAAGAAGGACCAAATGGTTTTTTTTTAGAACCTAGATATGGCAGCATCTAATTGGTCACTCTGTACTTCCTTCCTGTTGTTTAGCTCACCATTGGAAAAATCAGCATTGTAATTGTGTAATTGCATTATCTTGTAATTTTTAAAGATTTGTGTTTCACAGTTCCTAATTCCTTCTTTTGCTATTATATATATTACATTTGTTCTTCATTGAGATGATGAGCATGAGGAAGCTCACTGTAGTGCTGGTTAATATTTGATACCATCCCACAGTTTCTTTTAGTTCTTCAATAGATGTGGAAAAGCAATAATATCAATGTCAGAAAAGATATCAGATAAAGACATGACTAGTTAATGTTTTATGGGAAAGATACATTATTTATTACAGAAAAACAACGATCTTCACAGAATCACAGAATGGATGAGCTTGGAAGGGACCTCTGAAGGTCGTATGGTTCAACATCCTTGCTACAGCATGTTGCCAATACCATGCCCAAATAGCTTTGAATACATATAAAGATGGAGACTCCACAGTTTTCCTGGGTAATCTGTCTGGCATTTGGTCTTCCTCACAGTAAAAAATGTCCCCTGATGTTCAGAAGAATCCGCCCATGTTTCAGTGTGTGCTTATTGCTTCTAGGCATATCTTATCTCTAGGGTCTGACTCTATCTTCTTTTCAATCTCTCTTCAGATATTTGTACGCATTGACGATATCACCCCTGCACCTCCTTTTCTCCAGGCTGAGCAGTCCTAGCTCAATCAGATTTTCCTCATTTGGAAGATACTCCTGTCCCTTAATCCTTTTAGTGGCCCTTAGCTGGACTCTATTTCCAGTAGATCCACCTCTCTCTTGTACCAGGGAAGCCAGAACTGGGCACAGTACTCCAGGTGTGGCCTCACCAGTGCTTAGTAGAGGGGAAGAATCACCTTCCTTGATCTGCTGGCAAGAGTCCACCTAAAGTAGCCCCAGATACCATTCACCTTCTTTTCACACAGAATCACGGAATGGGTACGGTTGGAAGGGGCCACAGTGGGGTCATCTGGTCCAACTTCCCAATCTTTCCACAAGGGCACACTGCTGGTACATGTTCGGCTTGGTCCACCAGAACCCTATGGTCCCTTCTGTAGAGCTGCTTTCCCAGGCAGTTGGCTCCCACCATATAGCTGTGCATGGAGGTCTTCCCTGTGGGCAAGATTTTGCATTTAGCCTTGTTGAACTTCACGAGGTTCCCATCAGCTGGTATCTCCAGCCTGTCCCTCTGGAAGACAGCACAACCCTGTGGCGTGTCAGCCACTACTTCCTGGTTTGTCACTCACAAACTTGCTGAGGGTACACTCTGCCTTATAAACCAGATAACTAATGAAGATTTCAAACAGGACTGAACCTTATATTGGCCCCTGGGGTACACTGCTAGTCGCTGGCAACTGGATTTCATGCCTCTCATCACCACTCTCTGGGCCTGGTTGTTCTGTCAGTTTGCAATCCACTTCACTGCCTACTTATACAGTCCATATTTCTCCGGTTTCTCCATGAGGATTTTATGTCCTATAGTGTTGAAATATCCACTCCTCTCCCCTCATCTACCAGCCTTCTATCCTCTGTTCAACCTCTCCTTTCACATGGATAGAGCTTTAAAAGTATTATTACACTTTCTCCTGAAAATGCAGTCTACAAATGTATTTCACTGCTACTGTTTGATCCAAAACAAATGGATGTCTGACTAACTGTAATTAGTTATTTGCCTTGTTTAGGACTGAAAATCACCAATACAGTTGTGATTTCAAGCCCAGCTGGAGATGAAACATCACACAGCCGCTCACTCAACCCCCTTTCCCCACCTCGTCCAGTTGAATGGGGAGGAGAATCTAAAGCAAAACTTGTATGGTGAGATAAGAACAGTTTAATATTTGAAAATAAAGTAAAAGAAATAATAATGCTGAATAGTAATTATATTGATATTAAAAATAATGATAATAATAACAACAATAATAAATAACAACAGTGTTATTATTAATTTTAATGATGATGATGATGATGATGATGGTGGTGGTGATGATGATGATGATAATATAAAGGGGAAAAGACAAAGTGATACGGTGCAGTTGCTCAGCACTGCTGACCGATGTCAGACCCCTCTTCCCAAACCTAGATCATCCATCCTTCTGGGTAACACGCCCCAGTTCATATACTGGGCATGATGCTCTGTGGTGTGGAATATCTCTTTGGTCAGTTTGGGTCACCAGTCACCTGTCCCAGCTATGCTCCCTCAGTTTCTTTTGCACACCCCCTCACTGGCAGAGCATGAGACAAGAAAAAAAAAAGTCCTTGACTTAACAAAACCCAAAACATTGGTGTGTTATCAACACCATTTTCATTCCAAATCCAAAACACAGCACTGTAACAGCTGCTGAGAAGTTAACTCTACCCTAGCTGAAACCAGGAAAACAGTACAGATAAATTACACCTGACATCACTATACTGAATATGGCTCCTAGAGGAAGGACATAATTTACCAATGCTAGCAGTAATGCATTTTTCACCACTAAGAATTTGTCCTAAATGTAAAAGAAAGTCCACTTTTCAATTGTTTTGGGATTGTTTTATAAGTGCTCGCTTAATTGGAAAAATGATACAATCCCCTTTTTTCATGGTATTGAAAATGGGTATTTTCATAATACTTATTAAGTTATTGTTACTGCAGAAATATCAAAAAGAAGAATTTAGTATTCGTCACATTCTTAAGATAAAAAGAAATTACATTGATTCTGTCAACTGTTTTTCTATATAAGGTCTGTTAACATTCAAACATTTAAAAATAAATGTTGCCATGCTTCAATTTTTTCCCATCTTTTTTCCCATGACTAGGTTCCATCATATCAAAATAGTCTGAATAGTTTGTTTAGCTGTTGATTATGATGCATAGATCAAAGTGAGGATATGGCTAGCTTTATGACTCTCAGCAGAACATCAAAGATAATTTTCCCTTCCCACTATAGGTTTGGCTCAGTAAACATAACTAAACAATAATTAGAATCAATGTTTCCAAGTGTTCAAAAATAATTCAGTTGCAGTATTGACGGCATTTTTTTCTGTCATACATATTCAAAATTACCGCTTAATTTTGGATTTCCTTTAGTATAAAGTAGCATAAAATCCCAGCAAACAAAGCAGCCTCATTCAGAGGGGCCTTTCCTTCAATTCCATCAGATTATTTAGTATACAAGAAATCACTTATCATGCATATAATGCTAAAATGAGAATTCATGTCAGTACAAGTTTTAAAAATTATGTCTACCTCCATCTGGAGTTATACTTGGCAGATGCCATAGAATGCTAGGTAGTGGCTTTGGAAGAACAGCAACTACTGTTCTTCTCTGCAAACAGTTCAAAGACTATTTTAGCAACTGAGATGCTAAATTAATTTCCGTTATTCATCTTGCTGATGCTTGCCATATTTGGTGTTTGTGTTCTTTGGTTTGGTTTGGTGTTCTTCCAAGGCTTGAAATCTATTATGCACAAGGTGGCAACATGGGAAAGATGGAAGAATGGTTGTGATGTCTCACTGTTACTCCTTATGGGCAAGTTTCAGTCTTGTGTTTAATTCATATGAAGACAGTCTGCATCTGGCATTGCAGCAGCAAATGATGCCCATCACATCAAGCCACGTAGCACGTAATACTTTGTTGGTTTGAAAACAGAGAGAGTGTTCCATGCAGGGAGTGATTTCTGGAAAGGCATGGATTTATCTCTTCTAAGATAGAAGCATAGGAAAAGCAGGACAGAACCTTATTTAAATGAAATATTTTAAATTTAACCATTTTGTTAAGCTAAACAACCAAACATTAAGGTTTATTTAGACCTTTGATCTGTTTCACCCTAGTATTTCTTAGTTCTGAGAATGCAAAAAAGAAAAGGTACATTGCCTCTATCCCTCTACTCCAGACTTATCCTTGTGACAATAACTGATGGAGTTTGTGCTGAAAAGTCCCCATGTAATGTTTAACAAATAAAGCAAATAAACTCAGCTAAGTATCACTTGTCAAATCTGTATATAAACTCCCCAACACTTTTATCTTTTTTATGTCTCCAAATATCCACCAACTTCTTTATGTGGATTCATGAAGGAAATAAAAAATACTTGTATTATTTTTGCTATTTCACCTACATTTATTTAGTGTGTCTGGGCATAGAGCAGGCAGGCATAGGGCATAGGGCAGTTGTGTCAAACCTGGACATGGTGTGAGAAAAAGAATCTATTTCAAAGCCAGGTTCTTCTTCCTTTCAAAAGTGAGGGAGAGCCCTCCATTTATGCTTTATCCTTTCTAAGGTGCTGACAATTTAATTTTATTACCAAAGCATGAGTTACTACTTCTGAAGTATTTGTAAGGCATTTTATTGGGCTACCAAGACTGAAAACCAATATTTCTATCAGTACACTGTGCATACAACCTCTACCTGATCCAACTTTGTTTCATGACAGATCTTTTGGGGAATTATTAACTAAAAGAAATTAGTATTTTATGATTTGCATGTTCAATGCAGAAGATCAGCTATGTAAATTCTGTTTTCTGCAATGTAATTACATGAAAGTGGTTGCAGCAAGTGAAAGAACACTTATACCAGAGCTAATTGTCAACTATTATCAAAAGCCTCTGTATTGTATTGATAAAACCCTTGTTTCAGAAGGACAACAACATTGTTGATCATTCTTAGGTATGTTTAAATATAAAATCCTGAACTTGAAAGAGAACAATGCTCTTTTAAATATTGAATCGATTCTTGGGAGAAGGATAAATCTAGCACCAGAATATTTTTAACTTTTAATTTCATCTAACTGTTTTACATTAAATGAGAATTCCTATTCGACAATTGAAGAAATATTGAAATCTTTCAGCTACATACTCAAAGTAACAAATACAGTAAAAAGACACCTTTTAATAGAGAAAGTGAATAGTCATGCAAGGTTTGATTAATGCCAAATGTAAAGGTACAGATTTCAGTTTCCTACAAGTATCGTTGCTGAGAAACTATCTGAGTGATGAACTTACCAAATATGCATAGGAATTCACCAAATTATTTCTGCCCTTCTGGTAACAGTCTTCAGTTTTAACAATACTCTTGTGGGTCATCAAGATGCTACCACAAAAGGCAGGTAAAAATTAAAGGATTTATTAGAGCAGAATCTTTTATATTGTCAGCCTGAATTTTAAGAAACAAAATAGGCATAGGACCTTGATGCTAACTTTTTCCAAATGATACCAATGGGCTGCAAATGCTTTCCTTTGTAAGTCATAGGAGCCCTTAAAGAGGACAATACTCACACAAAGGGACTTAAAAATGCAAAAAAGAATGTCATGCATAGTGACTCAAAGTAAAACTATGCAAAAACATACAAAAAAAATTTAACTTATAATGCAGACTTGCATAAAGCCAACAGGAAAGAAGTCACAGTAAAACAGGTGCTAAAATAAAGTGATAGCTTTAATAGCATTTTCCCACAATGTGCCAAAAAGTTACCCTTATCTTAAATAGCCTCACATTAAACCCTGATGTATTTCTAACACAGACTACTCTTAGAATGTGGAATTTTACCACTGACAAAAGCATTTCATACAACAGGAATTAGACCCTACTATAAATGGCTGTACCATGAGGAAAAAAACCTGACATTTATTTTTCTACTGTAGTTAAATTAGTTTAACCGAGATCAGACAAGTTGTTTTTTTCCTAAATGAATGCTTACAGATGTTATGCTGTTAAATCCTTTAAATTATTTTATGGCAAAAATTCCCTTGCTTTCCGCTGATCATAATAGTCTCTAGCAGCTGGTGACAGCTGATCTGTGCATGAGTCATATTGGATATAAAACACAATTCATGTCAAGAACGAATTACGGAATTAGGCACGCCATGCTCCTTTAAGAGTGAGCTGAATGAGTTTCAAGGTGACTTTTTGGCCAAAGTTAACTCTAAGCACAGACAGCACAAATGATAGACAGTCTTGAAAAGGAGGGTGTTTATTTAAATGGTGAAACATGATCTGAAGTTCAATTTTCAGTGAATTAAGTAGCCAGTTCCTGGCAATAATGCTGGTACAAAAAGCCAGGAGATTTCAGAAGTCCTGAAAGAAATCATAGTTCTTTAAGAAATAAGGTGCACAGCTGTAGAGAGGGCAACTAAATTTATCAATTCAGTTCTATTTTATTTTCATACAATTTCGCTTCAAAATATGTGTTGTGTTACTGCAGTAGGTAACATGATAAATAATATTTGTGTATAATATATACATAATTATATAAAATTTGCATGTAAAATAGATACAATTTGTATACAATGCATCAACTAATATAGATATCTACTATATTGACACAAAAAATCCAAAACAACAGAAAAAAGGGGAAGCAAAATATTCCTTTTGACATTGCAGTTGTAGAACAGGTTTTTCTTCAAGTAGTGTAGGAAAGTCTGCAGAATATAAGAGGATATGGATTGTTAAGGCAATCACATTGAACATCCTGAGTCAGAAGAGACCCACAATAATCATCAAATCCCACTCACGGCTCTGCACAAGACAAGTCCAAAAATCACTCTGCCTGTTGTCCAAATGCTTGTTAAACTCTGGCAGCGTTGGTGTCATGACCACTTCCCTGGGAAGCCTGTAACAGTGCCCAACCACTCTCTAGGTGAAGAGCCTTTTCCCAATATCTTCCCTAAGTCTCCCCTGACAGCTTCATGATGTTCCTTTGCGTCCTGTCACTGGTCACCCGCCCCTCCTCTTCCCTTCTTGAGGAAGCTGTGCACTGTGATGTGTTCTGCCCTGTCTCCTCTTTTCCAGGCTGAACAAGTGACCTCAGACTCCCATACAGCTTCTCCTTTAAAGCTTTCACCATCTTCATAGCCCTCCTTTGGGTGCTCTCTTAATAGCTTTGTATCTTTCCTATAGTGTGGCACCCAAAACTGCCCACAATATTCAAGGTGAGGCTGCCCCAGGGCAGAGCAGAGCAGGACAATCCCCTCCCTTGCCTGGCTGGGGATGCTGTGCCTGATGCCCCCCAGGACATGCTTGGCCCTCCTGGCTGCCAGTGCACACAGCAAGAAGCTGCATTCAGCTCTGGGGTCCTCAATGTCAGAAGGATGGGGAGTCTGGAGAAGAGAAGCTTTAGGGTGTCCTGGGTATAGCCCAGATCAGAGGAAGGTGGTGTGGCCATTTTATTATTTGGTCCATCTCACACCATGGCCAGGGGTGGGGGAAAGGGACTCTCTCTCTCACTTCTGAGAAGAAGAGGCATGGTTTCTAGCTGGGAGCAAGTGTGGTTGGGGTGGAGTGGTGCCAGCTCTTGTCACATTGGGCCATGTCAGCCTTGGTGAGCATTTTGCGTGAAAATCACCCTCTTTTCACAAAATCTGAAATTGGTAGAAGAGGACAATTTCTTCCACATTCCTTGTGAGGAATGAACAAATAAACCAGGATTCTTCAGGCTAAGAAGACAACTGAATAACAGTATGATAAAAAGCAAGAATGACAGAAAGAATGTGAACAGAAAGCTATTGTTCATGCTCTCCATCTAACAAAATGTCTAGACGTGATCATATCAAGTGACAGCTGGCATTTAAAACAAGAGGAAGAAGATGTTTCTTCACTCATTTATTTATATTTGAGGACTCTCTGATGTAAGCACCAAATCATTTACATGAATGCAAAAAAACAACTGGACAAATAGGGAAAGTGAAGATCACTGAGATGAAAAAATTCCAGCTCTGAAGCAGAAAGTTCTTGAGATAGAAATGTCAGGGATCTGGGAGGGGGAGTCGCAAAGTACAAAGAATTCCTGCTCACTCTGACCCATCCTTCTTCCACAGGCCTCCTCTACTGCCTGCTTTTGGATGTGGCATACTGGAGATGGTAATCTCTTAGTATGACATGAAATAACTGTTCTTTTTGAGCTCCAGCAGAGTCCTGTCTTTCTTCAGCAAGATTCAACATTTCCCCTTTCATCTACTTTCTAAATGCTTGTATAATTCCATTTCTTCATTCGTTTCAAATTGAGGAACTGATTTCAAAATTATAGATCCAAAAAGCCTATTTCTGTCCCAGTCTTCTTTTATCTATTACCTTGTCTCTTTAATAACATTGCATGATCTATTGCAATTGAAGTTACATTAGGAACAGCAAAAATTTCAAGCTATTAAAATGATGTAATACTGTGGGGTTTATGTCATTTTTTCTCACAGTACTTTTATGTTCCAGTATTTTTATTTTTAACATCTTACAGCTGTCCTCAACATAAATTCAACCATGTGGAGATTTTGCTAAATGAACAAGATATTCACTATGACAATTCAAAAAATATTTGTCATTTTTCCCCAAATTAAGAATGACAAAATACATGCCCTGTTACCCCATTATTTCATTATGCACAATACCCATAGAAAAAATCCTGAGTTGCTTTAAGTTAGCTCATCAAACTTCCTTCCCACTTCTCTAGGCATTGCACTGAGATGCACAA
This sequence comes from Oreocharis arfaki, assembly GCA_013398015.1. Taxonomy (NCBI): domain Eukaryota; kingdom Metazoa; phylum Chordata; class Aves; order Passeriformes; family Paramythiidae; genus Oreocharis; species Oreocharis arfaki. The sequence continues at coordinate 279,796 of VZRR01011981.1, read as the reverse complement.
GCCCTCCAGCAATTCTTTTAAAGTTTTTCATTTTGTAGAGCAGTTTGGTTCTTGAAAGAAATAGATTTCTTGTATTCTTAGTTCCCAGAGAACAACGCAAGTGATTAAAAAGTTCAATGATAGCAAACAGAAAAAAACATAGGAGTTCCACACTTGTAGCACTGAACAAGTAAAACAAGAGTGTCTGAATGATATTACCACCTTCTACCTGATTTACTGTGCTTACACTCAGCATCTTTCTCAGCTCTTTCATTTTGGTTTCTGGATTTATTTTTAAAAAAAAAAACAAACATGCTAGTAGAGAGCCTTGTGTTAAAAGAAATTCTCCAGAATTTTCCAGAAGAAATAAAGACATATACAGTTGGAAAAGATGTTCAGAGTAATGTGACAGTTTGGAATAAATAATTCCTTTGATGGATTTAACTTTTTACTGCATTTGGGCATGGTCCTGGAAGATTTCACATTTTTCTGAATTTTTTTTTTAATAATTTGAAATTACAGAGCCAGCATAATTGACGCATACTTGGGCTGCTGTTAAGTCAAGAACAATTTATTTTAAATATCTGATACTGCATGGAGGCACATTTACTATAACACCTCAAAATTTCTGAGACTAATGTAGGTCTGCCTGTGCTCATCAATCCTGTCATGTTTTTTTCTCAGGCTGCTGTCCCTGAAATATGTTCACTCGAGATGACTGCACAGCACACTGGAAACTTTGCATTTGTTATTATTGTTGATTTATTTATGCAGACACTATGCTGATTCTCCAGGATGACAGGCATTTATAGCATCTCAGTCTTTGATGAATCTTCCAAAGCGTGAATGTCTGATCTATAAAGCTCCTTGTGATCAGGCATCCTACAGACAACTGAACCTCAGAGCTGAGTCACACATGTAAGCACAGTGACTCTTGGACAGTAGCTGGGAAAGTGCAATCCATCTGCAAGACTGTTTCAGAGGGACATACAGCACAATGCTATAAGTACATAATTTGCAGCAACAAGCACTTCAATGACCCAAGCTAATCCCCTGCCAACTTCCATTCTTAGTGCAGATAGGCCTCCTCATATGCAGGTAGAATTTGAGTGGTAAATGAAGGGCATTTATTTTGTACTCCTGGAACTCTTACTGAAGTATTGAGATTAAACCTGGGGTTACAAGAGGAGGGAGTAAGAACAGGCTGCCTTTTCCAGATGTGTCAGCCAGTCAGTTCCTAGCAAAGGCTGGAATAAATTACTGCTTCTACTGGCAGCCACAGAAAATGAGTTTCTGTTCAGGGACAAAGAAGACATGAACCTCTTTATTTGCAACTTGGATTCAAACCTGGCTTTTGCCTTTTTTGCTTTATCCTTTCCCTTCCTTGAGTCAGTTAGACTGAAAGCCCTCTTCTATGCTTCCTTAGAATAATTGCTTTGATGACTATAAATCCTCACAGCAAATGAATTGTTAATAGGAGATTAATATGAGGGAATGGTTGTTTTTTTTTCCTCCTAACTCATCTGCTCACACAGAGATGAGAGTCCAGAATAACTGTGTTGTTTTTCAGTTTAACTTACCATTAGTACACAATAATTTTATATATTGAATTAATATTGGCTCAAATTCTGCTTCAGATTTGTAGACATGTTCTTAGTGGGTTTAATAGGCAGTTTAGCTACATGTCTTTGTGCAGACTTTTGCACTGAGTGATGAATGAGCCATTAAATACAAACAGTGGAATAAAATAATGCTGAAATTTCAGGCTTTTGTGTTGCAGGTATTTATACATTCTAATAAATTGCAATTCTGAGTAACCCAGTATAAATCTTCTCAGTGTCAATCATGTAAATAAGTAATGAACCTCAAGCCTTTTTACATATTTGAAGAAAGTTTCTGAATTTTAGGTAGGCCTGTGCATGTCTAGACAGCTTTGCAATATAGACACTCTTAAGATTTTTAAGGGTATAATTTGCAATGTTCAGTAAAACTCATAACACTGTTGTTTCTCTTAACTTTCTTTCTTCCAGAAACAAACAAAAATTTTGACAAAGATGGAGGCAAAATATTTCATCCATATCAAGAATATGATGAAGAATTGGAGGTTGTTATTGCATTGCTTATAGAAACTCTTGAAATGAAAGCAGGTGAGAATTCCCTTCCAACCTCATACATTACATGATTCTATGATTCTCTGAAAGTACTGCAAGTCTAAATGGGGTTCCAAATGGTATGAGGAACTGAGAAGCAAACCAAATGAAAAAAATATTATTTTGATGTCTATAACAATTTTGTGAATGTAGGTTATTCATTATAAGAAAACAGAATTACTATTTTTTTTAAAAATTAGCTATGAGGAAGAATTTCTTCTTATAAAAATATCAATTATTTTATCATTAGTTTATATATTTACAAACACTGCAATGTACTGTTTATAACTGTTCAGATATAATTTCAGAAATAATGAAGAAAAAATAATTTAGTGGAAATACTCTGCTCTAATATGAGTCAGCTACAGCTGACTCACCAGCATGCCTCTTCAAGACCTTTGGAATAATACCCAGTCCTGTGAATCCAAACAGTCAAACAACTAATTATACATGGACTTATAAATTATGAAGCTTGAATCTTAGAGTTCTAGAGTGCTTGTGAAAGCTCTCAGACAGCGTTTCCAGCGTTCGTTCTTACTGTTGTATCAGAAGAATCACTGCTCTGCAGAAACTGTGAGATCTATTTTCTTTAAAGAACACAAAAAATTTATTTGTATTTTTTGAGGTTTTTTAAAATTCTTTTCTAACTTCTTTTTTTTTGGCTTTCAGTACTATCTCCCTACTTTGCATCTGTTTTGGATGGTGCGATGGGTTAATGCTGACTGGATTCCAGGCACCCACAAAAGCCTCTCTGTCATTGCCCTCTGCAACTGGACAGGGGAGAGAAAATATAACTAAAGTTTCATGAGTTGTGATAAGGACCAGTAGAGGTCACTCACCAAATATCATCATAAAATTGTGAGAATTTACTTGTTTCTCAGAAAATTGAAGTTTTCTTCTCCATTCAGGCTGTTTTAAATATTAGATAATACCACTGACTTATAAAAATAGGGGTGGATTTCCACATGCTTCCTATTTAGAAAGGGGTTTGGTACAAAAGACATAATACCACTGACTTATAAAAATAGGGGTGGATTTCCACATGCTTCCTATTTAGAAAGGGGTTTGGTACAAAAGACAATCAATGGGTGTCTTAAACAGGTGCTAACCTTAGCTGCTGTTTTAAAATCCAAAAAGGAGGAATATTTGCTTTGTTCACATATTTTAATTTATTTCGTTATATGCATTTGATAGAGGTGTTTGTTTAGTCACTGTTCTCTAAGTATTCACATAAACTGAGGATTAGATAGTACTGTGATGACAGTAGGTTTACTTTACAGCTCAACTGTTGACCACTCATTACAGAAGTAAAAGTCATTCCTTTCCATTTCAACTACATTCTTCCAAGAAATCCATCCCTAAATCTGTTACTAGAAAGGCAAAATAATCATTGGCTCCAGACATCTCCACAGTCATCCTCATGCATAAAATACTTTGACATCTATGGATGTACTTTACCACTAAAACCAGTTCTAAATCAACCAGCTACTTAAAAATCTACTACTGGCAACTAAAGGAATATGAATCTTCAAATGTGCTTGGAATAGCTCACGGAAAAAAAGCACTTTAGTAGATAAAGGTCCATGATCTTTTCTTTCAAGATCATATTGCACCTTTGTAATTAAAATAGCTGTTGTTTTGCTTAATACATTGTCATCTCAGGAAATAAGCAACTAGGCTACAAAATGCACCAGCACAATCAGTTTTGAATAGGTTTAAATCATGCGTTAGGCATTCAGAGAATTGTCTGATCTCATTCTCCGTTTTGAATCAGATCATGAACAGAACTCAAGTTAGTGAATATAGTCAATAATTTTATGCTGCCAGGAAATTAATTTCTCCCAGTTTTTTGCTTCAGTAAGAATTTTACATTCTGTTTAGATATCCTCAAATAATCATTCATGGCTTGCAGCTCAGATCTCTATTTATAGAAGTAAACCTGTCAGACTAGAAACAATAATATATTTTGGAGGTTAGATTTGGACTTAAATTAATCTCTTTATTTATTCCTCTCAACTTCTAAATTGGTAACAGACAGTTGAAAAAAAAAATAGCAGATTGTCTTAAATTGTTGATGTCACTTCAGATTACATTGCTTACATTCTATGAAGTTGTTAGTTACTATCACATTATGTAACATAATTCGTCAAAATAACATATCAGTAACATATGCAGAAACACCAGACGTCATAGGAATGTAAGCACTGCCAGCCTAATTTAGTTAATTTGTCCTTTCCAGCCAGCCTATCTTTAACAGTGGCTAGAACCAGATGCCTCAGAAGAAGCAAAAAACCTTTGACATTGAAAAATGTTTGAAAAATCAGTGTAGGAGACCATGTTCTTTCTTTCTAAATCCAGCTTTGCAAACAATTGGCTTATTTCCTGTAATATAAAGATACAAATTTCTGTGCTAACTCCTACATTCCTCAAGTCTGCCAAAAGTCTTCCATTTCCTCTAATTTTGATTATGTTCTTCATTCTCACTTTCATGTAATTCTGAACTTCTTTACTCCGTGTCTCAACTGGTTTCCTACATGTCATTTAAGATGTGATTCAGCAAACAAAACAGAGGAAATATGTGTGCAGGTAACCACATATACATTGATTAAATGCATATATAAACAAAAAAAACTATACTATAATGATTCTCTTTCACAAAAGTATGTTTTTGAAAAGAATCTGAGAGAATTAAAATGATGTTTTCTTCCAGAAGCAGGCTGCATTCATCTGGGGTGTCTCTTATATCATATACCACATGCACAGATGACAAGCAGTGAAGTCATATGCCAGCTTATATTTTGTTGAAAGTTCAGATGACCTTTGCATAAACAAGATTTTGACTAACTTGAGACAAACAGAGGAAAGTGGTCAATTTGCCTTTTTTCAAAGGCAGAGTTAGAGAAACTTCAAGAATCCATGCTAGTAAGAACATAGAATTCCTCTCCTTTCTTATGTGGATTACTTTGCTAATTCCTAGTTTAATAAGTAGACAGTCAGTATAGAAAACTGTAATTCTTACACGAGAAGTAATGATTTACTGACATTCTATTAAGTTAGACAGCAAAATTCTATTTTCTGACTTCTGGTAAGGAGTGAGCTTCATTTCAAACCATGAGTTCCTGAGACATTATCCATATAATTCAAGAAGTCTATTCCTCAGTTCTTGTTGCTCTCAAATAAACAGAACTCATGACTTTTTTACAGCAGCTCTTCCCATTTTCAAAGCTTTTGTACACTTTTGTGACTTTAAGGGACTTGCTAGCACTGCTGCTTCAAACTCTCATGAGCTGCAGAAAAAATTGTTGATTTCTCGTTGATGAATGCTACCTTGCAATAACATGCCGAGATAATTGAGAAACAGTGTTTAGGGAAAGCATCATGGAGGAGATTCATGGATGAAATAGGTAAAAGGGAGGAGAATTTAATTGAGAATGCAGCTGGTTTGTATCCTCTTACACCAAGAATTTAATTTGAAAGAAGACATAAGACTAAAAACCAGATTTTTGTCCCTAAAAATTGTCTTAGTTGAAGGATGATGCCCAGAAAAAAACGACTTACTGAAGCAGCACTGCTAGACAGTGGATGACTGACAGTCTGAGCAACCAGCCTCCTCAGGGGCTTCTGAACACTGCTTCACAGCAATCCAAATCCAGTAATGAATTTATAAGCTATAAACTATTTACTTTGCTGTGTTTTGTTAGGCTCCAGTCCTGGAACCTGAGACTATTTAGGGGAAAAAGAAGGGCAATATCATATACTGCAGTTCAGTTCCACTTGATCACATCTTTCTGATAACTAGATGAAACTTGACCTTGACTTCGATGCTTATAAGAGAAAGAAAAGGTACAGCAAAAAGACGAGCAGAAGCAAGCAGGCAGGAAAAAGCAGCTACCTTTTTTTCTCTTTGTCAACACAAATTATCTTATTTTTGGTTTTTGCACTTCTCTTTCTCTTATTTCCTGTTCTGATGTAGGGGGATCCAGATGACTATTATTCCATAATGTCAAATCAGACTTCCTGGCCTGAGAGCTAACACTGGCCTGCAGCACTTCTACTGCTAAATTTATTGAAAAAGGAACGATTTCTTTTTAGCACTAATTATTTTTCCTTATTAATGAGTTTGTGATACACTATTAGACTATAAACAGAAACACTGGATTTATGCACATAAGGTAGGTTTTCTCTTTCTGCTCCTCATGAATATATTTTTTAATCAGCCTTTAGTTTTAGACTGAGCTGGCATGTAAACTTCCATTTTTTTTTCTGCAAAGGTAAGTTTAAAGTCAGGTCAATTCATTCTGGTACAAAATTGTGGCTGAAGAATGGACCTCAGTGGTTAGAGACAAGATTGTGTGCACACACATGGACTTGCAGATGTATGACTGGGAAGCTGAAGGGACATACCATATTTTGGTCTTGGTGTCGTGGGTTGACCTGAGCCAGTAGTTTAAGTCCCTACACAGCTACTGTGTTACCTTGCCCTGCCCCAGAGGACGACGAGGAGAATAAGAACAAGAAAAACAAGAAAACTCATGGGTTTAGAGAAAGACAGTTTAATAAGTAAAGGAGAGAAAAAAAACAACTAGCAGCTTAAAGTTCCTGAAGGCTTTCTGAAGGAGATCTAAAGCTGAATACTGTTCAGACAATGTGATGAACAAAAATAATTCTTATCAGACTGGCAGCCCCTCCCTCCACTGTGTCATACACTCCTCAGACCCTATGGGTTTTCTCAGTCTAAGGACCCTTATGCTCTCACAGGGCTTTTTTGCTGTCTTCATCCGAAAAGCTTCATTTCCAGAAATACTGGATGTCCAGAAAATGTACTCTTAGAAGACACCACAAACCCCCCTTGACCCGGAGCCTATTTTTCTGAATATCAGCACAGAGAATACGAAACATTTTGGCACTGTGTTCACTCCACTAGAAACCCCCCGTTCTCTTAGAGAGGGAGTCTAAATTAAGTACTGTAGTTTTATTGCTCATAGGCAATGTCATTAGCAAGAGTCTTCAGGTTTTTAGTCAAGATTTTTTGTAAAAGACTATGTAGAATGCCTCAAACTTCCTTAGATAACTATTAAATTGGTTTCCCATTACAAAAGATACTGTAAAGGAAAAAATAATGTCTCTGTATGATTTAGATTTCTATGAATTCAGGCATGGACAGGACTTTGGAGAATTTAGCACACCTTGACTTTTTTGGAAGAGGCATATCATGATATATCATAATTACCTGTAAATAGAAAAGTTTAAAAAAATAATTCAGGTTTGTGCACTCTGTGGCTGGTTTTTTTCAGTAAGACTATCAGCCTACAAAAATGACCACTGAACATGACAGCTGGATAATTTTAATTTTACTCTAATCAAAATCTTAGGGAAAGCAGATCTAAAGAAAAAGGATTCTAGAGGAAACAGGTTTTAGTACTATGCATGTAGCTTTTCTTCTTGAAGTTTTTAAGTGCTTGAGTTCTGAGGTTATGAAGCCAAGTATAAATTACTCTATAGACAATTAAATAATCCTTCTGGGAATAAAAGATGAACAATCATAAGAAAACCACTGTAAGATTTTTTCTAAGGAAATAAAAATGAATTAATGGATCTTCAACAGCTTGAAATTAAGCCCAAGTGAATTGCTATTGTTGGAGTGTGTATGAGGAGTTATGTAGTATTTTCTCGTTTTATTAGAATTAAATAAAAGATGCCAAGCCTTAATGAATTTAAATACTGATGTAATGTGGTTTCTGTGACAAGAAAGGCACTCATTTAACAATCCCCTTGTTTACTTTGGCTGAAAAGTCCCACACCTAATGAGATGAAGAAAATGTCCATATGTCATTTGAGTAACAAAATTCTTGCCCTCTATAAGCAAATTCATTAAAAAGCATAACAGTGGGTAGAATAAGGCAACACTAAATTTGTAATACATTCTTAGATACAGTAGCATGTTGACTTCTAAGCATTAATTGGCAATTAATGCTGATTCATCAAAGGAAAATGGGCAACAGTTTGGTTTTTTTTTAATGTTAATGAATAAGTGTCATGTACTTACACATTTATCCACTTCTGATTTTTATGGTATTGTTCTAGAAATAATAATCTCAGTCATTATTATCCTATCAAGTGATTATTACACCTCTCAAGGGAGTCAGCTGTTTCTGTGAACTGAAAAACAAGAGATATACTAGTTTCCTAGATCCTCTCATCCCTGATACCTCAATATGCCTTGTCCTTTCATCCACACATGGGTTTCATGTGGTCAGAATATCACCTGGTGATACCCCTGCTGTGTGGAACCTCACCTGGAGGAGTCAACAGACTACCTAGGTAATACATCACTGTTGATGGTAATTTATAAGGGGGAAAGAAAAGAACAGAAAAGCTGGTTTCAACCTAATGTTCTCCATAAAATTAATTTGTCTTTTTTACCATGTTGATTGTCATATTAGAATTTCCGTTATACGGCCTGAAGATGAGACATCTGTCCCATTTGGTGCTTACTTGATCTAGACTTTTGTCTTCTTTCCTCAGCCCCTTCCTTATTTGCACTACAGAAGAGAATGTGTTTTGTCTAATTTCAGGAAGGTAAATTGCAAAATTCTTATTGAGATGTCTGATTCCCTTGTCTAATTTTTATTTGGGTGATTTTCTTAAGATAGTAGAAGGATTTTTTCTTAAGAGGGTAGGAGGTTTCATAATTAAAAATATAATGAAGGTCTTAAAATAGACATTCATATCTCCAGAAAAGAACAAATGCTGTAATGAGTTTATGATTTTCATTGGGTGTTTTCTGTGTAGCTACAATATATTATATAGAAACATGTTTGTATTTTAGTCGTGTCAATAATCCATCAAGTATTCATCATCTCTTTCTCATGTTCTATCTTAGTAGAATTTTTTATTTTTGTTAAGAGAATATATGGAAAAAGGTACAGTAACTCAACTACATTCACCCTTCTTTTTCTTGCTTTAAAGTTTTGATTTTAGTTTGAGTTGCAAATTACCATGAAGCTACTAATTTTTTAAAATTCTTCTCATGTTGCCATCTCATTTTATATTCTTCCAAGATGTATGAGAGCACTCTTTAATCCTTATCATTATTGATGAAAAACGTGGGTAGAATTTTTTACATTTGTGACCAACAACAAGGACAATTTCAGGCACTGAGTATTAGAAAAACATTAAAATATTAATTGGTGTCTTCATCTCCTCAGAAATTTAGAAATGGCATATAGGCATGTATACTCAGTGACCAAGCTTCTTGTCGAAAAATTAAAGGTTGCTCAGGTCTAGCAAAAGAAGATTTAGCACCAGCTGCATGTAGCTATACCTATGTTATAAGTTGTGAAGCACAGAGAGACTTAGAGTCTGTACTGGAGAACGTAATGAAGAACAGTGTGCTAAACCTCCTTTTCCCTTCTCCCTTTAAAAGACGTGTTCACAAATGCTTAAAGAGCTTGCTCAATTATTTCAGGTTTACTAATGATAGGGAAAAATTTTGTATTTATTGCAATTTAGTCAGGATGAAATCCTCTGTAGTTGAAAATTGTATGGCTGCTGTCTGTTACCACCAACATTTAGAGTATTTTTCACCTCAAACACGTCCTTACAGTTCTTGCACGCATTTCTTCAATCTCTGCTCATCTACCCCTCTATTCAATTAAATTCATTTTTATGGAAAAGTTGCTTTGCTCTGTGGTTACCTGAACACCATACCACTCTCAATGGATAGAGGTGTAAGAATGTATTATGTGAATTCTCTTTTTCCTTCTCCCGCAGCACTTAATGATTGTAGCAGCTGCATCAATGTTACTAAGCAATGTCATTCAAGAAGAGCAGAACCATAAAGCGAAATGGTTGGTGCTGAGTGTTAAGATATGCAGCCCAGGCAGGAAGTTTAGCTATCCAAACAGACTCTGAGAGTCTACGGAACGTGACATGAGAAATTGCTGAACACCATAAATAACACAGCGAGAAGCTGGCATAAATTACAGCTACTGCTGTGAGGAATGGCTGGGTTGCACAGATGGCTAAGGAGGAGGTGTGTGAGAAATGGCCAAGATTCACAGATAACTGTGAGTAGTATTGGAACTCCTTGCGGGAGGAGCACCTAAGTAACCATGCTGGTAATATGAGGTAAGGCTTAGACCCAATTACATGTGCCCTCTTTATTTGGGAGGAGACAAGGATGGAGAAAGGAAGGACCAAGGTGGATGGAAGAGAAATACAACTATGAAAAACAAAGACGAGCGAAGGAAGCTTTCTTGCATGTAAGCAAATGGGTGGTCAGTACACTTGTATGGCTGAGCCTCACTACTTTTGTTTTGCAATACCACCCTCTTTCCTATTAGAAAGTCTAAGTGACAGCAGCTGTAGACTGGTTTGTCTGTATACTCAGCTAGTGGACTTGAGTCCTCTGTGTGCATGTGTGTGTGTATGGGCACATGCATGTGTATCTGCCCGTATGAAATTCACACTCAGTCCTGCTACTGGCTGGACCTGCAAACAGAAGCAGTAGGAGCTTCTAAATGTCAAATACAGGAAATGCTGATAATCAGGAGTTTAACTTCAAAAGTACATTCTAAATAGGAGCAAAGACAACAGTATAATCACATGCAATGCTGTTTCATATGTTCTCTTTTCCATTTTCACTTTTCTAAGGCTGATGATCATGAAATTTTCTCTTTTGCTTCTACAATTTTGGTCATCTATTACAGTCCTCTGCAAATTTTCTAGTTCTCTTTGGGATTTTTTTTGGGGGGTGGGGTTACAAAGGAAGAGTTTTTGCTCAGCATATATCTGTGATGGAGAACTGATAGGTATCACTGTCATGCTCATGTTTTCCATTTTGTGCTCAATTCCTTATCCTTAAGATTACTTTTATTTTTTCATATCAGCTGATGACTTTCAAAATAATTTTATGGTGTAAATAACTGAAGGCATTAAATTAACAGATATTGCCTGTCCCTGATTAGACACCAAACTGGAAGGTAGCAGAAAACACCCCTATATTCTGAAGGAAAAACACAGAGCTGAGATCTGATCTGAGGTCAGATTTTTGGATGTTGCTTTATGGCTGAAACTTTCAGATGCAGAAAACGTAGGCATAGAGAGATTTATGCAGACCTCGTTAAAACTGAGATTTACTAAGCTGGGTGCTGGCAATGAGATATATGAATGTATAATCTTTAAGATCTTTTTTCTGGTAAGTCAGACACAGGAGAAGAGACATCCAGCACAGTAGCAGAAGGCATAGCTAGACAAAGAATCTTCAAACAGAAGACCCCATGTCATGTTTCTGTGATGGAAAAAAATCCCTGGAACAAAGGCTTCTATTGCATTTATTCAGATACCTGCTTTATTGTCTCAGGTGAATAATTTCAGGAAATCTCATGCCTATGTTGATAGCAACCATTGTGGCAGTACTAAGTAGGAGGGAAATAACAGAAGGGCTGATACAGATCATTGAAGGAGAGCAAATACTATCCTACCAATGAAATTATGTTAGTTCAGCTCTTCATCTTCCTGGAATTAATGAAGCTTTCTCACTCAACTGAAATGTGAAACAAACAAAAAAAAAGATCACAAACAAATAAATAGCAACTTCAGAAATTCAAGAAATTGAATTTCTTTAGAAAAGAATAAAAGCAGTATTAGAATATCCACGGTGATCCCTTTATTTCAGGTCACTCAATCCTTTAGTTTAACTGAGTTTTAATAATATGGCATATATTCTGTTTAAGTCCTTGCATGCAACTGAAATACTAGAAATTTATCCTGGTGAAGATTTGATTACCTCTGAGTATTTACCAATGAAAATAAAAACTGCAACACTGCTGAAAAATTTCCCTTGTGAAAGTCTACTTTATATTTTTATTTATTGACCATTATTAATGGGAAAATATGATAAGAAAGGTTTCTGTAGAACTATTTACTTTCTATGTATTTTCATTCTTCATTGGTTATTGCTAATTTTTTAAGTCTGCATGTCAAAACAAAAGATTTCCAGCTCTTTCTTTTCCAGTTACCAGAAAATTAAAAAAAAAAAAAAAAAAGCTTTTTCTCTTGGTTCATATATCAAACCACTTCTTACCATGGATCTTGTTTCAGAATACTAAACTCCATTTGCAATTTTACTGCATACAGAAAGCTAAATTGACTGTAACTTGCTTTCATAGGCTATGCAGTAACAGCTGGGCAGTGCTGGCAGTGATCAGCTTGTATCAGAAGCAGGAAAAATCCACATTTGACCACTTATTTTCTGCAATACACCAGATCCAGTTCTGAACATGGAAGCAGAACCTACTCTTTTAGTGGACCGAAATAAAAGTCAATTTGGAAATGTTGGGAGAAATACCTATTGGTATTGTAATATATGTTCAGATTTTTTGAAACCAGTTGACATAAAAGTATAATAATGTGGAGAGGGTACTATTTTCACAGACTGCTTCGTAAGACTGTCTCTTAGCTCCAGGGCTCAATTTCAGTTTCTTGCTGAGTCCAAAACATGTGCCAGACTGAGATAGGCAATTTTTCCCCCAAGCTTTGGCTTACCTTGAGATGAAGCAAGGCCTGCAGGAAAACACTGAAGTTTGGCAGGAGGCTCTTGACTATAGATGAATTGGTAGGGCTGATCACAGATAATGAATGGCCCTCAGTGCAGAGACTTCCATAGAGACCTCTTTCCTGATCCTAAGTTCATTCTGCTTCAAAACTTGCTGACTAGAACTCACAAACTACAATGAAAATTCTACAGTTTCCAATGTTTGGCCTGAAAATGATTATTTTTCTGAATATTACAGATTCCTATATATATATATATATATATATTCTGAAATATAGATAGATCAGAAACTCTGATTGCTGGTAATTTCCTTATAAATAATTTTAAAAATGTAAATGTCCAATGTATATTTTTAGTACTTGACTACAAATTCAATCATATAAATCCTTGTAAATAACAGAATCAAGTATTTTCTCCTCTAAGTGTTCCTTGCAAAATTAATTTTCCTAATGCTTTTTACAAAGTGAAAGATCATTGCCTTAGATAGCAAAACTTCAGCTTGCAAGAGGTCCTCCCCACAACAGAATATGCAGGACAACATGAATTGAATGTTGCAGTTCAGGCATTTTTAGATCTGCACTAAAGTTCGCAGAGACTACCCAAATGCACTTGTCATTTCAATGAAAATTGTTTTTCAAACTCTATAGATATGACCTCGCTGAAGTGATGACTACAAACACATACACACAGCCTGCCTTTCAGGAAATTCTCTCATTAATGAAGGAAACATAATTTACAAGAGCAGCAACATCATTCTCTAACCAAAGCAGCAACAATGATGACAGACGTTTGTTTGAAATGGATGGATGGAGGTATATTTTCACCAAGTTAAGCTGGGGAAATCTACATGATTCAGATGCTACAGTTAGAAAATCTGACATCAAAACTCCTAGTTTCTTGCTGCAGTGTTTGCAGGTAAGTAATAGGCTGTCTTTTTATACTAAATATGAGGAACAGACATTTATATTCATTTTCCCTTCACAATATATATGTAATTCTTCTGATAGCTGAGAATTCTTATTAGCTCAGTCAGCAACATGTTAATCCCTTTTCTTATAATTTCCACAGCTTGCTTATACACAAGTCTTCCTTGCAAATGGTAATTTCTATCTTTTGGAAACAAATAGTTTCAAAAGACTGTTTTAAAGATACAAAAATGCAGCAGGATTCTTCTACTGAAAGATAAGGCACCATATAAAAGAAAAAAACACTTAAGCATGTCTTAACGAAAAATATGAATATATAATTTTTTGTGAATCTCTCTCATGTAATTCTACCACAACCTATAAAAAAGGATTTTGTAACAATATAATAGCTTTTTCTAAAGACTCCTTTTATTTTCCTCAGTAAGACATGTCAAATTCCGAAACATAGCTTCAAGACACCATTTTTAATTATTTATTTTATTATCCTAATACTTCTACAATGGCAATATCTCCATGACTCAGTCAAAAAAGTCCAAGTATCCAATTCCAGAAAAGTTTTCTTTCAGCAAGTCTAGTCTCACAATCTGTTAGACTATTTCCTACAAAAGGAATGAATGGTTGATTAATTCTGTCAGTAGTTCAGAATCTGTGGAAAACTATGAGCATGCAAAGTGCTATTGTTATTATGAAGCACAGATAACAACTATACAAATATTTCATTCTCAGTATTTCTCAACAGGATTTTTGCTGCTGTCTTTTATGGCAAGTGTAAAGAGGTAACCACTTTGACCGATTCTTGGGATCCATTTGCAGCAACAAAGTAAAATCTCGAGGATGTTTTTGGTAGGCCTGTAAAGAAGAGCTAAACAATGTTAGCTGACTGTTATTCCTTTTTGCATTATATTGAAGATGGTACTTCAGGGTTTTCATCCAGAATTTTAGCTAAAGGCAGTAAACAATATGAGCCACAAAGCATCCATCTCTGGAAGAGCTTGCTAACTATATTTGCATTGATTAAAATAGTATTTTTGAAATAATAACTAGTGACAATACAAACATATCTGAGGTATTCTCCCATAAAGGACTGCGCAAGTCTTCAGATTCTGCTCCAGTTGTCAACTAACTACTGTGTGATTGCCCAGAACAGAAGCTTTTCTGTTTGACAAAAATCACAACTAAGCTGGTATCAAGAGAAAGACAAAGGGAGATCTGACAATGAATGAAGCCTTTACACTTTACTGCAAAATTAATGTAGATTTCTAGATTTAACTTTCTGATTGTAATGTCAAACCATTATCAAAAGAGTCTAGCAAGACTCCATTGTTTTTCTGCATGAATTCTAAATTATAATGACAATAATCTGCTCTAGGCATTGTGCATTTCAGGGCTACTATTATAATTCACAGTAGACTAGAATCACTTGGGTCTTGAGTCTAATATTTTATTCCACTACTCAAGGTATACTAAAACTGCCCCAAAATACACTGCTTTTTCCATCTAATTGTTTAAGGAATTTGATTATTCCCAGTAGGCGCGATTCAAGCCTGTTTAAAATGTCAGATATATGCTTGTTGGAAATTTATAGTACTTGTTTACTTACTACCTTATCACAGAACAAAAATTACTTATGGAAATAAAAGCCCGGCTGGATATTCTCACTTGAGAATCTTTCAAATTAGAAACTACATTAATTTTCAGATTTGGAAAATAGATGAAGAATGTCTGACTGGATTTTAAAGAGTTTATTAATTATTTTTGCAACAATTTAACAGTCTGTTCTCCAAGTAATTTTCTACTGGATGCCTTTCCTTATGTGCTACATATGAAAAAGAGTTTAAAATTATTCAGGTAATGGTAATGGATGTTTTGTTTGTTCTATTATTTTTATCTGAGCTAGAGAAGCTAAAAAAATCTGGATTGATCAGAGATAAGTCAGAGGCATGCTTGTTTTCTTCTCGAGATACCGTTTCAAGGGAGTAACAGGTAAATTACTTATTACACCAAATTGGCAGATACAGTCCTGTTTGTCTTAATGTCATAGAACAAAAGGCAATATAATCCCAGATGTATCACTCAGGGAAGCTTTATACTCAGAAGTCTGTTTCTCCTTCCTTCCCCTCATTTATCTATCTCCCTTGTCTCTGATTTTTCAGATTTTTTTTTTTACTGTAAGAATCAAGAGATCTTTTTCATCAGTATTGCTGTAGTCAGAGACTTCTCTAAAGTAACAAACTTTGATTCCTTTGGGTCTTCCAAGTGGTGCATAAATCTGTATGACTATTAGCTGAGCTGATCATAACAAGAGAGAAGAGATTTCTGGAGGCTCAGAAGGGCCTCACCTCTCCCTCCAGGCTTGGACAAGCTGGTACTGCTCAAGACCTTCTCCTCCATCCACATGGAGAGGACTTGCAAAGGTTGTCTGAGGCAGTTCCCAATATTTGTATGTGAGGAAATGCATCAGTCTCTGGCTGAATTGATGTGGCTGTCAGCATCTCTTAATGTTTTCTTATTCTCTTCCATAAAAAAAGATTTTAGCATGCTTTTGAGAGTTCATTGTGATTGGTGGTACAGTACTGGCATGAATGAGGCTTCTATTTGTGTTTAGAACATAGATATCCCAGTAGCAAAATACTGCCTGAGAAAGATGATGTATCAACAGTATCGTATTAGGTGTCCCTTCCTCCTTGTCATTTGATTTTGAAGATTGGTAGATTTATTGAGAACATAAAGCAAGCACTCAATACTACTTTTGGTAGCAGCCAAGTATTTGTTAAAAGTAGACCAAACCAACATGCTGTAAGAGGTAGAATGACCTATGATAGATTATAAAATTATACAACTAAGTAACAGATAACAAGCAATATTTGTAGAATGGATAACAAATAATGAGTAATTAATTATTTGAGAGGTATTAATGCATGACAAATAATTTCGAGAACTATTTCAGACATACTGTGATATGGGAATAAATGTATAATAAATTTGGGATTCAAGTTTCAGATTTTCTATTTTTTCTAAAAAAACCCCCAGCATTTGAAAACCATATGCATCTTTTCTGGTATTCTAAAATTCAGGTGAAAACTAGGTAATCTAATTATTTAGAATAAGTACACTAAAAATCAACATCACAAAATTCTTAGCAAATCCATTATATACATAAAAGTGGAGTTCCTAATGTAATGGAAAGGCCCCAGGTGCTAAACTTTCCACTAACTAGTTAATCTCTATTGTCATTAATATCTTTTTTGTAATGAGGGAATAAGCTGCATGATACAAAGAGTTGGGTAGAGTTTGCTACATCATCTTCAAATATTGGCTAGATGGATGGCTAAGGGGCGTTAGAAAGAGTGGCATTTTTGTAGGATTTGAAGAGGGGACTGTCTTGTTTTTAAGTTTTTTTCTGCAAAGCTGAGCTTATTTAGATGATTAATAGATTCTGGTTCTGCAGCTAGCTTAATGAGAATAAATTTTAATGGCATCACATACAGAAGTCAGAAATAGAATTAGTCATAGAATTCTAGGACATTTCTTTCTAGAAAGAGACATGCTTAAAAAATATAGTATGCAATCCAAATATACAATTATACACAAGTTACCTCTTCACCAAAAATTAAAATGAATGTGTCACAGCCTTGGGAGATCAAAATCTATAAGTACATTTTATTTGTTGATAGTATCATTACTTTCATACATCACTGATTGCAAATATTGTGAAAGAATAGAAAATATTTTAAAAATATTTCTGCTTCCATAAAAAATGTCAGAAATGTCTGTTATTGCAGAAGTCAAAAACTTTCACATGACGGAGCAATGATTTTATTGTGATCAGTGAGCAATGTATTTTACATCTGGGGGAAACAAAAGAAATACTTTAATACACTTATTCTGATTTAACCCTGAACATAGTAAAACATTATTCAAAACTGGACAACCTATGGAATTATTCAAAGATGGAGAAAAGCAGACCGAGTTGTGATAAAGATAAGAATGTGTCGTGCTAAAGAAGATTTTGCAAGCTTTAACCAAAATGTAGGTTTTCTAGAAAAAGAAAAATATCTCAAAATCTTTTCGCTGTTCTGGATATTTTGCTGTTTATCTCTGCATGTTGGCCAGTAGTACAGACACCACTGATAACTGGGCGAGAAGGGATGGTGCCCTGTCCCCAGTGTCTGACAGAAGTCCTACCCCTCTCCCACCAAGCTCGCAGGCCATTTTCTCCAGCAGTCACCCCCTTCTCCCTACTCACATTGTCTGTCATGACTGCCTGAACCACCACCCCTGTCACTTTGCCTGGAACACCAGACCCAGGAAGCCCTTCCCCAAACTAAACATGACGATACCATTTAGTTTTGGCCACCATTTTATGGCAGGGAGCTGCCATTTTGTCCAACCACATATTTTCTCATTGGTCTGTGATTGCCTGATATCCATTTCTAAAATACATAGTATATAAATGTATATTTATATAATATATTTTTAATATATGTATACATATGTATGTATGTAAACATAGGGTCAGATAGCCCTACCAGACAATCACATGAGTGCCTGAGGACATGTGTGTTTGACAGCATTAAGAAAAGGCCATTAGGTTACAACGTGTATGCATATATATAGATACGTGTATATTTGAATTTAAACATTTGAATATCTAATTGATGTTTTGAGAAGACATGTTAACACAGTAGTAAAGATAAATATTTAGGTGGAATGCATAAGATCTTTCATAAGATGGGCAAATTATACGAAGAGATAAGCATGAAGGAATGAAGCAGGGGGAAATACTCAGACCGATTGACACTAAAACGGCATTTGCTCTCTGATGAGACTCATTCTTGACTTAAACTTCTGCTGCAACTCAAACATGCAGTATGAATTACACAACTGGAATGCAAGAATTTCTTATTTTTATTATTTTCTGTCTGTGTTCTGTATTGAATAAATTTATTTTTATAGCTGAAACATGGACAAGCGACTTTTTTCAGAGGCCTGCAGTATGAATTTTGAAAGGTGGTTAATGGAGGTCTGGTGAAATTCTGTTGAAATAACTGCTCACAGGCACAAACTAGCATATGCATTCAATAGCATTTTCCTTTTGTATTAGCTGAACCCATTTCAGAGCATGCAGAACACGGTGAAAAGATTCAGTTGAAAAAGATGAACATTTTTGACAGATTGAACATAAGGCAGTCATCTCGATTATTTCTCCATTCTCAAACCTCTAAAAGAAGCCTTCCATTCCAGAAAGTTTAGCATTTACTGAATTTGAAGACTCTTTTTCCCTTTCTTCAACCAGGGATTACAGAGAACTTTTCAGCACCCACCAACAGAGAATGTTAGTGTGACCTTGAGGTCCAGGATTTGGGTTCTTTTGCTGTGGAGAAACTCTGGATTTCTTCTTTTAGAGCCTAAGAAATAAGTATCAGTAATACATTATCCTTCTCTAACATTCCAGGTGACTTATGCAGGACAGAAACAAAGCATTAGGAAAAAAACCACATTAGCAAAAGAAGTTTGGAAAAGTAACAGTTTATCCATGTGCTCTTTGCTTGATTTGCTAAGCAGAAGGTTATATAGTTTCTGGAGATTTTACTGCATTTGAAAAGCAGTATTCCCACATTTCTCAGAAATCTAACCTAGGAAACCACAAAATGTTGAGTTGTTGTATTACCCTGGCCTAATAAAGCTGCAAATTTGCAAACTACAGTAAAACAGGGTCTGTTAAAGAGACTATAGGCTATCGGCAAAAGACTTAAGTTACGTGTAATGCAGGTAAGAAAGGTATCTGTTTCCATAGATCATGTGTTTTCTTTCATATGTGATGCATAATAGAAGTGAACCTAATTGACAGGAGGATGTATCCTTGCTGATAGAGAATGAAGCCTACTGTAGGATATTAAACTCCTGTACTCAGGTTGCATATTTCAGTGTTCAAAACTTAACCATATCCTGAACAGTGCATATCTGAGCGCTCTTATGTATTTCAGTTCCTACTGACTTCATTGGGAGCTGTTAATACAAAGCAGTCTGCAAGACCAAGTTTCTCTGAGCCCTTCAAAACATGAATATGTATGATAGCAGGCTATTTTATACTGGAATACAGAAGTTAATTCTCCCCGCTGAAGAAGGCTAATTGCCTGAAAAGACAAATATTTCCTTTTTTTCTCCTCCTGGTAACTATTTCATCACTACCTAGATCAAACTTTCATAAAGCAAAGGTATTTAAGATTGTTAGGGAAGGAAAAGATTGGATAGAATTGATACGTGTATACACAGAAAGGCTGCCAGCTAAATAAGCATGTGCAAATATAATCCCAAGGTTAAACTGACTTCGTTAATACTGCAACCCTGTTCTCCAAGTAAAATCAGCCTACAAAAATATTAAAACAACATTTATTTCCGTTTCCAGGTAATGAAATAAAGCACTACTAAGTAGCTATAAGCACAGGTTGGGTTTCACAGTTCATCACAGGCCATGATGCAGTCAAAGCCTGATGCGTATTCCTCTTATCTCTAATTTGTCCATTCAGATTACACATCCTCAAATGCCCCACTCCTTGATGCTTAAGTTGGGAGAACCACAAGTAGTGTAAAAATCCCAGTATGACTTTCCATCAAAATAGTATGCCAAAACAGCCAAATCCACGTTTTTCAACTGACCAGAAAGTCTGGGTTTACCAGTCTGGGGACAATGACAGAGGATAGAGTTCTTAGCAAACACATCTGATATTGGAAGATGGGTGAAATCATGCATGCAAACAGCTTGTCCATTTTCCTGCATATATACAGTCTGCTGTGGCTCCCAAATTGTTTCAGAAGATTTCTGCACTGCTTATGCAGCAAACTGATGCATTCCCTAGACAGATTTTATCTCAATTTAACAGGAAGAATTGATTGAGAGAAATCTTTGGCTATCGGATTTCCACACAGAAAAAGTCAGTTATTAAATTATGTCAGTGCCATACCTTTTTTAGGCTACTAAATGTTATCCCTCTCAAAATACCCATTCTGCTCTAGACCCTTGGTAAAAATTAGGGACTATATGAATTAAGTATGCCAGGCACTACACTGTTAAACTGTAGTTTTTAGGAGATTAATTCACGTGACAGAGGAAACCAAGAGGGTGCACACTCTTGTTCTGTCATTTCCCTGCCCCTGTACACCTGTGATCACTGTGCTTCCAACTGTCTTAAGGAAGAAATAAGGATTTTACCAGTTTTCTTGAAATGCCTGGAGTCATGAAAGCAGCACAGATATTAAGGTTAATGGAGGCAGCTTCTAATGACAGAGTTGAGTAAAAGCCAAAGTATTTTTTTGTTATAGTGGGATAAAAAAGGGCTTTAAAAATATGGGATCTCAGTAGTCTGTCTTCACAGCTTGGAAAATCAAGCCATGATTGGCAAGTATTATAAATATCTGTGTGGTAAAAATATAGCAAAGTCTATCAAATAGACTTTGATGATACGCTCATGTTAACTCTCTTCTGGATTGCAGAGAAATTATGCATTCTTACAGAATGGTGACCTCTGCATTCTTGAAAGTTTACTTTTTCTGTTAATTCAATGCACTCTATTGTTTCATTGCCCTACATATGGAGAAAAGAAAAGCAAATGTGAAAAAGATATACTTAGGTTTGCAGCTCACAATCTGGGAGCTGATTTAAAAATTCTGAGCTAGATTTTGAGGTGTTTTAAAAGTTAGCAAATGGTATGTGAAGATTAGAAAAGAAACCAAAGAAGATATGGAACAGATGGAAATTCTGAATACCAGGAAGCTTCTTTGGTAAAATAGACAATACCTAAAGGAATTACTTCCTGTAACACTTCAGCATTAATCTAGGAGGTTTATCACTTTCTTTTGGGTAGAATGAGAAAGCCAACCAGCCCCAAGCCAATCAGTATATTAGGTAATCTAAGTCGCAAAAAAAGAATGCTCAGTGGCTTTTATCATAGACCTCTGAGTAATAAGTAGAAAAATAAGCAATCATTTTTTTTTATAAGATTAAACAAATGAGGGATTTGAACTACATTAAAGAAGACATCACTAATAGGCTGTGCAAATGTGTTGGAAAAAAAGAAACCAACCCCTTCACCACATGAGTCTTTCTTGTTTGTGTGATAAATATGAATAGGGTTGATGTTTTAGTTTAGAAGATTTGTTCTCCAAAATGAGAGAGAATGCGTAGATCTGTACTGTGCCAGGTAAAGCATCATCCAGAAATATCAGACACACAAAGCAGAGACATGGATTAGGAAGAAGCATGAGGAAGACTAGGAAAAAAGTGTCTGTCTTTAGGAAAGCTTAACATGGATTTTAGTGAAAGATTTATAGGAGAAGATATCAGAAAGAAAATAAAATTATAATTTGTTGGAATAAAGGGTCACCACCCTTCAAGTAAGACTAACATTTTATTTATATATAAGACAAAACCTTTACTACTAGATTTATTGAACAGATAACAGACAGCAATTTCCACTCTTTTCTCGACATCACATCATCCCTGGATCACACTGATCACTTGATCACACTGATCTTTTGATATTTAATTTAATACTTTCTCTTATGAAAACCAAAGTCTTATTGCTACTCCTTAATTTCCAACATACCTTAATAGTATGCTTTTTTCTAGCTCAATTCTATTATAACAAGTACATGTTGTAAATTTCTTTCTCCTAAAGGTTATCACTTGTATTTTATTGCCTATTGCCACTCTTATTTCTAGTGTTCTTCTACCATCTGTTCTTAGAACCTTCCCTCCATCTACTCAAAGGTGATTTCTGTGAGCTTGTGATTTCTTTTCCAGCAAAGGCAGTGGTAGGCTGTTCTTTGCTTAGAGTATTCAGGCGAACAGAAGATTGATAACTGGATAGGAAAGATTTGTCTCTGTAACTTCTAGTATTGTTTATGAGATAACATGTATGGCTCATTAGGAATTTCCAACAGTAGGTATTAGGAAGCAGAGCAAAGTTGCTTAGTTGTGACTGGCCACTACGGTCACACTGCATGATGTCTGACCTCTAATTACAGAAGCACAACTATAACAGGAGAAGAGAGTACTATAAATCACTAAGGGTTTAAGTCTGCCACAGAGAAAAATTGACATAGGAAGTGGCGACAGACTGAAAACCTAGTGGGACTTTATTACTAGATTTACCCAAAGCAACGTGCCTGAAATGATGTGATTTATTTTCTCTCTTCTCATTCATGAAGTGTAATTGCACATACTTTCACTGGTCTGTTCATCTTGATTCATTCAATCACTGCTCTGCTTGTATTGTGTGGAAACATATACTCTGTTTTCTGAAGTGGTTTACTGCAGTATATAAAATGTACTCACATAAAAACTTGGAATAGCCCCACATAAAGTGTTCTTTCTGCAAATGTCCATGCAATACACATACACCTCTCTTGGAAAAAAACATAAGAAAGAGTATAAGAAGAAAAGAATCTAATTCAAACTCAGTCAAACACACATAGAAATTATTTTGTTGCATTCACCCAGCCTCTAGTGAGCAACACACAATGCATGCAGAAAGAGATGGAAGTAGACACCCTATTAGCCCTGTTTCACCCAAGGTTTCAAAGCAAGTGGTAGGCCTTTTGGACAGCAAATGCAACTCTCAATAGCAATACTGAAAAACTTCCAGTAAAAGAACATCTTTTTATTACTTTGTTTATTAATGTACATAATCTTTTTTATGCAACAATTTTTTTTCAAGAACAGCAGTGCTTAATTTTTCAACTATGCCATTTGACATTCAGATATAAACAGAACAATTCTTTGCACAATGTCACAAAACTACAGGTATTTCAGTCCTTCTTAGACTGGCAGGCATGCTAAACTACCTATTTCTTTTTGCAGTGTATAGCAAAGAAATTCTTTTTGCAGCAAAGGGTTCCTGTTGTGTTCTCAAATGATGAGAACAGTTTGTCTCTACATATTAATAGCCAAGAATTTAATGTCATTACCCAAAATAAGTTACGTTCTGCCATTAGGTCATTGAAATATGACATCTTTAAATGGACAAAATGTCTTACAATGGCCCTTTCTCAGATATAATCTCTAGGGCTAGCATTTGTAATCTCAAGCATGTCAGTAAATATAACTAAAATGATGCTGAAAATGGAACTTGATAGAGGCTTTAGAATCAGAGTGAATGCTTTACAAAGCCAACTTTTTAACATCATAAAATTCTGCATAATTCTGAAAATTCAGTTCCCAAATTAAAATTAAATACAAAATAATTTCACTAAGACCCCAAAATGAACTGGAAAATTAGAAAGCATCGAA
This sequence comes from Oreocharis arfaki, assembly GCA_013398015.1. Lineage (NCBI taxonomy): Eukaryota > Metazoa > Chordata > Aves > Passeriformes > Paramythiidae > Oreocharis > Oreocharis arfaki. Next base: position 255,892 of record VZRR01011981.1, on the reverse strand, counting down.
CATAGATTTTATTGAAGCATGTCTAATACGTTCTTTGCAAGCTGCTTAAATAAATGTTATTTCCCTATTCAAGACTATATTTCTATCAAACATGCTGTGATCATTTGGAAACAAGCAGTATCTTGTTTAGTATTTTTTCTCTAAACTATTTAAAAATCAATTATATTTTTGCCTGAAGAAACAAATCTCAGAAGGATTTTTCTTCATGACAGAATTTTTCATGGACTCTGCAGAAACTGTAATGGTCTGCAGCAATATTTTGACTGTTCATAACCAGCATGACATTTGATACATTTGTAATTTCTTTTACTGTTGCAGGATAACAAAGCAGCTGAAACATAAAGTTCATATTGTCTGTTATTAAGAAACACGTAACTTTATAATTTATCATGACATGTCACAGTAACTTCCTCCTTATTTTAACAGTTTACCTGAGGAATGCAATTTTTATGTAGCCAGATGACCAGAGCTTTCCTTGCTCCAGTAGTATTAAAATCAGACGAATACTCAGTGGAAAACATTTTTGCTGGAGGGTCAGAACAAGGGTGCTGCCCCCATCTCTCCCTTCTGTTACAACCTCTTACAACTGGGCCCTTATATGCCAGAAAACATGGAGGGGAAGGGATTTTTCTGACACTGCTGGAGGGGAAAGGAACATACCCACTGCAGTCAGTAGAATTTCTGGCATCGACAGCTCCAGCATGGGACAAACTTACCGTGCCTACCTGCTGACCAATAGAATCAACCTGCATAAAGAGTTTTCCTAGTAGTCTTGGAGAACTTTTGACTGAATCAGCTTTGTTTTCTCCCTCAGTGCGCCTCCTCTTCTAACTTTCCCAAATCTGTCCAGGGCTACACTGCTGTATGTTTGTTTTGCAATTTCAGTATGAATATGTAAATGATATAGGGGTGGGGAATTTGGTGAGGGGAGGGGCTGTCATCCTGTTTAGTAGGACAGAGAACATTCTCAGTACCTAAGCGCAATGGCTACACAATTGGGTGATCCACCCCTCTGTTTAGCTCACAGAGAAAGGATTTCTCTCCTCTCCATCTTTCCATCTATCTTTCTCTATTTCTACTGCATTTAAAACAGCAGATAAATGCTAGGGAAAAAAGTACAAAATGTGTCAAGCTGAATAAATTGTATGAAGAGAACAGAAAAGTCTGAGTGTTCGAAGTTCTCCTAAAACTCCTCTTAATGTGTTAGACTTCAAAAAAAATATTGAACAGTGTGATGGGATTTCTTTTCTAAGAATGTATTTAATTTCTAGGACTCCAGGTAAGAGTGGTTTGATCATAAATTCAAAGAGCATATATACATATATTCACATTGTATCTTAGCTGGTCCTCTTAAGAGCAGCATAATTACCTATACAATGTCGTTTATACATATTCCATAGCAAACAGAAGTAAAGAGAACTGAGCCCTCCTTCAGGCTCTCCTGGTGAGCAGCTTTAAATCTGTGGGGTAACTGTTAGACGTGACTGTGCACTCTGTGGGATAACAACACAGGACATTTCTGTTTCCAGAGGCCAGGAAGCACTGTATATTTTCATAATTAAAACAGAATTATTCATTCCAAATATGCATTTTATCTCACTTAACAAAGAGATTCAAACTTTGCTGCTGAACATAATAAGATGACCCCCTAATTACATACAGAAAACAATACAGTTGGTCATGCCTAACTCCTCAGATAATCCAATAATGATTTCTGTTCTGTAAATGAAAAAAAGTGGGAGATGTACCCTCCATTCTTTAAATTATTGGAAATAAGCACGTAATTCACAACTCAGCCTGAAAAACACTGTATAGTCTTACCAAATGCAGGAAAAAATATGCAGGAACAAAGAATACATTTTTAGAGGTATAGAGTAGAAAGTTCTAGGAGAGCATTGACTTGGACAAGAAAATAGTGAGCATAATTTATAATTGTCCCAAATAAAAGCATCTAGTGATGTGTTTTGGCAAAAAGTAGTATTGAGGCCTTTGAAGATACAGAAAAGGAATATCCAGTAAAAGCCAGGGAGGAACTTACCACTTTGTATAGCAGGATTGCTGAATTTTGTGTCTTCATTTTATGAGAGAAAGCAATTAGAAAACTTGAATCCAAACCATTGGGTTGTTTCATCTCTTCTGATTTGGTAATCTCTCTGAGCTTGGCACTAGTAGTTATGTTTCCCATATATTTACTCATCTTTCCAAGAGGGGACAGAATTAAAATAATTGGAGAACTCAAATGGCACAAAGCTGAAGAAAAATAAAAGGAAGTAGAGAGAGCAGGAAAGAAAAATTTAAATTTTTCAGAATGATCATACTGGGAAAAAAAAAAAAAGAAGAAAATAAAATACTTTCAACCTATAAAAAGACTGGTGAAAATAATGCTGATTCCATGGGTAAATGCTGTTTTGTGATGAACAACACTTTGGTGCACTTGGAAAAGATTTTTTTGTAGTTGCAATGCAAATTTTGTTCCAAAAGCCAAGCTTACATCACTGTGCAGTTCATATTAGGCAGTGCCACTAAGTAAATGAATTATCAAGGGCCTAGTGTTCAGTGCTGTGAAGTCTCCAAAATGGTGACTGAAAGCACTGTGATCTGAGGTTCTCATTCTCTCCAAACTGCAGGGGTTACTTTCATCCTTATTATGTTCACATAACTGAACCAGATCCAACCATCATACCCAACTACTACTGACTCACTTGACTTCGGGGAAAACAGGGTCTGTACAACACAATTACATTTAAATTACTGTAATCCTACAGCAATGAACAAATGTTTGGCTTGAAGTAATTATGCATTTATTATACGTACAAAACTAAATCCATATCAACACAAATCGCCTACTGGGTCAGTCATGCATGTACAAACTTTGTGAAAACCTCTGCTACATTTCAAATAGAAAATAATTCAGAAATATATTAAAGAAAATTTTACTCAGCTTTTGGCCCTCAGCTGCTATCATGTTTTTAAAATTTTGTATAGGAAACCATGCTAGGCAGTCATGGGCAACAGTTTCTGTTTCAAATTGGTGCATAGCCTATAATCATACAATGTTGTACTGTAATTTTCTGCTTAAGAATTTACATTTTCCAAATTTCTTACATCCAATGACTTTCAGAAATATTCAACAACTGTTTCTGAATTGTGGAAGAATGAGGAAGAATAAAGTGAAATAACATCTTAAAGGATAAATGTGTTGGGGTTTTGTTCTGGTTTTGGGCTTGGTTGTTGTTTAGTTGTTTTTTTTTTCTTGGTTGTATGTTTTGCTTTTCTTGAGTAACTAAAATCACCTAAAATGGAGTTAGCATTCCATAAGAACCCATCTGGCTAGGAATGCTTGTTCCCCTTGCATCCTCTTCCCTGCATCACAAGCAGCCCGGAGGAAAAAAAAAAAATCAGGGATTTGGCAAAAAAAATTCAAAACAGTTTTGATGCTGTTGCATTTTGTCATCACTTAAACATTCATAAAGTTTGCTGGAGATACTTGAGAGCCATTGATTGGATTCATGCGGGTACATTAAAAACAACAAAAATTAGGTTATGGGCAAGAACATGATGTGAGATGTGCCTGATTTGACAAGTTTGTGTTATTCATCAAAAAAGCAATGACTTTTATGTGTCTCTTCTCTATGATGTGAACCGAGTCTCTAGTTACACATCTGGAACCATGACTTAGAGGTGGTGCCAGGCAGTAATATGAAAGCAAAAGTATGGTAGCAGTTTTGCATGTGAGTTCCTCTGCTACTGCATATTATCAAAGATACATTGCAGTTTTATGCAGCACGAGGGATCTCAAAATTGGGCAGCTGAATCATGAATACCACTCAGGGAAGCCAAGAAAAAACATGGTGCAAGTTATAATGGAAGTTTGAATTACTTTATGCTGTCTTCTGCATCACTGAGCAAGATGTTCAGAATTTGTAGGGTGGTGGAATCAAAAGAGAGAATATAACTCAGATAAATTTTTTGATCAGGTGCTGCAAATGACTTGAGCATGCTCTTATGGGAATCAAATGCAGCCAAGAGAAAGCTTGCTTTTTCATGCATTTATTAAGGAATTTGGGAAAATTGTGCATTCCCTCTGCACAATCTGTGTGAGGCTGCTGCTAATCTTGGCATGTTGTTGAGACAATTTGCATCTGAATTTGCATTTGAAGCACAAAGAAAAAAATCCTTCAGAAAGCCTGTCAAAATAAATAATATAGGAGAGAGATAATGTTCTCAGAATAACTGAAGATGGCTAATTTCAACAAATCCTGAATCATCTAATATTTTTGCAAAACATTGAAAAGCATGCACATATATATACTTATACACGTATGTATGCAGAGATTCTGTGTTATGTTTCATTAAATACTTAAGTATTTACATAAATATACAATGCACACATAAACCATTAAACATATTCTACTTGTGCTTTTACTACTGGTATTGTTCCAACATTTTTTTATTCCCATGTGCAAGTTTTATCTCATGTAACATCCCTTACAGCACAGTCCACCCTGCAAGATAAAAATATTACTTGTTACCTGACAGATGTGTTGGGACACTTCTATAGTCATTTCAGTGCCAATGCTAAAACTTACAGCATTTCATGGGAACTGAATTTGTTATGAACTTTTAATAAGTGAGCCATAAAATTATTTGATAGCCTAAATCCTTTGAAAATGCTTTATTTATTTATCTATTTGTTAAATTAAAAATATCATAAAAGTGCACAGTAAATGGATTACTTTTCCTATGAGAAGCTTATCTCCTGGATTCTTGTGTTTCTCTAAATGCACAATTAGACTATTACATCCATGCAGGATTTTTCATCTGCTTTATTTACAAGAAACACAGCTAAGCTATAAAATCTATGAGCTATATTAAAAAAACTGATACACATTATAAGGAAAAGCAAATAGAATCATCCAGGAGAATGAGAGGGGTTTTTTTCTCCAGCTTTTTCTTATAATTTGATTTTGGGATAAAGTGATTTAGAAGCACTGTGGCAGAGTATTAGAGTTAAAAGGCTGTAGAAATAATGCAGGAGACAGAAAATAGGCAAACACAACATGATCACATAGCAACCAAGCCTGATTTGATTTCATAAAGCTGAACATAATGTGAAGAGAGAATATATAAAACATATTACACAAAATACTAATGTTAGAGATAATTACAGATGAAGCTAAAATAAGACACATCTTCAAAAATTTTGGAGGGAAAGATGCTGAACCCAGATGTCATTAAATGAATATAGAAAAGAAGTAATGCTGGCCACATCTTAATGTCTTTCTTCCTCATCCAAAATACAAAGAGAATATGTCCTTAGTATTGCCAGTTAAAGCTGAAGCATTCCTCATTCTGTGTGCCTGGAGAGCACATATGATTGGCTCTGCAAAAATCAAAGAAAACTATCCCTACACAAAGAGTCAGACATGTTAGTGATTAGAAACAGGCAATGTGTGCATCCTTCCTGTCTCTGGTTGTGGACTTAGAGACTCTGGCACCCTTATTTAAAATACATTTGTCCTACATTGTGCATTTTCTGCTGATGTACAATCCTCATTAAATTAGTTTATAGATTGACTTGTTTGTACTTTAGAAGAAGCTTGAAGTTTTGCCCCCTAAATGTTCACAAGCTGATCATTACATCCTGACTGTTCTAGGACCTTCAGAATAGATGTTCTCTACAAAGCAAGAGAGAAGCACTCATAGCTCTGGATATGGATTCTACTCCTATTCATATATTCCTATTTGACCTGCTGCTTTTCAATTTAATTCCCAGAACTACTGCATCTGGCTAGTGGTAATTCCCAGAAACATATTTCAAGGCAAGGCAAATCAATGACTTGATGGCTGAAATCTAATTTCTAGTAGTTGAGTGTAGTATAGAACCAGAGCCATACAACTGAAAATGATAATGTGATGCGAAAAAATTAAGGNGGGGGAGGAGAATATGTCTCCAGACAACACGTGGTAGCATAAATAGCAAAATTAACATGAATCTGTCTTTCCAGACTGAAAATTCCATATTCTAGAGTCTGTATTTTGGATAACTGAAATCCCATTTATTCTGATAAAAAAAAATTCTAAATTTCTCTTTCAACTCTTATGCTCATGAGTTTTAATATTAAAACCTAGACAGGCATAATTTAAGGGTATGAGAACACTATTTCTTTTCTGAAACTACCTTAAAAATTTATATTCGCAATCATTCTATACCATCATGAATTCTTAAAAAAACCCATTTTATGTTAACAGTATAGTAGTAGTCTTACAAGGTATTTTCTAACACTCTGGCAACTATTTATGTTTAATCAGAACGCTTATCTGTGACTAACATTTATAAATGCATTTTTTCCACCCCAAAGAAACCCACAAGCCTCTCTTTTCCCTAAAATAATGTTATTCTGGGATGAAAACAGATACTTCAACCATGCAATTTTTAGTATAATAAAATTCATTATCTTAAATCATTAAAATAAATGAATTAAATAAACCTCAGTATTTGTTTTCAAATGGATCTGTGAATAGCTTGCACACTACTGATTTCACAAAAAGGTGATATATATTGAAAAGCAATTGTAGAGATTCAGATCTTTTCTGGGATTAATGCATATTTTAAAAGAGATTAACTAGAATCTTGAAAAGCATTCAATAACCTTGGTGCATTTAACATCATTATAATTATATCTTTATTCAGGTTTATCACACTCTATCTTTCCCAGTAACTCTCGATCTCCTATCTCAACATCATACAATAGTTTTTATTTTGGAAACACGCTCATCATCTTTATGACAAGAGGGCCATAATAACTGATTAAAAACTAGCATTTTTATTACATTAAATCAAATTTTCAGTTTTTGAAATATAATTCATCTGCAGCATTAGGGAATCACTTGCAGAATCTGTGTTTGTAAGCAAATTTGAAACTCTCTTTAGCTATTTTTCTTGGGATATTTTTCAGTGTTAGGTAGTTCATGACTTTTCTAGAGACTGATTCTTCTGCATTTGTCTTTTTTTTTTGTATTTATCTTCAAAATATGCTGCTAGCAGAGCACTATATAGTGAGAGCCCACCATGTCTAGGAGACGCATCAGTTCTGTTCAGCAATAAGTTGCTTCAGAAGACACGTACTTTAACACAATAGGTCTACCTTGACCAGGGAAATATTTGTGAAATGTTTGTGTGGTATGTGTGTGTGAGGGGTGAAGAATTAGCTTTTACCTGGTTTTGCACGAATGACAAGGAATGTGGCATTGCAAAGTATTCCCTAAATGATAAGCAGAAACTCTCGTATTCCAGGTGCTAAACAGTGTGCAAGGAATTATTATTATTTGCTATTATACCAGGAAATGCCAATGGTACAAAAAATACTAGACTAGAGTAAGAAAAATTTGGGACTGACTCTCAAAAAGCAGGTAAAGTATTGAGGCATTCTATAGGAAACATCCCAGGTACTATTCTGGCTGATTTGCAGGAAGAAATAATCCCTTCTATTAAATCTCTGGGCATAGCCAAAAATCAGAAGACCAACAAAACAAATATTTGTGCATTCAGGAAAGAAATTACTCTTCATGCAGCAGTACCAAGGAAATTGTTCTTTCCAGAAGATTTATCTCCTTGACACTCTTACAATGATCAATATAGATGCCACAGAAACCATCCATTAGTTATTACAAAGACTAGAATAAACGGGAATACCACATGCTCACAATTGCTACTCCTACTCGTAGCAGCTATAATGATACTAATAGTACTATTTGTAAAAGGGTGGCACTCAGAGAACCAAATACTACGTTCAAGATGTTCTACCAAATGTCCAAAAGATCTGTTCAAAATGCATTCCAGAGGTATAAAAAGCCAATCAAAGACCAGAAGCAGCAAAGATCTGACATAAGTTAATCTTCAGCATGGCTTCAGACAAATAGCCTGTTCAAGGCTAGAAGATGGTCCTCACGAAGTTCTGCTTAGCCAGTTGTGCTGTGGTCATTGTGCTGCTCAAATTTAGAGATACCATCAGAAGTTCTCCCTGACTAAATTTTTCTTCAGTTTCCTGTACTATGAGAATCATTTGGAGTCTTCCTAAAGCTTTTATTTTTATTATTTTACTCATGAAAGTGGGAGTTGGGAGAACAATGAGCAGTGGATCACAAATTGAATAACTAAGATATTTGGTTGGTGACAACAATATTTTCTGTGTGAGACCCAAAATAGTTTTTTCACAATTTAAGAGCTGAGACAGCTGAAAAGAAGGAGTAAAAAAACACTAAGATTATATTTTCTTTTAAGCTGGGCACTTTGTGTTTTTTATTTGGAAGTTATTTAAATGACATGATTTTGAAGATCACATTCTGTTGCAGGAGTCAATGGAAAAAAAGAATTTTATTAACTTGACACATCATCATTCATTTCTTTATTTTCCCAAGAAGTTTTAATTAAACAAAGCTTCATGACCACTATCTCATCTTTCCTTTAGTGCCTTTCTATTTATTCTGCATTTGTCTCAGAATACTGGAACATAACCTAGTGAATAATACAATGAAATCTTGCAAACATTATGCTCTAACACCTCATCAGTAAGTGATGCATTATTGCACCTTCTGAAAATTGCAAAGATGACTTCAGGAAGGATCATTAAAACGCTGACATTTTCTTCAATAGAAATGCAATCAAACGTCATTCAGAAATTTTTTTATTATCAGTTTGTAAGGGTCTCCCAATGCTGTTTAAATTTTGCAATATTGATTTCAGTGATAATATTAAAAAAAAGAAAAAGGAATAATAATGGGTATAATATTGACACTGCTGTAAGAGTTTCTATCCCATCGTTACAAAGGTAACTTAGTGGCAGTGATTTTGAATACTAACAATGCTGCACTGGGTGATGCATATGCTGTACAATTACCATCATCCATTAACGTGTTAATCTTACTCTAAGATACTATATAGCAAGAACATTATGTCTTAATTCTGTACTTCTCCCTTCCCAGGTTCTTCACAGTCTATATATTAATATTTAAACAGCTTGATAACCACTGCACTTTTAGTGTCCCACTGAAATTTTTTTATTAAAACAATGTCCTCATTACTGTATTGAACCATAAAATTTTAGTAGTCATATAACACTATTTATTTTGATTTGCTGTATTAAATAAAAAATAAGTACACCTGTGCAATGTTTTAGATACTTCAACATAATTATTTATAGTATATCAAATTAGGACACGCAAAATAATGATTTAAAGTAATGATTTAAAAGAGCAACTGCAACATTTCAGAAACTCCTTTCCTGGCTCTCTAAATGAATGACGGTAAAAGCAAGTACTGACTTTTACACCTGAGAGATGTACAGAAGCATTTCAATCTATTTACAATACAGCAGTTTAACAAGAACTATAACAAGAAATATTTTTCTCCAGCTTGATTCATATAGAGCATATCCTTTACTTGCATACACATAGGCTCAATTATTAATATGTTTAGCTACAGTAATTGGTTTTGAAATTGCCATTTCTGGCCCAGAATTTTGTGAACAGTGATCTCACTGCTCATAAAAAAACCCCATTAAAAAAAAAAAAAACTAATAAAATTACATTTTAAATTTTTAAAATTAAATTTAAATTTTATAACTTTAAACCTTACTCAGCATTAACCTAGAAAGATATTAGTCTTTCTTTAAAATCCACATTTTAAATATTCATATGAAAAAGACTGATTACTAATCACCACTGCTAACATGCTACTGTCTTTCATTACATTCAATGTTTTGAAGATATCACTGAACAGACTATATTATTTGAAATTCCAGGTCTTTGAAAACCTTAAGTAAAATGAACAGTTGTCAGTACTTAACCTGCTACCTGGATGACAGCATTTGCTATAAAGGAATTAGTCCTTCACGGTAGGAATCTGTCAGAAAAGAAGAGTCTTCATCCAGAATAATCATATAGTCAGAGCTTCCTCCTGGTATTTCTTGGATGAACTCTTTCTATTGGATAAATTGATGAGATGAAGACAAAGTAAAGTAATAATCAGTGACTTAGTACAGAAAAGTTAAAGAGATAATTTTCATAATGTCAGTGTGCCATCTTACACTTCTTTGATCCAGTAAAGCTAACATGCTAGATCTTGGTATTTAATTCAGCTGCTCTTTGTCCTGCCACAACCTATTACCAACACCATTTGTACTGCAACCCCATAGAAATGTATTTGGTTCCCCTTGAGTAGCCATTCACAACCTTTGATTTCACACTCTATCAGCTTTAGATCAGATATATTTCCCTGAGTATGGGGCTGCCATTTTGACAGATAACTCCTGCCTTGGAAAGTCTTCGTTCCTGAATCAAAGCCTGACAGCTGGGTTTGGGCCAATTCTTTTTTTGCTTTATACATTACTGGAAGAAATTCAGGGTCACTTGTCAAACTACTGTTCCTTAGGGTAAAAAAGTGGCTGGCCACCAGCATTCTCCTGTAAATGGATTGTTGAAAGCCATTCAATAGTGATATTAGGAAGCACGCATTGAACAGATGGGCTGTATGTTTGTTCCAAAGTAAAACTAAAGATAAAAGTAGGAGTTTCTTTCCAATAGAAAAGATGCAACTATACATATGAACATTGGCATGGATGTCTGTCAAAGTATAGGTTCCCAGCACTAAGTTCCCATGTTTTAAGTGGCAGGTAATGAAAAACAATCTCTTCACATGACCTAGTATTTGTCTACTTGGAAAACCAATAAACAAGAGGAAAGCATAGCTTGAGGCTTGAATCCAGTTTTGAGTCCCTAAATTGAAAAACACATGAAATGGTTGGAGAATGTCTCGTGGAGAGTAAAAGGTTTCATCCAAGATCAAGGAAACATGAGCTGTAAGAGAAGAATAAATGGACTGTAATTGTTCTGAGAGAGAAACAAAAATGAAGGGGCAACATGATGACAGCCCTCAAATGCTTGAAAGTTTTCTGCGAAGAGGAAAGGAACTATGAAGCTGAAGAACAGATTGCTTGGCAAGCCTCTTCTGATCTGCAGTGAAGGCACCATGTTTTGAAACGTAACAAGAAGCCCTACATCATGTTGAAGGGAGGAGCAAAGCACATTGCCCAACTGAAGTGGGAGGCCTTACACTGTGGTGTACTGGGACTAGCTACTGTAGTTCCTAACAGGAAGAGATGGAGAGAAGTTCATCTGATATACAGATGTATCATAAAGTATCAGCCTGTCATTTGATACCTGCTGTCTCAGAAGGAAAGAACCCAGAAATTTCTGTCAAGATGGGAAAGCATCCAAAAGAAATTGTATCCACCATGCAGCAAGCATAAGAAAAGACAAGCAAAAGGGTTACATGTTTCATAAAGTTTACCCCTGGACCATTGCTAACAAAGTGCAAGCAAACACTTCAAGTGCATCAACAACACTTCAGTAGCTGATCATGCTTTGAGCAGAGTATTTTCATAAATAAACCTTGGAGTTTATTTATTATGCCAAAATTGGCACATAATATTCATTAGGTCACACAAAAGAGGAGGTTCATAAGCATGACTAATCTTTTTATGTGATGCATTAATCTGATAAAATGGGAATTGAGCGTATAAGAGATCAAAGTGAAAAGTCTATGGATGCTGAAGGTTCTTACATATGGTACCTTAGACACCCCCCCACACCTGCCATCTGGAATAAAGCTGTCTCTGTAAAAGTTTTATTTTTGATGCCTCAGTCCATACTTTACATTTTGACCCTTACAAAAGGGATGAAAGTATGACCTGGAGCCCAGCTGTTAATGCTCTTAGGAAGCTGGTTAATCCTTTGTAGAAGAGATTTGCACTTGTCAGCATGTCCTCTAAAACATCCATATGCTTCAGTCCTGAACAAATTTAACCATTATCTAGAAAGGCAGAAAAGATTTTTATGCAGCCACCCAAACTTACCGCTTGAGTTCATCTAACAACTTGTTTTCTTAACTTGTATTCAAAATACAAATCATACTTTAATACCAAGATTTGACTTCCAGATATTACTAACGGTAAGAACTTCAGCAGTAACCTCAACACTATTTGCAGCAGATTAAGAATACATATTGAAGAGGGGCATGACAGTCTAGTTGTTTTACCTGTGTTGTGCTGAATGCCTGAGGATAATATATTCTCAACATTATACAGATTCGTCAAAATACAAAAAAAACTTCACTGGTAGTGAGAAGAACTGTCAACAGCTTCATATGCAGGTTTTAGAATTAATTAATTTCGCACAAGTTTTCCTTGTTTTCTTTGGTCTGGCTGGGATGGAGTTAACTTTTCCCACAGCAGACCTCATAGTGATGTGCTTTGTATGTGTAGCTAGAACGGTGTTGATAACACACCAATGTTTTGACTACTACTGAGCAGCGCTCCCAAGCTTAGAGGATGTCTCTTCCAATCCTCTAATTACTACTTACTACATTTTTAAGGCAAAAATATGTTTTACTTCTGTTAATAAACCATTTAATATTGAAATGGTCAGATGCCTTGATTCTATTTTCCACATCACTCTTTGAAGGGGAATTTCATTTTAGTAGATGTAGTGCTTTGCACAAGTTACAAATAACTATGAATGAATGAATGCTTATGAATGAAATGACAGTGCCATTGAGGAGCAAAAATTGTTATCAATCAGATGTGAGGTTCATTACAGTAACAATTTTCTTAAATACTACTTGTAACCTAGTGGTCACAGCACCAAGCCTGCCAGACTTCAAGAAGCATTTGGACAACACTCTCAGGCACATGGTATAGTTCTTGGGGCTGTCTGGAGCAGGGCCAAGAGCTGGATTTTGATGATTCTTGTGGGTCCCTTCCAATTCAGGATATTCTGTGATTCTAAATCTAACTTTTCTTATTCTATAGTACAGTATTGCCATGAAGAATAAATACACTGAATTAGTTTCTAATGAATATTTTAGATAATTGGAAATTCTATCTGATGTTAAATAGATGTATAGATATTAAAATAGATGTAGAAGAACCTATTAAGAGGATCAATGCTCATCTATTGGTCACATGAAATACCAGCCATACTGTTAAATACAGAGAGGTGCTCTACGTAGGAGCTTTGAAATTTTTCTGAAGAGAAAGCCTTCCCAGAAATTATGGACAGATTGAATGCAAATGATCTTGTGCTGAAAGATTACTTCAGAAAAAAAATTTAATTATTTATTGAAGAACTACTTTCACATTACATAACATGAACCAGCCAACCTCACTCACTGTTCACCAAAAATTTTAAAAATAGCCAACCTGACATGAGAATTAATCTTAAAAATATTTTTCCTATGTCCATAATGAAAAAGTAGTAGAATTAATTTGATTTTGTTTAGACTATCATGTTGCTTATAACAAAGCAAAATTTGTTTCTGCATATTAACTTTCTTTAGTCTACTTTGTGTTTAAAATTTCACATTGATTAAACTAGGAGTTTTTAAGTCTGTTTAAAAAAAGCATATTACCATTCAAAATTAATATCCCTTTATTTGTCTAATACAAATGAAAAATAATTCTAAACAGGAAGATCCCTAAAAGGGGCCTGCTTTACTTGACTTAACCCACTGTTTCAAAAAACTGGCTTTTTTCACCCACTGTGTGAAAAAAACTCTGTAACAAATTATATATAGCAAAAGAAAAATTCAGACTATATTTCTGCTTTTTTCTTATATAGAGTCACTGTAATGTTAATAGTGTAACTCTGATTTCAGATGAGGCAAAAATGTCGTTGAATAATGGAGGGGTTTTTGTTACTTTGAAAAAGTTCAGAATCTTATTTTTTCTTAAGCGTTGCAATATTCTCAGATCAATAGGATATTTTCCTATATTTATCAGTGCAAATCTCTTAAAGACACAGTTCACAAGATAAAAATCACAGTTAACCCCATAATGGTTTTCCTCTTCATACTTTCTGGTCATAAATCCCTATGTCTATTTTTACAGCACCCAGAGAGTATTTCTTTGAAATACTTCCATTGTACTTCTCTGACTATTCATAAAAATTTGCAAAAATTTTACTTTGTAAGATTGCTTCTACAATATCTGATATTTAGATTGAAATTTTTCTTCCATGAGAATTATTTTCACTATAGACACACACATGAATGCTGAAAAGTCCTTGAAAAAACAACAAAAGTCTCACATTTATTTGCATTATCTATGGATCAGAATTCAAGACTTTAGAGAGCAAAAGTGAGATTGGGTGTTTTGGTCTTTATCCTCACTTCAGTAAAATCAATATATTTGTTAGGCGAAGGACCAAACTAGTAGCATGAACTTTTTAATCAACAAAGTGCATTCCAGCTTAGGTTTTAAAACCTGTCTTGGAAAGTTGATCCTTTTTATTTTCTCATCCCCTGTGTGATCATCAGTTGAACAGCTTTATGGAGACTCTCTTGAGTTCAAAGATTTGTCTTTTATGATAATTTTTCTTTACAGTTAATATTATTAATAATTATTTTTATTCAAAAAATGTAATGAAATAGTAAAGATTGCTGACAAAAATACTGCTAATACATGACTTAATAGCTCTTATTCTCCTATTTAAAACGCTTCAGCCATCAATCGAAGAACAGAACTACTGCCTTAGACTTTGCATGGTGATGTATAAAAAATAGTCATTCACTGCCATCCTGTCACGGGAAACTATTTATTGAAACTACTGAAAGAATAACTAAACCCAAGAATTTGGAAGTGAACTTTGGTGTCACTTCACAGTCAGTTTGGTAACAGAGAATGATTACGACAGATGTTTATTAACATCGACTAGCTCTGTTATCAAAATTTTATTTAACTGAAGTTAATCACATCAAGCATTTATTTTACTAAATTAGGAAAAACAAAAGAGATGCAACAGCATTTGGACTTGAAAGTCAGCTATAATAAGCTCTGAGTAGCAGTTTATTCTATTTTTCCAAGAACACTAATAGAAATTAGGTAGCATTTTTCCATCTCACCTGCAGATTACTAATATAACTTAGTTATACTGTTACTGAGCTTTTAAACAGCTCCCTTTATTTCCTAAACAACTTCCTGCTAGTAGAACTTAATAAGAGACCCAAATCCAAATTTCTGCTTGTAACGTCAAAACATCCATTTCATAGGATGGAAGGACAAAAGAATTTCTTTAGGTTATCTGATAGATGAAATTAAAACCTAAAAATTGCATTTAACCAAGAAATTAAACCTAAAATTACCAGAACTTTTAGGGTTTTGAGTATTTTGCATATCTGTGCTTATGTTCCTCCTAAGAATCAGTCCCAGACCCCAAAAACTTACACACAGATGTGTATGCTTGAATCTTACATCTCCATGTCGAGAAGCAACACTCTATGATAAGTTTCTAGTACAACATTTACAGATTATGGGGTTTGACCAATGATATTAAGGTTCTAATATAATTTGCAGAGCTTTTCTTAATAATGGTATAGAGAAAGCTGTTTGTCTCAGAGTACAACACAAATTTGTGAAATAGATATTTACAGATTTTTTAAATTTATTTATTGAAATTTGTCAGAGAACTCCAGGAAGCAGAAATTCTAGATATCACTGCGCTGAAGTTGCAGACGCTTGGCTTTCAGTCTGAATCCTAACCCCTGTTAAAATCCAGTTATCAAAATTACTAGAGAGACATCTCTGCCCAAATTAAGATGCAAATGAGATCATATGCTAAAGTCAATAGTATGGATTTTTATTTAACAGTAAACATTATGTAGAGAGGAAAAGATATAAAGAAATGGGAAAAGAGAGCAGGGGGGAAAGAAAAAGATTGTCAGAGAGACAGATTAAGTAGATAAAATATCACCGCTCAGTGGATCCTCGCAGAATCCCATTAATTCTCTTCTTCTGGCCTTCAGAGTGGTGAGGGTCCCAGTCTTGTCAAAGGGATGGCCTATCTTGATCTGTTACGAGAAGCCCACCAGAGTGCACTGGGTTTACATCCTCTCAAGTTCAGTTAGGAATGACCAAATGGGGAGTTTTACACTTAATCATGTAATGGTTTATGACATCTTTTAAGAGGTTACAGCTGCCTCCTACATCAGTGAAGCTGAGCCGATGATGGCCCATCAGCAGGGATGAATACCTTCAGCCTATGTGTGAACGTCCCGGTCCTTTGGAGTGGAGTTTTTACAGCTGATCTACTTGTGCGAGGGCTTTGTCATGATGAAAAGCACTACTCCACCAGGCAGGATTTGCCTCTTACCTGCCTCTTCCCTTCTCTTTTCCAACACCCAGCTGTAGCCTCCAGTGATGGGTGAGCATGCCCTCTGCACCTGGGTGGTTAAGTGGTCAATTGAGCCACTAACTATTAACAGTCCAGTCTCTCACAATCCCTGTACTTTATAGTCTAGCTGTGATAGGAACTGCTAATATAGTGGCCTCTTTGGTCTTTAGGTTATCTCCAGACCTATGATGCCCAGACTCAAAGGGATGTCTATCCATTTAGGAAAGTCTCTTTTTGTGTTGTCAAACAAAGTTTTCTTTAAAAAGGAACCTGAAAACTTGGGTCAGGCAGAGCAGGTGTGTCTGTGTTTCTGTGCTCTATCAGTGTCCAGCAGTTATCTTTTCATGTGTGAGCATTTATTATCCAACATAGAAATAGACCAGAAAGCAGAATGCAATGTTTTTAACTAAAAATTTTTCAGATAAAAGAAAAATAGAATTATTCAATTAGAAGAATGACTTAATGTGCTTATGAGTTTTGCACAGCTTCACCAGATGAAGGATTGGTAACAAGCAGGATGGTCTACCTCCCTTCCCTGCTACATATATATATAAATAAATAGCTTCAATTTGTTTAAGGGCACTCCAATTTTAAAGGTGTAGGTTTGAGTCTCTCAAGTTGAGAAGACAACTCAGCTTGTTTTTCACTCCATGAGTGATTCTTATACTATAATGCTGTTTTATGGATGGTGTCTAACTATGTTTTTATACAGTACTAATAACTTCATGGTCTAATTTATTTTATCTGTGACCTGAGCACACCTCTTACACGGGTCCCTTAAAGGACACAGATGCTTCTCTTTCAGGTGTCCCATTGTAGCAGTGCATAGGCAGGATTTAGGTACGTACCTGACTACAACAAAGTGATTCCAGCTTCATGCTGAAGATACCTAGAAATTCTGCAATACATAACTGAGTGCAGAAACCCATTGAGAAAATCTTTTGTTCTTCATTGTAAAGATCTATCTCTGGATACTTGCAACTTTTGAGAGACAAACCATGTCAATCACCTTTTTGCGTTTTTATAGTCAAAGCATGCATTAATTTAACATTTTCAGCAGTACTAAGGGCTGAGTTTATGCCTGACTTGAGGCTTACTTATAATTTTTTTCAGGATTTGGACAGTTATATTTGTCAGCCAAAATGAAAGGCTCCTGCAAGTCTGCTTCCTGGAGGCTGCTTCTGACACTGCGAACTGGCATGTCTTACCAAACCAACTGTAATGTGGATATGGGAGGAAATAAGGAACTGCAGAGCAGGAGGGTTGCTTCTGCTAGACAGGACAAGTATTCTGCATGCCAGAAAGATTCTGCATTGTGACCAGCTAAAAATCATCAAAGAAAGACTAGAGCTCTCTTAACCCTCTGATAAACTTGTTTTCCTCATACTAGAATAGCTGTTTGAAATACAAATGGTAGGAAAAAAGATGTAGGGACCGGTAAAAGGGAAATAAAAGGCTGGATAAATATCCAAACATAGAGTTTGGAACAACAGTAAAAAAAAAAAAAAACAAACTTGTTTTAATTACACCTAGCAGATAGTCTGTAGTGAATTTGTTAGCTTAAAAGGAAATCACAGATTTCACTTAAATTATTGTTTTGGTGGATGAAGTGAATGAAATGTGTGAAAATATTGAAGAAATAAGGAACTACTTACTCTGATGCACCTTACCAGGAGGAGAGTGTCCTTGTTCCTTTAGAGCTGCTTAAACATAAAGTATTTTCTAGAAGCTAGCAGAAGAATAAAGTCCTTCCATATGCCAATGCCTGATGATAAGCTGAGGAGCATTCTTCCGTCCATATAACAAGGCCCAGAAAGATTTCTCTAAATTACTTCATAAAACCTTCAGTGCGTGAAACACTTTTTGACATACCTATATAGGCCAATGTAATATGGTTTATTTTGAGGTTTGTTGGGGGTTTTTTGTTTAGGTTTTTTGTTTGTTTCTTGGTTTTAAACAGAGGATATGGAAAAAGGAAGAACAAAGAAAAACAAAACTTAATAAATATTCTATACTTTATTGAATGTGTTACTGATGTTCTCTGAAAAATAAAATGGAATAATCAAAAATTTAGGGTTCAGATGGATGCAAAAGTTTTTATCCAATCAAATACATCTCTACCCACATGGAAGACAAGAAGGTGATCAGGAGTAATCAGCATGCATTCACTAAAGGTAAGTCATGTTTGACCAACCTGACTGCCTTTTACAATGAAACAACTACCTGGATGGATGAAGGCAGAGGAGTGGATATTATCTACCTTGACTTCAGCAAGTCTTTTGGTACTGTCTCTCATGAAATCCTCATCGGTAAAAAAAAATAGAAGCATAGGTTGGATGAATGAACAGTGAGATGGACTGAAAATTAGTTGGGTGCCAGACCTCAGAGGGCCATGATCAGTGGTACAGAGTCTAGCTGAAGGCCTGTCACTCATGGAGTCCCCCAGGCTTCTTTACTGGGCCCAGTGTTGTTCAATTTGCTCATCAATGACCTAGATGAAATCCAAGTTCGGCAAGTTTGCTGATGATACAAAACTGGGAGGAGCAGCCAATATCTCAGAGGGTTGTATGGCCCTTCAGAAGGTCCTTAATAATATGCAGAGACTGGCAGAGAAGAACTTTCTGAAATTTAGCAAGGACAAATGCAGGGGTCCTGCACCTGGAGAGGATCTACAGCATGCACCAGCACAGGCTGGGGGCCAACCTGCTGGAAAGCAGCTCTGCAGAGAAGAACCTGGGGGTCCTGGTGGACAAAAAACTGTCCAGGAGCCAGCAGCGCACTTGTGGCCAAGAAGACCTGGTGTGCATAACAAAGAGCTACAAAGATGGGAAAGGGTCTGGAAAATCTCTCTTGTGATGAAAGGCTGAGGGAGTTGGCCCTGTTCAGCCTCACAAAGAGGCTACTGAAAGAGAACCTCATCAATGAGTATAAATATCTAAAGTGTAGGTGTCAACAGGAGAGAGCCAGGCTCCTCTCGGTTGTGCCAACCCATAGAACAAGAAGCAACAGGCAGAAACAGATGCACAGGAAGTTCCATCTACATATAAGGAAGAACTTCTTCACTATATGGGTAAAGCACTGGAAAAGTTTGCCCAGAGAGGGTGTGGAGTCTCCCTCACTGGAGATATTCAAGAATCATCTGGATGAAATCCTGTGCCATGTGCTCTGGAATGATCCTCCCTTGAGCAGAGAGGTTGGACCAGAAAAAACAGTCTTCCAACCTTACCCATTCTGTGATTCTCTGATTCTGTGATTCTGTGACTCTGAAATTTCTGTGAATTTCTCATGTGAAAAAATCAATTGGAAAACTCACATATAAAAGCTTTCTTACAGGGTTTTGCAGCAATTCTGTTTATAGGCCCTGTTGCAAATAGAGTACTGAAAGAATACATCTCACAAATATCTATAACATTTTACTTCCCCAACCACCTCAGGCACATAAAAAAATCATGAGCATAAGTAATATAATATAATTAGGAATTTGTTTTGTTTCTGAGTATCACTGTAGTACCGGGCAAACAAGAGAAATTTCAGTTTGAAATGCTCTGTTTTCATAAACTTCCAAGAATGCTCAGTACTTATGCATTTCCAGGGTATGAAATACTAGCTTTTGCTAAACTACTTGCCAGTGTTTGAGAACAAAAATATGGATGTTTAAATGTTGTTCACATGATGTAGTGTTGCTTAAACTGATAAAGAATTGTTCTTAGACACAGAAAATAGAGTGCAGCTGCTAAGTCATTGTGGGCCTCATGTCACTGGTCTGCAAATGCCACATCTCCCATGTTTGTCTCAAGATAATCCCTTTTGATGTCTCACTCTGCCTTCTCATTTCTACTCTTTCCATGTGTAGGCAGTGCTCTGTTCCCAAAATCTGAAGGCTCTTGCTCTTCCACTGCCTTCTATTCTAGTCATGAGAGAGGGTGAAGACTGCAGGTCCCCAGAAGTACAGACGCTGAGGTTTTATGTGATTCAGTAGCACCTAAATGCCCTAATCTGAGAAAGAGAGGCAGTGCCAAAATCTAGGTGTTACAACTGCCCAGCCTCATGAGGAGAAATATTGGGAATTTATCTGAAAACAAAATGTGATGAGAAAACCTTGTAGTCTCTGAGAAAATCTATGTTTTTGTCAGGTTTGCCTGACTTAGCAGTGAAAAAGTACCTCATTCAACTCTTTCAGAAGCCAAGTGCATGACAGGATAAATTACACTCATGTGAAAGCTCGGTGTGTGTCCAACAGTGCTGTATCATTCAGAGCTACATCAAAGGCAAGTAAGTTCCTTGGAAGCATAGCTGTTGATACCTCTCAGTAGTAATATCTGGAGGTCGTCATACTTGAGCAGAGCTCAAGATCTTTTGATCTGATGAATGATGTGTTTAAATAAGGCAATGAGACGTCAAGGGATAATATTAAGGAAAAAGAAAAGATGCCACAGTTCTGCTGACTGGAAGTGTCCCCATTTCCCTCTTCCCATACTTTTTCTAATAAAAAAAAAATTGTAATTATGATATCTTTTATTGTGTTTTTCAGAAACTATACAATTTTAAATTAAGGGTAATTAGGCTTTTTTTTCTCAAAGTCTTTTTGACAAATGATTTTGGTACAAAGGAAAGATTTTTAATATTGCAATTAACTTTCACTTTTAATTAACATTGAAGCAAACATGAGAAACAAAATTACTTCCTTCATATTCACATTTTGTGGGTATACCCAGTGTTAAATAACCAGTATCTGAAATTGAATAAAACCAATACTCCTGATTAATTGAAGTTTCATTTCTGTAACAGACTCTTAATCTTAGAATTTAATGTTAAAAAGATTATTATCAGGGTAATCTGAATTATTAATTTTTATCTTCATACAGTGGGACTGTAAAAATAAAAATACTGTTTCTAAAGAAAAAAAGTTAAAACCTTTTTCATTATTTTATAAGCATAGCAGTTTCCCTTTCAATTATCTCATTCCTGAACAGCAAGAAACAGCACAGAACCAGCAGGAGGGGGGGATTAAAGATAAGATGATAGGAGATTAAAGATGAGAAAATGTACTGGTTGTTTTGAAACAGAAACATTGAAGGAAGTCAAATGCTCAAACACAAAGAAGATAGACAGTAACAAAAAAAGAAGAAAAAAAACGTAAGAGGAAAACAAAACAAAACTTGCGGTCAAACCGAAGGTTAAATCGGAAGATTAAGCATCACAAGGCTGCATCCAGCAATAATTCAGGAAGGTGTTATGTGAAGAAACATCTTTTGCGCATCAGTACAAACTGAAAGCTGATGGATGATCTGCATTTAAGAGTGGCACGCTTGTGGTTTTAGCCACTGTTTGTATCTGAACTGGCTTTATTCTAGCTCTCAGTGTAGATCTCTACAATTGACCTTCAACAATTTGTAGGATTGCTTTTATACAGAATCTATTGAATATGAGAGATTTGCTTATCTATTTCTGTCTCTCCTCATCATTTTTTTCCTGCATATCTTTCCTACTTTTTTCATGAAAAACAATTCTCTTTTCAAACTATCCAGTGTTTTCTATAAATTAACACTGCTGTTCTGCAGTCTACTTCCTGTAATGCACTTTTTTTTCCCCTGCTGCTTAGAAATCCTTTTAAAAGGCTTTATTTTAAAATACAAAGGACATGCAATTATATAAGATATTAAAGGAAGTATTATGCATGCAGAAAATGAAAACTTCAATGATCAAGCTCTGCCTTTCACATCCAAGAGCAGAACACTTCCCACAATGCTTAATGTTTCAAAGTAAATTCCAGATTTACTAGACAGTTTTTTTCTACTGTTCCTAAAAACACTAGACAATTTTTAGGTGACAAAGCTCTTTCTGTTTTGTTTTTCCTTTTTCCTGATTTTGTACATGAGCTCAAATACAGGAAGAGATTGGAGGAGATCACTGATAATCACTGCTGTCAAGAGGGAATCAGCATAGAAATTAAACACGAGTGAGTGCATGCAAATTGGCTCACAGAGATATCTCAGGGTTTGGGTCAATGTCAAGTTGAATATGAGTCAGCAGTGTGCCCTGATAGCCAAAAGGGCCAACTCTGTCCTGGGGTGCATCAGGCACAGCATCTGCAGCCAGTCAAGGGAGGTGATTGTCCCGCTGTACTCTGCACTAGTGTAGTTCCACCTTGGCACGCCCAGAGAAGTTCTGGGCATCTCATTTTAGGAAGGTCAGCAAATTATTAGAATGCATTGTAGAGGGTGGCCAAGATGGTGAAAGGTCTTGAGGACAAGACCTATGAGGAGCGGCAGAGGTCACTCAGCTTGTTCAGCTTGGAGAGAAGAAGGCAGGGGATGCCTCATCATAGTCAACAACTTCCTCAAGAGGAACATTAGAACACAAGTGAATGGAATCAGGGAAAATTCAGCATCAGGGAAAATTCAGATTGGACATTAGGAAAAGATTCTTCACTGGAAGATATTCGGTCACTGAACAGGCTCTTCAGGGAAGGGTCACAGCTCCAAGCCGATTAGAGTTCAAGGAGCATCTGGATGATGCTCTTAATCATACAGTCTAGAGTTAGGCAGTCCTGCAAGGTGCAAGGATTTTGACTCAGTAATACTTGTGGGTCCCTTTGTACTTGAGATATTCTCTGATTCTATGAACTGCTTATCTTGGCATGGGTTTACCAGCCACTTGGCAGGCTGTTTGACACAGTAAATGAGGAAAGTTTTAAAATACTTGCATTGACTAACAAGTGCAGGAGGCTTTATTCTCAGCTAGATGTCATTGCTTGAGGTTTTTGGTGACTGCTTCTGTCAGAGGTTAAGGTTGTGATGCTAGACTACTGTAGAAAGAGATTGTCCACTTGAAGTATATTATCGTTTCAAAATCCTGGATATAAACTTTTGATGAATTCAGTTTTATATTCTCATTGTGGGTTTGTTTTTAATTTCTTTGCTGTTTTAATTATTGTATAGTTACCACAATATTGTGGATTGTGTAGTTCTTCCGTTAACAAAGTAAATTAGGGCCTTTCTTTCATTTCTAATAACAGTTTTAGCAAATATTTTCTAACAGCTCTTCCAGTTTAAAATGTTTCATTCTTGTGAAATTGATGAGTCTTCTTAAACATTTCAATATCAATTTTTTATATTTACTTTAAAAGGATATAATAATTACTTGTTTTTTTCTACACAAAAGTACAAAAATCTGGGCTCAAGTAAAACTGTATTTATCATATAGAGTGAAACTGCAAATAAATAACTTAAATATTTTATGTGCTTCGTTTGTCATAATTGAAGGTTTTTTATTATAATTCTTCTAGTCAACAACTTTGAAAAGTACCTAAGTTACCCTTTATTACAATTATTTTAGAAAATATGCTTAGCTTTTATTTCATAAGTTTTGTATTTATTCTCCTAGGCTACCTACTTTTTCTTAGGAAAAAATTTAATTTCTTTGTAAGCCGCTTCCTACTTCAACAATTAGTGGTTTTTTATGCAATACTTCTTCACAACTTTAAGCTCATATTTTATTTTTTGATAATATATAACAAGTTCACTAAATATTTACAGCTATTAAAATGATTTTGTATGTTAACAAATAAGAAACCTTCACACTTCTCTCAGTAACTATCGAATTCATATTTTCTGGACTTTGCTAATCTCTTATTTTAGTTGTATGTCTTTAAGCTAAAATTTAATTCTGTATTAATGAAAACAAAATCTTTGCAAAATGTTTCCAAATGTTTTGGAAGCATGAGGAAGCCTGCCTGAGTCCTATGGGAATGTGGAAATTTTGACTGAGCACATGGTCACACTGATCACCTTGCATTGCCATAGAGGTACCTTGTTTTACCAGTTTACGAAGGCAGTCACTGACTCCCTAGAAAAAAAGCAAGAAATAATTACCTACTGATGCAACAGTTGCACTTCTAAATATTATTTTGGTATAGCAAATGAGCATTAAAGATGTCTTAAAACTTCAGTGGATCTCAGTGATCCAATTTTTTTAATGGCTGTTGCTGACCATTTTATTTTCTAGAGTAGTTACAAAAGAAAAGAAATATGTGAGAGGATAGAGGCAACATCCAATCATAAAAGAATATTGCTGTGGTACTGCTTAAAGAAGCATATCTGGACAATTTGCCATAATCACACAGTGAGTTGCTGTGTGTCAATCTTTATTGTGTTATAAATGAAATGATGGAAATTTTAAACAAATAGTTCTGAAGACTGATACATATTTGGAACGATATGTGTCTACTCTGAAAGGCAAAGTAAATAAATCATTATGTTCATGAAATAAAAATTTATTAAGGAGTAATGAATGCAATACAAGAATTATGAAAAAAGGCACTCAAAGCAAGTAATTATTGTGGCAAATAAACACTGAGTAATCCATAAATTTATTTTTTTCTACGGGAGAGATGTGGAAACTCAGAAATAGATATTTTGATATATTAATTAACTTTCTCATTAAAAAGTTTGGAAACAAAAAGAATCCAGCCTTTTTTTCTTATGTTATGAAAATAAATTATTTTTTGAAAATGAAGGAGAAGATAAAGCTTAACTCAGATGTTTCCTTTGATGAGTTCTGATCTGGTTTTAGATATTTCTTTATTATTTCAACTGCAGATCAAAGAATAAACAGAGCCACCACCTTTCAGTGCCACATGAATCAAATAATCCATTTTCTGTAATTTTGTACAAAGTATTATGAAGAATAGTTACAGCGGAGATTTCTTCAAGATTATGTCAAACAAATGAACATCCATACCAAGATCAGCCACAGCCAGTACTATCACTGCTGTCCAGTTCCAAACCAAAAAAAAGCTCCAAAGCACCCTTAGCCAGCAGCAGATCAATTTTATACCTTCTACCACTGCATTTAAGTATAGAAACCCAGCTATGAAAATAACTTTCTTTGAGCCAGGATCTTGGACTGGAAAGTCAAGGCATATTACAGATGATTACATTGGAGGTACCTTTTTTTGTTCCCTGAAATTCATGTACTTTGGATGACCATTTACTAGATCATTCACTTCAAACTTCTTATGTATCTACTTTAAAAGTTTAAAAATTTGGTACACTGTGTATAATTTATGTTTCTGATGCACAGATTTATGTTGCTGTAAAGTCTATCTGTAAAGTAAAAAGCATGCATCTGAGAATACTATTTTCTTATATTTTTCTCCTGTTTGTGGATGTGCCTTTGATAAACAGTGCATGTTTTTAAAATAAAATTCTACTTCAAATGACAATTCCTTTCTTCCAGTTCAGGCATCAACCATACCTTTAGAGGGGAAGTTATTATAAAAAGGGAGTACAAAGTGAAGTTGCATGATCTCTGAAGAAAGAAATGAGATAAAATACGCACTGTATTGCCTTTTCCTCTGTAGAAGTGATTTGAATGACATTAATTTTGGAACATATCTGAAGAAGGCTTTCACTCTCACTCAGTTAGATTTCATTTAGTACTTAAACCTGGGCTATTTGTTCCTCACATCTGGGATCATGTATCTAGTCTTACCTTTTGGGGTGAGTCCCAGACCAAGGATGTTTTTTACACCATTGATTTCAGCCATTTTTTTGTTTCCCTTCTCTCCTTGGCAGAACAATGAGCCTATCACTGCAACTTATTGCGTGTTGTAACCCACCTTTCCAAATAATAAACGAAGTAGAAACTAAACTAGTAATCCTAAAGATTTCTGGCAACAGGCAGTGCGACATTCATGTGGGCTTTGTTCCATGGTTGTCATGGTTAAATCTCACCCACCAACTAAGCCCTACCAGGCCACTCACTCACTTCCCCTGCATTAGGATGGGGGAGACAATCAGAAAGGTAAAGGTGATAAAGCTCGTGATTGAGATAAAGACAGTTTAATAGGTAAACCAAAAGCTCTATGCACAAGCAAAGCCAAACAAAGAATCTGTTCACCACTTCCCATGGGCAGGCAGGTTTCCAGAAATCCCCATGAAAGCAGAGATCTATAATGCATTGAAGTGTCTTGGGAAGACAAACACCATAACTACCAATGTCCCCCCCTTCTTTTTCTTCTTCCCTGTTGTGGTTCTCAACAGGACAGAGTCAATTTTTTGCACGCTTTTCTAATCTGGGTCAGCCATGGTGACGGGATGAGGCAAAGCTTTATGACGAGTGGCTGCAGTCACTTGGCTTGTTCAGCTGAAAGAAGAGGAGACTGAGGGGAAACTTCTTTGTGGTCTACATCTTCCTCACGAGGGGAAAAAGAGGGGTGGGCAGTGATCTCTTCTCTCTGGTGACCAGCATTAGGACACTAGGGAATGGCATGAAACTGTATCAGGGCAAATTTAGGTTAGATATTAGAAGAAGTTCTTCACCGAGGGTTGTCAGGCACTGGAACAGGCTCCCCAGAGAAGTGGTCACAGAACCAAGCCTGACAGAGATCAAGATGCACTTAGATAATGCTTTCAGGAACATGCTGATTCTTCATGTGATCCTCTGCAGGGCCAGGAGCTGGACTTCTGATGATCCTTATGGGTCCCTTCCAACTTAGGATATTCCATGATTCAATGTTTGCAACTCTCCAGAGATCTTAGTGATGTGCAGTATAAATCAGAAGGAAGAACAAGCCAATATATGAGAACAGGAACAGTATCACAAAGGGTTTCAAACTCTTAACTTTCAGTATAGACTCACTCCCATATCTTAAATAAAAATTCTGTAGAACAATATTTTTTTTTGTTATTTTGCTTGTTATCTTTTTCCTGTTGCAGGTGTGGGAAGCCATTCCTTTGTTCTTATCTTTATTCTTTCTCTTTGCGGCTCCAAATCTGTGTGACTGCTCTGACACTTGGTTTCACACAGTCATCACAGTTTTCAAATGTGATGTTTCCAGCTGGGAGAGCAGCTTTCCTCACTCCACAATGCTGCATCATCCTTCATGCCAGATACAGGAATATCGGCCATCTCTTCTTTCATGGGCAGCTGCATAATGAAGGAGAAGTAAAAGCATTGATAGAAAAGTATATTTATACCTTCATTTGACTTCCATTTCTGGAAATCAGTAACGAAGAACAGGATTCAGCAATACATGATTAAGAAGATAACATAAAACTAGTTTGATTTGGACAACCGATGTGGTTATCCTTAAGTCCTGGTATGGATGACTGCTCTACTGATTTCACATGTGAAAATACTGTTTTCAGTAACATCATTCAGTCCATGATATCCAGTTCTCAATAAGATAAAGACTGGTTTTGTTTGAATTAATATTTGCAGAAGACTACGGTCCTATAAATATGTGAATGTGTTTGAACTGCTGCTTGAATCTAAATACATGGTCTTGACAATTTCTTCTGTTGGAATTCTCTCAAACAATCTTTATTCCTATAATCCAAGAAATATGGTAATCCAGCAATGTAGAACACAGATCATCAGTAACATCAATACTTTCATTCTATAATTGCTGCAACAAATATTCAGTGAGAAATTCACTCATATCCAGAGTTTTTGTAAAACTCTTGAGAGAGCCCAGCTTGAAATAAGTACATAAATAAGAAGTTAAACCTGACTTTAGATAATTCATTCATAGAAAAAGGACAAAAGTTAATTTTTAAAGTTTCAAAGAGGAATTATAATAGAACAAAATTCTGCCTGGATGTTTTCCTTAAAACTAGCTGGTTAGTTTCCAGTTATTGAGTGTTTTTGTACGAAAATACGTTAGACTACCAAGAAAGAACAAATACAGCTACCATCTTTCAATGCACAAAAATAATAATAAAAAAGAATGTCTCCATTTTTATGTCTCCATTTTCATTTTTTAATCAAAATGTTTCCTACAAAAATTGAGAGGTGATTTGTTAGTCAAGCTATGCAGTTAATCAAAACTGAAGGGGAGAAAAAGAAATAGGAACTGCTATTAGTATTTTCATTTTCCTCTGTCTGTTTTTATTTCATGTGCCCAGATTACTTTAGGCCTTGATATAATCCTTCAGAGGATTACTGTGCAATGCTAAGCACAACCTCATTTTCACAGTTTCATAAACACATTCAAATACCAAAGGCACTTTTCATTTAATATTCCAGTGGAAGCCATTATATACTTCCTATAGCACACAAAAGTGAGAGGCTGTAGTACTTTTGAAATGGAAGATACATTTATTGATAGATTAATTTGTCTTGTGAGGATATCCTAAAAAGTCTGACATACTGAAACTTCTTGAAAATGTATTTCTATCTGTTAACTATTAAGTAATAAACAGGAGGTCCAGTCAGATAGATCTATACAGGACAGATAGATCTACATAGGATGGCCATATCAAATACAGTTCTTTTTTTTTGCTTGCAGCTATACTAGGCATTTATATGCAGAAATTAAATTCTACTGAATTTAATAGAGTTATTTTAGATTCAGAGTGACACAGAGTTGAATTTGGCTTAGAGGAGGCACATACATTTTGCACCAGGAGCATGGTCTTATAATGGAATGATGATTGAGATGTGAGGCACTGATAATCTTTAGTTTTGAAAAAGAGTATTCATAAAAGCTGCTCCAGTGGCATCATAATTCATTCATAACTTTGTTCATCTTGCAGCTGACAGTGCAACACAGGCAACAGTTTCATAATGGAGAGGTCAAGGACAAGAACAAGACCAAATATTGACATATCTATCAAGTATTCATGTTTGAAATAAGTGCTGAGATTAGTCAGCAGGGAGACCCTCACATTCAATTATGTGTGAGAATCGTTCAGAGATCATTGTTAGCATTATTAGCATCTGGCATTGTTCACTTTCCTTCTAGTTTTCTTTTGCATGATGTGTTACAGCACTATTCTGAAGGACAATATTAGAAACTCCAAACAAAATTGACATTTTTTTTCACTTACTTGCCTTCACTGTGAAACAGGGGAAGAAAGTAGATAACCTGTGGGAGATATGGGAATAACACTGCCTACCTTGATGAGGGCTGAGTTATCAGGCATCTCTAA
Source organism: Oreocharis arfaki (assembly GCA_013398015.1). Classification (NCBI taxonomy): domain Eukaryota; kingdom Metazoa; phylum Chordata; class Aves; order Passeriformes; family Paramythiidae; genus Oreocharis; species Oreocharis arfaki. Next base: position 226,727 of record VZRR01011981.1, on the reverse strand, counting down.
AGAACAAATGGACCAATAATATCATTAATCTCTGGAAAATACCATTGTGCCTTGGTGAGCGTTCTTACTGCAAAGTTTCTTATTCTTTTTAAAGCTCGTGAGAGACATGTGTGACTACATAATTGCAGCCACACACTTTGTATTTGTAGGTACTTTCCTTAATTTCTCTAGATTATTAAGACCTCTTGCATTAGTATCTACATTGTGCAGCTTTTTACTCTGGACCAAAGCTGTGAACCCATTTACACTGTTCTGCTTGAAAATTCTTCAGAACTAATTGCAGTACTGAGCTGAATAAGATGTATTTATTTTTTAGATCCATGTAATTTTCTGCATAGCTAATAATGATCTGATGTCTATGATGCCAGTATGTAAGTTGTAAATAGACATGCTTAGAGATAAACAAAGTGATATTTACACAAGCTTTCTGAATACTATAAGTAAATCTCCAAAGTTTGAGTGCCCTCAGTTTAATGATAACAAACATAGAATACTGATAAATAAATTTTAGTTTCAAAACTCAAGCAAGCAAAATCTATAGCATGGGAATAATTCTTAAAGAATATCTTCATTCATGTTCAGTGTTATTAGTGAAAGTTAAAATTTAGTGTGATTCTATTTCTGAAGGTAGACACCATTTAGAAACTTCTTTGAAGTGTGATATTTGATTGTATTCCAACCAACATCAGTTTTGGAAAGGTGTTCTCAAAATGTTCTGTAAGTACCTGAAGATGCACCAATGACTTAGGATAGTGTTAGCAAACACACAAACACACATCAGAAAGAAATACTGAATTTTTATTGCAAGAGTGATCACAACCTCACAAGAGAAATTCACCTTCTCCTGTGACTAGCCTTGCACAGGGTAACTAAGACTTCTGCTGTCAGTGCAATACCTAATTAAATGTATTTTGGAGTAGTTAACTTGAGGAATTACTGACATAACTGATCATAACAGAGCAGATCAAAGAATAAGTGCAATCAAAACCAGTTAACTTTCACTCATAAGTTATACACATTTTGAAATAACAACTTTAAGAGATCTTCATTCTACTTTTGTCCCAATAGGATTGCTACTGTATCTTCTATAAAAGCAGGGACTGGGGGAAGAGAAGACAAACTGTTAGTGGAACAAGCAGTTGTTTGCTTCTTGTACTTTTCTACTACGTCAGTATTGTGAGATAGCTAATTAGAGTGAGGAATTGTGACCCGAAAGAGAGAAACAATGACTACATGAAAAATGGAATTTTCACTTAGGGGAAATTATTTGTCTATTTATTGATATAACTAAGCATCTTTAGACACTAAAATTAAAACCTGTTGTTTTGAAATATCTTGAATACTAGAAAGCATTCAAACCTTTTGTTACCAAAAATTAAACTAGTCTATTTTAACTTTTTACTTAAATAAACAAGATTAATTGCCCTGACTGCACAACTCTCTGTGTGAAATTCTGATTTTCAGCCACAAAAAATCTCAAAGCCCTTACAGCTCCCAAAACTCAGATCTCTTTCTCCTTGAAACAAACACGAGCTTAAGACAAAGCTCCTTTGCTCCTAAAACTCTTAACAATCAGGCAAATTTGCGGCAAATACAAACACTTTTTTTGACATAAATAAAAAAAAATCTGCATTTTTTAATGGTATAAAACATGTCAGAAGCTTCTTGGCTGCCTTTAGCAGGTAATTTGATGCATTATATGTAACTGACTAATTTGAGAATTCATTTGAAATACGGGAAAAAATAAAGTGGATTTCCCATAGATGCTGTTCTATATTGTTATTGGGCAGTTATGCCCATCTACCATGTGACAGAAGACCAAAACAGTGATTTTATACTCTCAGCTTCTAGTTCAATACTTGTAGACAAATACATTTTATATATTTCATAGAAACTGACAGAAATAAGAAGGGTATGCAGTTAGAAGTCTAATGGTCAGCATCTAACATTATATATGAATAGAAATTCACTATGAAAAACCCAAAGAGATTATTCCAGTTACATTATAAATATGGAGTCATCTGATTTTCTGATCTCCTTTAACTCTTCTCTTATGCAATGAATAACACATGTAAATATTTTACAGCAGACAATGCTAGCTGCTGACACTACAGTGTACATATCAGTGTACATGGCTGAAGATGTGATTATCATTTTGCTGTCTCCTTGTCTCTCTCATTCCAATTTTGTATATCTCTCTATACTCCTATCTGATTATACTTTGCTTTGCATGTGTATCTCTTCGCTCTCCAAATATCTCAATGTCATTTTTTTCTCTCTTCCTGATGCACAGTCTGCATTCTAAATGTCTGAGACTGAAAGTAAAAAGATATTGCTGCTTTCACATGGATTTTCTTTTTTTTCCATGAATTTATATTTCAATCTTGATAGAAAGTCTAAACGAAAGGAAATGTGAGGTCAAAGAAATTAAGACAATCATGGAATCAACAAGAATATCGGCAGATATTCATTTCAACTGGTAATATAATGATGAGCTTGCAAGCAGAGAAAGACCTCATTATAGTACCAAAAATCCTATATGAAGAGATAAATATTTTCATAAGAGATTGAAGTACAAAAAGATCTGGAAAACGAAAAGAGAAGCAATTTATATTGTAAGGAGGGGGAACTAGAAAGGCAAGGTAATGCTAGCTGCATGCATCTGAATGCATGAAAGAATTTGCACTTAGCTAGACAGCAAGAAGTGATATTGAGAGCTTTGAACTCTATTGCATCTCTCAGTTTGTAAGAATTCCTATGGTACATCAGATCCTTCATTTGTTTGCCTGAGTATCTTGTCTGAAAGTAGCCCATATCGTCTCCTCTGAGAAAAGTACATGCACAGAACACACAGCAGACTATGCTACCTCAGTCTTAGGTCTTTTCTCAATTATCAAAGTTTTCTGTAAGTCCTGAGGCACAGGAGCAAAAATGCATTCTTAAGCCAGTAGGAAAAATCTCACACTGTTCAATTTATACACATTATGTTTGGAAATCTTTTGACCTCAAAAACTGTGGCAATAAGTTTCAATGCCAGACCACACAGTGTGTGTAAATGAGTTTGTTTACAGGCACAAATTTTCAAATATTTTTCAATGTTCAATTTTTCCCCTTTTGAAAAAGAAGTAATTTATGATAACTGGATATCCTTAATGTTCATGTTCTTTTCCCTAGATAATGCTAACTCCCTGTTTTCTGAACAAATATGTAAGCAAACGTTGTTTTCCTGTAGAACCTTTTTATTGAGCAAATATCTAATTTTTCTTCTCGCATCCCTTTTCATTAGTCAAATGATGTCAATTTTCCTAGTGTTTCTAAAGGTGCTGCTGGTTCTTCAGGGTCGACTGTTTCTGAGTAACTAAAGTATTTTGCCACTTCTTAGTCTGACTTCAATGTCATCACACATTGAAACGTTTATGGAAACTTAAGTTACCCAAGGGTTTTCACTATGCCATAATAAAAAACTGAAACAAGATCTACAGATAGAGTTAAAATCTACTATAAATTGAATGGGAAACACAGTCATACTTTGTGACAGACAAGACAGATCTGAAAGAGCTGTACGGAGCCCATATGCTTTTTTACTCTAATCTACTCTACTGAAATATGAAATTGAACAACATCTTCTTATATCTAATTTTTCCCCTGCTCAGTTACACTGGTAAGTATAATAAAATGTATTACTTTTTTCCTGAAAATCTTGACTTGATACTGCCCCAGAGAGATCGCATAACATATATTTCTACCTTTTCCATTGTCTCTCTTAGGATTTATATTAAGTTAAGGCTCAAGTTATTTACTGATGATGGCTGCCTTTATTACCTTTTGGACATTTTAAAGGAATCTTTTGGAAACACAAATACATCTCCATCTACACCCATTTTTCTTTATCTACCATTTTTCTGTTAATTCATAATAAAGGCCTGTATCTTTTCACTAGTTCTTGCCTACATATACATACACAAACACATTATTCTATCGAACATCAGGACCCGTGTCATTAATTGCTGTTCAACTCAGATCTCCTTCAAAAACTTCAGAGAAAAAAAAATAGATGAGTTTTGTCACAGGATAAACATTTCCATAAATTTATATCTGAAACTTTGCCGTATACTTTAACTTGCAACTTCTAACTCCACTGTAAGGTTCAGAAATTTATAAATTAACATTCTTTCCAAAGCTCTTATAAGTTTTCGAGAATTAAATTTATGGGTCATGAACTATCCTTTCTAATTAATTTACTTATTTTGGCAACCTCTATGAAGTCTAGGCCTGCTGTCTCTCAGATCAATATACTCATCCCCTTTGTCTCCAGGGCCCTAAATATTTTGACGGTTTATCTGAAATCAGTTCACTGCTTTTCCTTTAACCTTAGAACTATTGTCTGTAAATATTTCAGCAGCAATGCCTTAAAAGAAAATAGATAAAAATTGAAAACACATTTCTTCAGTATTCAAATGACTGCTTTCTTTGTGAGTGTTAAATTAAATTAGAAGTAACAAATTTTACTTTTTTAAATTATTCAGTAGACCATGGGAGCAATCAAAAAAACAAAAAAAACCCTTAAAAAACTTAAATATTGTAGTGCTTATCTAGCTTTTTGTACACATCCTCAGTCATTTTTATCTGGACTCTTAAGAAAATACACAGGATTAACTACATTGAAACAAAAGTACTTTGGTGTGATAACACACATCTCCATCTCCAATATATGAACCCTGTAAGGAGTTTTAATGATACTATTTTTTATTAAACAATGAAAAGATATATAGCATAGCTGACATCATATGAAAGTTAATTCTGAGATTATAAGGAACTCTGTCCTACTCAAGATATATCGCACTCAATTTTGTACAGGTGATAGTCCTTAAAGTTATATAGTTGATATTGTGCTCATTGCCAATTATTTACACTTGATTGCTTTATGTTAATTCTAGGTCAGATGATGCTATGGGTAAATAACTCCCATGCAGTCGTATGCCATCCAGTGACATTTGGGATCCAAACCAATTGGTTGCGAGGAAAGTTTTCTATAATCTCTTGTATAGTCCTACTAACCATGATTTTCTGGTTCTTCTAGAGCTATCCACTCTACAGTTTTGAAATATTAAGTCTTACTCATATTTCACAAAGTTATTGGCTCTATTCCATTCTATTCCTACGAGCAGATTTGAGGTTCAGATCAGTTGTGAGGAATAATAATAATGGTCTAAAGATACAGTGATTCCAGCCACTGAATTTGTAGACTCTTAAAATAGGGGACAGAAGCATGGGCAGCAGGATAAGCTGTGTAACCCCAAAGCTGTAGCTGAATGGACTGTCCTTGTACACATTGAGAGGGAGAAGGCAAGGGCTGCCTGTCAGTCAGAACAATGCTAGTTATTAAGGACTAGATTTGCCTCTCAGGATATGTCTTTGAGATGCTATTACTGCAAGTTTTTGGCCAAATCTCCCTATTATTCATGTGCAAGGATGTTACACAGATTTTTATTTGCTTTAAACCTTTTATTGAGTGTCTCTAGCAAAGTTTTGGTTGTAAGGGGGCCTTAGGGGATGCCCTCTGAGAGAAGTAGGTAGGGATGCCCCATGTGGGAGACAACCATTTCTGGACAATTCCAACAGACCCACCACAAGGCACAGCTGAGCCTCTTGGCCAAGGTGGTGCCACAGATGGGAAAAGGTATTTAAGAAAGGGCAAAACCACTGCACAGCTGTGAGATGGAGAAGTGAGTAAAATGTGAGAGAAGCAATGCTGTAGACACCAAGGTAAGAGAAGAAGGAGGGGCAGTAGGTGTTCCATGCACTGGAGCAGAAATTCCTCTTCAGCCACTGAAGAAAATCATAGAGAAGCTCTTGTCTCCCTGTGTGGCAGTTTGTGGCTTTCTGCGGAGGCATGGCAGGCCACACGCAGGTTTACCAGAGAGCGTCTCTACCCAGCCTGGGTCAGCGCCCCTGTGCCCCAGCCTCCCCTCTGCAGGCTGTCACTGCGCTGTCCCTGGCTGGGGGAGCCATAGGCCTGCTCTGGTTTCGTCTGCTCCTGCAACACGGCGGTGGCCAAGGAGGCGAGAAGATGGGCTCTGCACGGTGACCTCAGGAGATCTTTATTCACATGGTGACCAGAGGCAAAGAGCAGAGGCAAAGACCAGGAATGGGGAAGGGTCTGGGGTTCAGTACATGGCAGCTGGGGGCCAGAGAGAGCACACAGGCCAGCGGTCTCAGGGCACAGGGGCGGTGCACGGGCGGAGTTGGGGTACGGGGGCCAATGGGGAGAACCCGAGGGAGTGGCCAGGACCAGAGGCAGGGAAGGCAGGACACTGTGGGAAGGTGAAACATATAAAGAAGGAAAGGGGTGGGGAAATACAGAACTCAATAGTAGCCGTGACAGATTGTTATTGCTTTTTGAGGGAGGAGATTGCAACTTCTAGGCCACTTCACCCCGGCAGCACACGGATGACCATTGTGGAGAAGATACCTGCACAGCAGCCTGGGAGGACTCTGCACTGGAGCAGGTGGAAATGCCCTGAAATGAATTTGCAGCCCCTGAAGGGTCCATGCTGGAGCAGGCTCCTGGCAGGAGCAGTGACCTGCGCCGAGGAACACATGCAGGACCCGGCTGCTGGCAGGAACTTCAGCCTGCCGGGCACCAACACTGGAGTGGTCTGTTCCTGAAGGACTACACTCCACTGAGAGGATCTCTGCTGGGGCAGCATGTGGAAGGTAGAAGTATTGGGAATGATGAAGTGAAGTGAAGCCTTGGAAGAAGAAGTGGGCAGAAAGGTAGTTTAGTTCAGTAGTTCATTGCGATTCTAATTTTTTTTTCTTTCAATAAATTAAATTAAATTTCCCTGAGTCAAGTTTGTTTTCCATTGATGGCGAGCTATCTCCCTATCATTATCTCTGTCCACTAACTTTCCTCTCTTATCTTCTCCCCCTGCTCTGCTGAAGAGGGACAGTGAGAAGGAAGCTAGGTAAGTATCAGCCAGCCAAGATCAGCCCACCATAAACCTGTAGTAATATATCAGACTGGAAATGTAGTTTAGAGCTCAGACTTGAGTTTTATTCAAATTTTACAGCAAGGGTAGATATTTTCATTGGGGGGCTCATAATTCTCCAGTGTCTTTCCATTTTTCCCCACATTAAAATATGGAATAATTTCATCTTACAAATGGTGCAAAAGGGTAAGAAAACACTGTGTGTTTACTTGAATCAAAATTCATAGTATGTTGCAGTAATCAAATAAAAGGGATGATAAAATCTTCAAGGACAGAATGCATTTTTCTGTCAAGTCCAGTGAAGTTCACCTGGCCTAGATTCATACAGCTATTTACCTTCAGATTTCAGATATCTGAGTAACCTTTCAGTGAGGAAATATCATTACTTTTTATATATACATTCTCTTAGATGCATTCATCAAGAAAAATAAGCATTGGAGCATCTTTCTTTTTCTCTTAGAAGTGTTTTAGATGAAGTCTCAAAAGGCAAAAGGAGTATTTAAAATTATCTGCTTCATCAGGATATGACCTTCAGCAGCAAGAAGCTGTCAACAAGCTAGTGAGATAGTCAGAATTATTAACTGGACCCCAGAGAACTCAACTGTAGGCAGTTTTGTGAGGTTTGAGAGTTACAGTACACAAATCAGGTAGTGAAACCTTTAACTTTGCTAATGATAACCATCACTCTAGACTTCTAATCTTTGGGATAGTAGTTCAGCTGATTCATCTTTGTTCTGTGACAAAGGCATAGATTCCAGTGATTCATTACATTTACTTTCCCATTAGCAGAATATTCACTCACTCTAGGGGCTTGTGTAACAGAGATCCACAGTGAGAAGAAAACACTTCAGGTTTTGCAAGGTCTTTTCAGTAAACAATTTAATTATTTTGACTTCAGATAAATACTAAATTTAAGGAACATTTCCATGCCTGTTATTCTCAGCTAAGGCCTGAGACAACAGATAAAAACTGCAACACAAAGTACAAGGGCTGAGGAGTCACACAGTAGTGTAGACTATACATGCCATACATGGCATTCTGAGGTCATGATTTAAAAAGCAGAAAATTATTGTCTTACAAGCACACAATAGTGATTATCCACTCATCAATAGTCTTCTTCAGTGTTAGTCATTAATATGTTTTCTCAAGGGATTGTTTTCCAGGCAGGACTATGGACTTTGCAGATACTATTTTTCATTTCCTTTTTCACCATAATAAATTGGAAGGATCTGGACTGACCAAACTTGGTATCTGCATTTTGTAGTTCTGCACTGTCTCTATTCGTCTGATAATAATGATGCTCTTTTANCCACTTCACCCCGGCAGCACACGGATGACCATTGTGGAGAAGATACCTGCACAGCAGCCTGGGAGGACTCTGCACTGGAGCAGGTGGAAATGCCCTGAAATGAATTTGCAGCCCCTGAAGGGTCCATGCTGGAGCAGGCTCCTGGCAGGAGCAGTGACCTGCGCAGAGGAACACATGCAGGAACCGGCTGCTGGCAGGAACTTCAGCCTGCCGGGCACCAACACTGGAGTGGTCTGTTCCTGAAGGACTACACTCCACTGAGAGGATCTCTGCTGGGGCAGCATGTGGAAGGTAGAAGTATTGGGAATGATGAAGTGAAGTGAAGCCTTGGAAGAAGAAGTGGGCAGAAAGGTAGTTTAGTTCAGTAGTTCATTACGATTCTAATTTTTTTCTTTCAATAAATTAAATTAAATTTCCCTGAGTCAAGTTTGTTTTCCATTGATGGCGAGCTATCTCCCTATCATTATCTCCGTCCACTAACTTTCCTCTCTTATCTTCTCCCCCTGCTCTGCTGAAGAGGGACAGTGAGAAGGAAGCTAGGTAAGTATCAGCCAGCCAAGATCAGCCCACCATAAACCTGTAGTAATATATCAGACTGGAAATGTAGTTTAGAGCTCAGACTTGAGTTTTATTCAAATTTTACAGCAAGGGTAGATATTTTCATTGGGGGGCTCATAATTCTCCAGTGTCTTTCCATTTTTCCCCACATTAAAATATGGAATAATTTCATCTTAAAAATGGTGCAAAAGGGTAAGAAAACACTGTGTGTTTTCTTGAATCAAAATTCATAGTATGTTGCAGTAATCAAATAAAAGGGATGATAAAATCTTCAAGGACAGAATGCATTTTTCTGTCAAGTCCAGTGAAGTTCACCTGGCCTAGATTCATACAGCTATTTACCTTCAGATTTCAGATATCTGAGTAACCTTTCAGTGAGGAAATATCATTACTTTTTATATATACATTCTCTTAGATGCATTCATCAAGAAAAATAAGCATTGGAGCATCTTTCTTTTTCTCTTAGAAGTGTTTTAGATGAAGTCTCAAAAGGCAAAAGGAGTATTTAAAATTATCTGCTTCATCAGGATATGACCTTCAGCAGCAAGAAGCTGTCAACAAGCTAGTGAGATAGTCAGAATTATTAACTGGACCCCAGAGAACTCAACTGTAGGCAGTTTTGTGAGGTTTGAGAGTTACAGTACACAAATCAGGTAGTGAAACCTTTAACTTTGCTAATGATAACCATCACTCTAGACTTCTAATCTTTGGGATAGTAGTTCAGCTGATTCATCTTTGTTCTGTGACAAAGGCATAGATTCCAGTGATTCATTACATTTACTTTCCCATTAGCAGAATATTCACTCACTCTAGGGGCTTGTGTAACAGAGATCCACAGTGAGAAGAAAACACTTCAGGTTTTGCAAGGTCTTTTCAGTAAACAATTTAATTATTTTGACTTCAGATAAATACTAAATTTAAGGAACATTTCCATGCCTGTTATTCTCAGCTAAGGCCTGAGACAACAGATAAAAACTGCAACACAAAGTACAAGGGCTGAGGAGTCACACAGTAGTGTAGACTATACATGCCATACATGGCATTCTGAGGTAATGATTTAAAAAGCAGAAAATTATTGTCTTACAAGCACACAATAGTGATTATCCACTCATCAATAGTCTTCTTCAGTGTTAGTCATTAATATGTTTTCTCAAGGGATTGTTTTCCAGGCAGGACTATGGACTTTGCAGATACTATTTTTCATTTCCTTTTTCACCATAATAAATTGGAAGGATCTGGACTGACCAAACTTGGTATCTGCATTTTGTAGTTCTGCACTGTCTCTATTCGTCTGATAATAATGATGCTCTTTTAGAGGGAACGGTGTTTCTGACTCAGTGAAATCATCCAGCCATCTAGACTATCTATATAGTCAATAGAAAAAGTAGACACTTTGTGACATGCCTGTATTCTGGAACTCTTTACTTACTGCCAGTAGGAAATATTGGGCTCGTTAGTTCTGGTTACTTGATTAATCCTGTTCAGTTCAAAGATCTAGTTTAGACCAGATGCAGCCCTTCGCTCTTACTAACTTAGGAACCTTAACTGAACAGTTAAAATTAGGTAAAATGAATCCACACCTTCAGGACACACATGCACACACACACACACACACGCACACTGAAATGGTTCTTTTACCATAAAGAGTCATATTAACCCTCCAAGAATAATGAATTTTTAATATTAGCATTGTTATAGAGCATTCTTCCTGTCTAGACTCCAGACACGTCAGTACACACACGCAATCCCTCATACACCCAAACACTCTGATAGAAAAGGCCAATTTTTCAGTCTACATGACTTCCATCAAGCAGCTACTCAAATTAAGATGAGATATAGGGACTCAAAATGATAGCAGTCAATGGAAAATCTATCTCTGTGAATGGCAGCAATAATAATTCAGAAAATATTGTTATCAAGCTTCACATTACTGCTTTTTCTGCCAGCAGCTGAAGTACTACTTGTTAAAGATAAAGAGTTCATAGCAGTATGAATGCCTAGGTATATTTCAGCAAGTCCTATTTCAGTTTGAGCTCCCTTGAATATATTATACGCTGCAAAAACGTTGTCCCTCTCCCCCCTTCCTCCATCAAATCTAATTTTAGTAAAATGTACCTTTTTACTTTCAAAAGAGTTAGACTCTATTAGCAAAGTTGCTATTGTTCCTAGTATCAATACTCCAGAATTTTACAAGGGGAAGAAAGAGAGTCCTTCCAGTAAAACTCAGAAGTTATCACAAATACAACACAACTTTGTGGGTTTGTTGCTTTCCAAGCAATGAGGAGCAGTAAATTCACTCTAAATTTAAAAAATAGGAAAAGACATGTATTTTTTTTATTTTATGAATGCATTTATTGACACCCTACTTCCTACTTAGAAACATTATCAAAGTTGTTCGAAATAAAAAAAAAAACCACCACAGTCTGCAGTGAGTGATTGTTTTTTTACAAATTTCGAAGACAGATGATTCAGTTCTGGATCTGAGATGTTAATTTTAACTGCCTAATAATGTGTATAATCACTGTGGCATTCTTGGAGTCTCTCCTCTAGTGTTGATCTGTCATTGCCTGCTTGAGTTGTTTTCACCATAATCGTTAATCATGATGTTGTGGAAAGTGGTATATATGTATCATTTAATTGCATGTCCCATTACCTAAGAAAGAATCAGAGGGTGTGATCTTTAGGCAGCATAAACAAATTCTATTCCATTAGCTTTAATAAAGCTGTAAGCTTCCAGTCTGTACCATGAAGATACTTACCTTTGACATTCAATAACCATTGAATTTGACAATATTTTGCATGAAATTATAAGGTTATAAACAGACCTGTAGAAGAAAATATTTCAATAATTAAAACAATTATTGTTTTAATTAACAATAATTTCCTGTTTTGTTATGTAATTAAAAATAAACAATAAAAAATATTTCAATAATTAAACAATTAAATACTTAGATAATTGTATCATTATTTGATGTAAACCTATTATTGCTAAGACAATCTCCTTGCTGAAGAAGAATTTCCCAGATTGAGAAATTCACATCTGTTAATCTCTGAAGGGTGAAAATACTGTGCCAACACTAGCATCTTTATACTACGAAATTCATGAACCTGCAGAGAAAATACTGGATAATAAACCATCCCTCCAATTGAAATATTGATAGTAACAATTATGAAAGTTTGGGAAATAGTTATATGATATTTATGCTTAGTATTTTCAACTGTCTAGTTAGGTTTCCTATATTTATGCATGTCCTCAAATATTCTGAAGCTGACTTAAAAGTAAATTATGTGGTATATTTTCCATTTCATATTTCTTTAATAGAAAAGATTTAAATGCAGAAAATTGGATATTATTGGGCAGTTAGTTTTCTGATAAGTAATTTTAATAATTTAGGTGATTTGTTGTATGGAATCATGCTAGAAAATTACTGAGGTTTTTAAATCAAAGTAAAAGAAAAACATGTTCATTTTCATCTGCCAGTTTTGATGTAGTGTTTAGTAAGCTATATTTTCTTAAGATAGATTTTTTGTGGACTCTACTGGGGTGTGGATTTTTATACATGCCTCATTTGTTTTAAGAAGAAAAGTTTTCTTATATTCAGGTACATGTATTCATGTCAGAGTCTGTAAACGTAGTAATCTAATCTTAGTTCCAGAAGTTTCTTAAAAGCTGAGAAAATTCTTTAACTCTGCAACATGAAAGTTCCTTATTAATTGCAGAATCTCAGGAATCTTAACATTTATTCAGAATTTACCCTATACGTGTGTAGGCTAGAGCTCTTATTTTTCTTAAGAACATTAGCTTCCAGATGGCAACTGTTTTATTAACATAATTTTTCACACCAGATGTTACCTCAAAATTTGAAACAGTGAACACAAGTTACTTGAAAAATTTTCTCATTTCTTTTAGTTATAGTCACTTTTAGAAAAGAAATGATCCATCCCAAGTCAGTGTTTGATCAATCACATTAGCATGTAGAAATTAGGTGAAGGTAAACTCGGTTTAATTCTGTGGTCTGAAATCTGTGTTATATACTGAATGCATATAGTAAAAGCAATGTCATGCATGTTTGACCCAGTTTTATCTAACCTTTTTTTTAACAACCTGAAGCACAGACTTTTGCAGTGATCTGGCAACGAAGTAGAAAAAGAAAGGGAAATAAAAAGTTCCTGAAATTTCAGTAATGTTTTGCTTACTTGTGATGCATCTGGTCAGTATAAAAGGGTTTTCTATCATTAGTCAGATTTTTGAAATAACTGGAATTTGACTAGGTTCACTTTTCTTCTTATAGTTCACTCAGTCTTGAGCTGTGTTATATAAAATATTGCCATATCTCAAATTATAATTACTTGAGAACATAATGGTCTTCTGACTACCCAACCTTGCCCTGAACAGTCAAGACCCATGCTTCAAGTTTTACATAGCAGAAGACAAAAGGAGAAAAAAAAATGTTCCTAGTACATAAGCTAATAGTTTGGTATAAAAGTTGAGCACTGGTAATTGCATCAGTTCATTGAGTAGATTTGAAGGTTTTTTTAGGTGAAATATTCGAACAAATGTTCAGAACAAAATAATGTATAAATAGAGGCTACTGTATCTAATTCCCACAGAAAAATATTTGGTGGTTATATTCTTGCATGTATTGTAGGTCTTGTGTGACTTGAGGTGTCTTTTTTTATTGTTTCTTAATTTAAACTTTTAGGCAGCATGCTCTACATCATCTAGAAAATACATTACAAATGTACAAAAGTGTTCTTGGTTTACTTTTCTGTTGTTTCAATAAACTTTATGGGTAGCAAACAAATCTGATTTTTTTTTTTTTGCACTTGTGCTTTCAGCTCTCCTTCCCACAAGACACTGGGCCATACAATTTTTCTGTCATCTGGACCAGAGTAAACAACTGGCGAAAGGATGAATGTTCTAGCAGTGCCCTCTCTATTTGTGTACTACTAGATCCTGAAAAACTTGATTAATTCACTGGATCTGTAGCTCTCAGATCTGGCTCTTGCAAAGTTAATCAGTGACTCTGTAATATTAGCTCTGCCTTTGTGAAAGCAAAACATAACGGGCATCCATTTCACTCTTTTATCAAAAGCGCTACTGATGAAGAGGTCCCAAACACTGCAGTGTATTTGGAGTTTGGCCAGCTACGCTCCTAGGCATGTTTATATGGCAAGTGAAAGGCTAAATATTATTGTATCAGTGCCAAAGCAGTTTCCTCTCCTTGGCGGCTGCTGACTAAAAGTCATCTTCCTGAGACCGGTAGGGTGGCTCTGTCCTGCTGTGCTATGACATTTTTGGGTACTGTCCTTTTGCATCTAATATCATTAAGTATTTCCTTCATGTGCTGAGCATCGTGACAAAATAAATCCAACTGAGAAGAAGCACCTGGTATTATAATTTTCCATGCCTCTACTGCAAATGTAAATCAAATTTAACCTCAGCAGTTTACTGTTTCCCTTAACAAAAAATGTATGCAAGCCAATAAGAGAAACATCAAGTTAATGTATTTTAATAACATGCTTTTTAATGTTGTGATATTGTGACAGAGGGGAATTCTAAAGATTCATGTATACCAGTCTGAAACATTATTATTAAATTATATTCAGTGCATTTTCAAATATGTATGGGGTACTATATATTTAGTTATTTCTACAGAGTATCTAGCTGCAAAAATACATTAAGAGGATTAAATATTTAGAAAGGTGCCTAGCTTTACAGAGTCGGCTAAATTTATGTTGCAGCATACTGTGCTGTTCATATAGGCTCTGTCTGCATTATTTAGAAATTTTCTATGTCATAATCTTGACTACAGTTTCACACACCACGTAATAGTTATCTAAATTCTGACTTCAGGCAACAGGTATCAGAGCTCCATGTAAAACTCATCTTAAGCAAAGGAAGGTTATTGTTGTACTGAGAAGTCAAGGACAGAAGAATACTTTACTATTGTGTCAGACCTCTGGCAGAGTGACTTGTCAGCTAAACAGCATTTTTCCTGACTTCCAACTGTTTTCATTTGTAAACAGAACAGCAAAACAGTTGTAACGGAAAATGTGCACTCCCACATCGAAGTGGAGGTAACAGATCAGAATTTGGAGACAGATAGTCTCCAAATTTATCTTGTTACAATTTCAGTTCAAACATGAGATCCAGACAAATTCTATGTGTGACATCAATTGAGTCTTTCTCTATTATGACTTGCTGCATCATTTTTGTGGGACTGAGGAGGACCTAGGTCACTTTCTTTATACCAAGCTTCAGGCATTTTAAATAGGACCTGTGACATTTCTGAAAATAACCTAAACACCAAGTTTCATTCTGTAAATCTGAGATCCTAAAGTCCTTCTCTGCTTCTTAAGAAGTGGTGGTATACAAAACTTTTTATTGTCTTGGACTAAGAAGTTCT
Source organism: Oreocharis arfaki (assembly GCA_013398015.1). NCBI lineage: Eukaryota > Metazoa > Chordata > Aves > Passeriformes > Paramythiidae > Oreocharis > Oreocharis arfaki. The sequence goes on along the minus strand of VZRR01011981.1, from coordinate 211,458 downwards.
GTCTTTTTTCTTGTCAGAAACAGAACTTATGCGAGCAGCAGAGCACAGTGAGTGACAAACTGGTGGAAGTTCATTGTCTGTTTTAGTGAATCTTGAGCTATGAATGGTGTCACTGAGGAACAGCACATTGTTTTCTGTTCCATCAGATACTGATAGTCTCCTACAGTAACGTGGATGGGCAGCCATGGAAGTACATTTTTAAGTAGTGGCATTCAGAGCTGCTGGATCTTAATTGTGAGATGTGTCAGAGCCAGCTAATCTCTGAAACCTTTAAATTCTCTGGGTAGGTTAGTATTTGTACTGTCAATAGATTTCACATTGCTTCTACAATGTGTCTTATATCGGAAAAGAATACAATAGAATCACTGAGGTTGAAAAAGACCACTGAAATTGAGTCAAACCATTAACCTAACACTGTCAAGTCCACCACTAAACCATGTCAGTAAGTGCCACATTTACACGTCTTTAAAACACCTCCACAGATGATAACTCAACCAATGCCCTAGGAAGCCTATTTCAATGCTTGACAGCCCTTTCAGTGAAGAAATTCTTCCTCAGATCCTCTCTAAATATACCCTGGAACAGCTTGGAGCCATTTCCTCTTACCCTATTTCCTGTTACTTGGGAGGAGACACTTACCACTTTGATATCAGCACTCAACTGAAGCAGCTGTCAGGATTTACCAGATCTGACTCTTTTTTGTCCTAAAGATTCCCTATGCATCTGTCTTTATATCCTTATCTGGACACTTGAAGTCTGAACCTCATTATGGAGGAAACTAACACATTACAAACACCAACCAGATATCCCTCTATGGGCCTGCATGCAAGGCTGACATATCCTGTCTGGAAGTTTGGAAAGTCCTCTGGAAAGTAGAAAGGTGCATCTGAATAACTTCTGGCTGCCATTGGAAATGAACCTTAACTCCTTGCTTTCAGGAAGACTATTTTGATTCCAAAAGTGCTCATTTTTTTCAAAATAAGGGACCTAAGGCTGCTTCTCTTGTTTTAAAAAGAGTGAGCCTTGCTCAGTTAGGTGCCTACCCATCTTAGCTTTCAAATGATCCAAGAGCTTAAAGGTTCAAGTCCTGAGTCACTCATCAAAGCTGGTGGAAAAACATGGAGTTCTCAGTTACGACTATATTTTATACCTGCTCTGAGTGGCTTTCTGTCATCACACACAGATTTTGCGGATTATCTTTCTAAGGAACTTAACTTCTCTATGAGATTGATGGTGAATGAATGTGCCTATTTGTGGTGCTGTGAATTATCCTGCTGGGCTGTATCTAATTCTAACACACTGTGAAACCACTTAAACTACATCAGTTCATGATGAACCAAAGTGAAAGCAGAATCCATTCAGGTCGCCAGTGTCACACTGTTATGTATCAGTGCCATATCAAAACTGAAATATAGATTCACAGTATTAGGTGTGCTCAAGATATGCAGATGCAAGTACAAGCAAAAATCTCTAGGATGGTAAAGGATTTCCTCCCTTGAAATACAACTCCAGTGGAAACTGCTGTGGTCAAAGTCCTTGAAAGGTTGGAATTGTCGAGTAACATGCAGGGAAATAACACTGACACAAGGGACCATTGCATTTCAGTGAAGGAAAAAAGACAAGGTGAAAGGTACAGAATTCCAAAACACTAAAAATCGAAGTTGTTAGGTTAAAAAACATGTCAAGTTGATATAACACAAACAAATCCTGAAATGAGGTAAAATGGCAATTCAATGAGAATATGGTGAAATAACTCGTTCACCATGTTTGCAGAATAAAAGAATGTTCAGTGATGGTGCTATTTTTTCTTTTTTCTTTTTTTTAATCAGTGGTTGTTGTACTTCAGTTCAAAAGGTTGGTTTTTCACACTCCTTTTGACAACAGAGTCAGGCTAACTTGCTAACTCCTAGGTTAGCAATGCCAGCTCTTAAGTTTGCACCCTAGTGGGAAGGTGCTGTGTTTGAGATCATGATTAAGAGATCATGTATCAATATCTCAAGCTACTCAGGAAGTGAAAACTAAAACTTTTAAAGTTATCTCTACTCCATTTTTCCTTCTAACATGCAAGCTCTCCTGAGTGGTTTTCATTTGCTCTTTTTTTCAGGTCATTTAGTTTCTTATTTTAGCCATTATTCATTAAATATTAAATTTAAAGCATTTGATCAGGGCGCTCAGAACTGGCAATGAGTCAGATCTAAACATTATATCTTACCGATTTGCTCTGTCATTGTAATTTCTCTAACTGCTAAATGAATTATAGGACATCACTGTAATGCAGAAAAGACCTTCTCAAACTTATGCCATGAAAAAGTGACATAAATCAGTGGGAAAGATATGGCAACAAGTTTTTTATCTCCATTCTAAATCAGTAGCGAAAAATACACTTAAATTCAAATTATGTACGCTGGAATAAGCTATTTTTGACAGAGTTCAGAATCTCTAAAACACTAAATACTGTGTCCTAGATTGATTCTCTTTTCCTATTTTTTCCACCATTTAGGGATACAAGAAGAAGTTATGAAAATCTGTATCAAGTGTGAAGAAAGTATTCTGAAACCATGTCTCTAAGATGGTGAACTCACCCTTTTAGGATCTGAACTTCTGCTGGATACTGTATCTGAGAAACTCTCAGTTTTCTTGTATCAGATTTTACTTAAGCTACCATCTGACTAAAGGCAAGCATTGATGTCTTACGGCCTGACTAGAAGCGACTTGAAGGTGACCTCTTGTCTCCTGCTTTCACAATGCAAGGGAGGTAAATGAGTTGCAATACATATTTTCTGTGCAGCTTTAGGAAAAAGTAAGGGGTCCCCTTGCAACGAGGGTTTCTGGTAGACTGGGCTGACTATGGATGCTAAACTGGGACAAAAGGTTTTTGCTGCCCCAACATATGTCAGAGAGAGGAGGAGGTTTGGAGGTGGACTAGACAGTGACTTCAGAACACAGACTTTTAGACATCAGGCAACTTAAACTAATGAGTAAAAAAATAATCCCATTGTGCCTCTCCTAAGCATCAGTACCATAAGATACTCACTGAAAAATGTCCTGCAATGAACCACAGCTGTATGAGCTATAAACTTTTTTGCCACTTGTATATATTTTCTAAATTATTTACATTTTAATTCTCTCCATATCCTTTCTCTGTATGTCCCAGCTTGAATTATTAAGACTCCTTTGGCTCACAGTTAAATTCACCACTGACATAATTCAAACTGATTTTACTGGCCTTATCCAAGAGAAAATGATCAAAACTCAATGCCTGTATTTAAATTAAAGACATTAATGCATTTTAAAAATTCCACACATACTAAGAAGCATGTTACATGAGATCTGCCTGTCTTTGCATAATGCAAGAAGTCCAAGAAGTCATTAAAATGTATTTTACCTCCAGGTTTTCCACAGTGATGAGTGTAACAACACTTTTTCTCTCTCCCTGTCATCCAACTAGGGTAAAATGGTCACACATGTTTGCGTTAAGAGCGTAGCTAAAAAATCATAGGCATACTCCAGTGCTGCTTTCCAAAGACAGATTCCTTAGAACTTTTTCATTTGACTTTGGTCTTTCCGTTGATTGATCTGCATTTTAGAAAGAAAGTTAAGTTGTACATCTTAAACAGAAGTAATTTTAGTAGTGTTGATCTAAGACAGGCCATAGAGGCTATTTCTATTGAAATACAAAGCTCATAAAACCATTAGATTCTACATTAGCTCACTTGGTCGGAGCATGGTGCTGGTAACACTAACATGGTGGGTTTGATCCCTGTGCTGCCTGTTCACTTAGGAGTTGGACTGGATGATCATTGTGGGTCCTTTTCAACTTAGAATATTCTGTGAATCTGATACATTCATCCTAATTGCAGCGCAGCGAAATAACTCTGGTCCAGTCTTAGGGTATTTATTACCCTTTCCTTTGGAGTCGTTCAACAGGTTCATGGTTCAGCAGATGTTTCAGAAACAGACTGTCCATCACTTAAATTTCCTGCAGCAAGCTGCAACAAATCAGTCCCTGCACTAACTAGATATTCCACTAACTAGATATTCCACCACAGTTTTAATGAATAATAAATGGTGAGACTGTTTTTCATTAATAAAACAAGAGATGTGTACCTCTGATTATTGGTTCCAACTTATAAGTATATGGCACTATCAGAATGTACAGGAAATAGGTTCAACTGCCTAATATTATTATAATTACTGTTATTCATCACCTATCAAATGAAAAATACTATCCCTGGCTTTGTCTGCAAAAGTATCTGCTGTTGATATACAGCTGTGTATCAGCTGTGATACTCTACTGTGCTATTAAGCAAAAGCTCAGAGGAAAGTCCCTCAATATGGAATGAAAGAAAAAGGCTTTTAAGTACCCCAGTATGGAAGAAAACACGGAAAACATTTTAATATCTCGAGACCTAAAAAAATTGATCCTTATTGCATTTCCTTGTGCAAATTACTTCCAAGTTGTCTTTCCTCTGAGTTCCTCCAGAGAAATAATACATCTGAAAGTCAGTAGACTAACCAACCCTGGGACTAACAGAGCTCGAGTTTTTTCAGACTTCTAGCTTGTTTGATTGCCTTTTTAACTGACTTACATAAAAAACTTTTTTAATATTTGCCATACAACTATTACCTGCTCCAACACAACAATTTGATAGCGAATTGTGAGCAGTAGGAATTGGCAGACTAGCACTGAAAGCTGTTCCTTTTCTGTCCTGTTAAACTATCTTTATCTTAATCCACAAATTTTACCTTCTTTTTTGATTCTCTTCCTCATCCTACTGGGGTGGAGTGAGCTGTGTGCCTGCCCAGTTAAACCAAAACAGTTCTTCATCTTTTCTCACAGCTGAGTTTACTGTCATGATTATTTGCTGAAGGAGTCCATTTTAAGCTGATACTGCAAAATGCGAAAGGAAGACAATTTATGTCTCTAATCATTGCTATTAATACCACAAATCTCCAATTCTTAGAGACAGTCATAGAACTAGAAAACACCCTGTTTCTGTGCATCCTTTCAAAAATTTTGTATTTAAAAAATCCCAAACTTTAGAAAAAACGGCTTGAATAATTTCCAGGAATAATTTTATGGAATATTTTTAGTATAATAAGTGTGTTTGATGAGATAAGGATTGTGGAGGGAGATTTATTTTTACATAGAAATGTAACAAAAAATTTTTATAAACTATGAAATATGATTATTTGATTCTTGGCTTCCCATACTAACTTGTGGTAATTTTCTGACTCAAGCAAGCAGTAGTAAGCAGTAACTCATGTCAGAAGACACTTTGGTTGAATTAATGATTTAGACAATTTAAACTCTTTATATAAGAGGGCATACTAAAGGTAAGAACCAACGTTTCTATGTGCACCTTTGACTGCAAAGAGAAAGTAAATATCTACTTACTTCATATTTTTGGATGTCTAACAATAAAGATTTTGGCTTCTCTCAGCCTGATTCATCGAAGGGGAAAAAGCAAAAAAGGAGAAATCAAGTGAAGTAGAGCCCTTTTGCTACCGGTAAGTATTTGTGTTCTTAAAAGCAGTTTCTTGTTTCTGCCTGATCAAAACGGTGTGAGCTATAGTAAAAGTGACCCAACCATGAATGATCTCTTTAAAATGGTGGATTATCAAGCTTCAAAACAGAGCATAACAAAACTATGTAAAATGGATACAGGCAGCCAAGCTGGCAATATGAAGAACCAGTCTAATTCTATAGAATTTATTAGATGAGGCACAATCCTCAAGCTAAGAATCAAAGCTAAAGCAAAATAGCTGTATTACCATGGCCTTGATCCTAAGCTAATAAACCCTGTCAAACTTGATTTGGTACCAGAGAAAAACAGCTCAGATATCTTGGCACAATCAGTTCTGGGAAGACTCATTTGTTCAGGCAGACCATCACATGGTCACTGCAGTCTTCATCTATCCAGTATCGTGGTACTCTGTCAGATCTCATAACTTTTTCAAGAACCAGATGCATGGGGGAGTGGAGTGAAAACTTCTCAGCCTGGCTCCATTGGCAGTAGATCAGATCCACCCCCCTGCAATACAGAGGGGCCATAGAGTTTGGGATGATGGGGACAAAACGGTACAAATGCAAGCATCAATTTTCTTATAAGCAAAATCTTTATCACTAAAGGAAAAACTCAAAGGCTTGAAAGCCATCTTTAAGTCACCTTTTCTTGCAAAAAATATAGCATTGAATTACTGTGCTATTATCCTTAATAGAGGATCTGGAAATAAATATGGGTATCAAAACATAAAAGTTGAAGGAAGCAAAACTTTTAATACATGGTCCTACCAAGAGTGGTAGGAGAGATGCCAGTCAGATAGGCTATATCCCCCATGTTTATTTGGGGTAGAGAAGCCTCTTTGCAACAGCTCTGCATTTGAGCTCCAGCTAAATAAACACATACCTGACAGGCCACTTGACTGCAGAAAGCCATTGCTGGAGCAGGGAAGAAGTGTGAGGAGGAAGGAGCAGCAGAGGGCTGTTATAAGCTGTCTGCCACTCCCCATTCTTTCTCCCTGATACTGTCAGGGAGAAGGGAAGGTGGCAGAGAGAATGGAAGTTTTATCAGTTGAGACTGATTAAAAGCGGTACGGGTGGGTGTAAGGTGTTTTCATTTTTTCTGAATCTGTTATGCCTGTGACAGTAATTGGCAAATTATTTCCTTGCCTTTATCTCAACCTACGAGCTTTTTCGTCTTATTTTTTTCCTCTGTCCTGTTGAGGAGGGGGAAGTAGAGAGCAGCTGGTTTGATGTCAGGCAGCTGCCCAAGTTCAACCCACCTCAAGCATATTCATTAGTATTTTAGTAATCTCAAGGAAATAATGTAAATGTGTCAGTGTTGGGTACAGCACGAAAGACAGAGAGGAGTGCTTAAGCTGTAGAGTACTACTGAGATGAAAGAATGTATACCTTCACATTGATCATTAATTTATTTTGGAAATTAAACAATACATATCACTGCCAGAAGAGATGTGTCAGAATCTTTCCACAAGAAAATATGCATACAAAAGAAAGAAGGGGATTAAGGTCATGCTGGATCATGCTGAGATCCATGAATTTCATGTGATCATTCTGACATTTCTGTGCTCCTTCTCTTCATTGCTTAGTAAATTTGCGTTTCTGAACACAACTTCCTTACTGCAACACCACTTACTGCAACACCACCTTGATTTCTACGTATTGGCTGATTTTATGGTAAGGTAATAGATTGTCAATTCTCAACTGAAACACTACTCAGTGAGATTCTGATATATTTAAAGTAATAATAAAAGCAATGTAGGGAATGACACAGTCAGTTGCGGAGCTAACTTATGCAGTTTAAATTTCCTTGGATGCAAATCATGGTTTCAGGCAGTTAGCCAACACCAGGATGGACCATATTTTCTGCTGAGATACTTTCTTTATTTCTTTATAGTATATTTCATAGATAACATAGTAATGTGCATAAAGATAATTTCATAAAATAGTGTAACACTTTGCTTAACAATTTTAACAACCCCTGTATATTAATTTGTCATTCCCTCTTAAAATATCACTACATTTTATCAGTTTGTGCATGCATGATAAAAAAATTGTTATTAGTTTTGGCTTTTACACCCCCAGCTACAGAAATTTCCAGTTTCTCACAATATTTTCCTTCTTTCCTAGTGGAAAAAAAATTAAAATTTACAGAATTCTTGAAATCCTTTTTCGTCTTCTATCTTTCTCCTCTGCTGTTTGATCTGTTCTGTTATTTGGAAAAAAACCCCAAACCTACAGTTGCATTGTTGACTGTACCTAAAAAATCACTATTCCTTTTTGAATATGTTCCCCTGAGATGTTGTTTACTTGTCTCATTTCCTTACAGTGTTTCAAATACAGCTTTAAAGTCAGAGTTGCTTAGAGCTACAGGGTTTTGATAATATAAAGTTTAATTAAGTCTCAGAAAATCACTAATGAGCTAATTCTTCTTCACATCCATCGGCAGAACTCTCAGCGGAGTCTATAGGCATTTCACCTGCAAAAGAAGTGCGTATTTCCTCTTCAGATACAAAACAGAAATGCCATGAAATTCTTAGAGATGTTCCTGTAAAATTTATGTGACATTACACAAGACCTTAGATTTCTGGAAGCTCCTAGGAAGATCTGTACCAAAATGGTTTAGAAGAAATGGAACCATTTTGTTTTTACATTGCCCTAAATCTTGTAATAATGTTTGGGCTGAAAGGGAATGCCTACAGTAGAAATTTAGCCATGCCATGAACATCCTCTGGCCTATAAGGTCAGATTAAATGGTGTATCATCAAGCATTTTTTCCCCTCAAAAGAGGATGGCCAGATCCAAACTGAGAATGGTCCCTGACACATACAGTTACCTTGACAATGCAGCAATTGTCCAGGAGACTGTTTGGCACAAACCACGCCAGGGACTAAAACTGTGCTAAAATTTAAACGGTGTCCACAATCACAGGCTGTTACAAGCTCACATTCTCAGCCATTTTATTTGCTTGTATAGACATTACCCATGAAACAGCATAAGTCATCCAGTTCAATCTCTCTCAGCCACAGATAACTTTGTCGTTGATACTTACATAAGAAGGATTCATATATATCCCAAAAAGGCTCTGCCACTCTCCAAAATACTGCAAGAAACAGAAAGGCGCCTCAGATACCTCACAATTTTTTTTTTCATTTCTGAAGAAAACATGTATGATTCATGTCACTTAAGAAGTAATTTCGAACAGGTTGTGAGTGTAAGACCATAAAAATATTGGTTCCTTTCCATTGGGCATATGGAGGTAGAGTCTATGACAGCAAGCACAGATGTCTCTCTGGCAGACATCTGAAGCTTCATTAGATAAATGTCATACTGAACCCTTAATACCATGCACCTAACTTTTATCTCTTCTTTAATGGAGCTCACCTCTCTTACATCATGTAGTCTCTGTTGTACAGTTTAAAAGCATTAACTTAAATTCCTATGTAATGTTCTGAAAGCTGAAGTTCCACAATAAAACATTTTACTATCAAAATTATAAATTTCAGGATTGTGTCTAATATGATCGTTGTTAACATATCAGTTCTTATTCAAACTTAGATTATATTCGGATAAACAAAATGAGCTCTCTGAAGACAAAAGATGGGTAAACTATTTCCTCTATTCATTAGACCCTAGTTAATGGAATTCCTGGAAAACTCAAAAAGAGCCCTTAAATGTTCAGCTATTTCACTCAATAATATTCCGCTCAAAGTACACTTTCTAAAGTTCAGCTTGCCTTCCTGAAACTCAGCACATTATAAAATGGACAAAGAGCAGTTTATTTGCAGGAACCGAGATTTCTCCTTTGTATTTATGCAGCCCGTGGTGCAGACCACAGAGTGACAAGCTGTGCCCCTGCAGCCCACGGAGGTCCCTGGCGGAGCAGAGATCCACCTGCAGTCCCTGGAGGACCCCATGGCAGAGCAGGTAGTTGCACCCGAAGGAGCCTCTGACCCTTTGGGAAGGCCATGCTTGGAGCACTCTGTGCTTGAAGGATGGCACCCTGTAGAAAGAAAACAAGTAAGGCATCTGTGCTGGAGCAGTTTGTGGTGCTGCAGCCTGTGGGATGAACTCATGTTCGACAAGTTCATGGAGCATTGTCTCCTGTGGGAGGAGCACCACACTGGAGCAGGGGAAGAGTATGAGGAATACTCGCCCTGAGTAAGAGGGAGCAGCAGACACAATGTGTGATGAGCTGACTGTAGCCTCCATTCTCCATCCTTCTGCATCACCCGGGGGAAGAAGGTAGAGAAAGCTGGGAGTGAAGCTGAATCCCAGAAGAACAGAAGGGTGGGGGGAAAGGTATTATAAGATTTGGCTTTATTTCTTATTATCCTACTCTGACTTGATTGGCAATGAATCAAATTAATTTTTCCCCCAGTCAAGTCTGTTCTGCCTGTGATGGCAATTGGTGAGTGATCTCTCCCTGTCCTTGTCTTGACCCACAAACTGTTTGTCTTAATTTTCTCTCTCTGTCCAGTTGAGAAGGGGGAGTGACAGAGAGGCTTTGGTGAGCACATGGCATCCAGCCAGGGTTAACCCACCCCACAAGTATATATTGTCATGCAATCGCTTTGCTGTAATAATTCTTTTAACATAAAAATTTATTATATTTAATCAAATACCAAATGGCATAAGAACTAAGCTATGCAACTTGTCTACTCTTAGGAACTTTTTAAAGATAGCATTTTCAAGGAAAATGTGTAATTTTTTTCCTACTTTAATTATACTTTTATTTTTCTGCAGTTCTCTTTATCAGGGTTAGAAACTTCTTGAAAGAAAATGGTCTGCATTTGAGTGTTCTACGAAAAAAGGAGAAATATTAACTCTATATCTTTGATTATGTCTGTTCTGCTCTCTCTGTACAGTCAGTTTAGTACAGCACTTCAGATGCAAGCTAAAACGAACAGGCCTTAAGTGGATAATGAGGACCCTTACCAATCTTACAGCACTGATTCCAGTACTAGGGCTTATACAGAAACAATATATTTCTTTTTCAACTTTCAAAAGGAGCTTTTTGTTCTTGAAACTATAAATTACCTGAAGAATGAACTAAACTTTGCTAAGTGTCTAGAAGGAATCTCTTTCAATGTTAATGTGATGCCCAAAAATATCATGAGTATTTTGCATCTTGCATCTAATTTTCTAGTACTTAATATTGTCCACTGAGGTAAACAGAAAGTAGAATACGTGCAACTTTTCTGGTGGAAAAAAAAGAGGAAAACAAGGAAGATAGGGAAAAACTTTTTGTGTTTATAAAAGTTAAGGCATGAGCTTGTTTTGAGGAGTTTTTCCATGATGAAACTTTATTGATAATATTGCACTGAGTACGTTACAGCCCCTCTACCTCCTTTCTTTTTGGGATTATCAGTCACTCTCTATATGAATATCAGCTGTATGGCTTCACAAGAAATTAGCTGGTTTTTCAAACCAGAAACTATACACTGTTCAATCTAAGTAATTTTTTTTCCTGCCAAAATGAATCACTAGCTTTTATAGGAGCTTTCCAGATCTCTTTCTCAAAGAAATATTGTTTTGTACTACACTAATATCAAGACATTATATTACATATATCTAATTCTCTCAATAATTCTGTCACATAAAGCATTTATCAACTTCAGAATTTGAACCTGTATGCAGCATATTTCCCAGAATTATGTTATTCTCTGGTTCACTTTGTGGTTTCTTGAAATACTGTTTTCTTATGAAGGAGTAAAGCACAGTCTACAGTGGAATTTAACAAAAATAATTGTGAAAGTAGAATTAAAAAAAAAAAAGGTAAATTACAATACAGTAACTCTCTAATAATGGCCTGACAGTACCAAATTAATGGCAAAATAATGACTGCAGTGACATTTGTAGGAATATTTATAAAATTACGTCACACAAACTTTTTTTTCAAACAAGACATTTTATATCTCTCTTGTGGGATTTTTTTCAGTTTCGAGAACAAGTTTGAAATATAAAAAATTTTCTCTTACACTTGACATTTTAACCCACTCAATTTTTATAGTACCTTGTATTTCTTCTGCTCCTATTTACTTTTCCAGTTTTACTACAGCAGATTTTAATTTTTTTCTTTGCAAGAAGTGTCTGAGTTTCAGTTTATGTCCCATGAGTAGCTTGGGGTATGCAAGGTGCCTTTCACTTGGTAGTCAGATGAACAGAATGCCCAGTTTCTCCTTCTTCAGATTTTTCTTGCACTGAAATAATTATCATAAATAATCCAAAGATTATGTTTATTTGTGTATACACTGTGAAATAAGGAGAACTTGAACATGTTGATATTAAGAATCCCACTAGGAAAACATTCTCCTCATGCTCTCTGTGTAGTCTCCTGGTAACCGAGGGTTCAGCAACCTGAAATGAGAAGAAGATGCCTCTCTCTTCCCACTGACAATGGAGGGAGTTTATGACAACTTCTTTCTCATCATGAGCACATTACGTTTTAACCTAAGTGAGCCTAAACTACATGAGCATGTACAGGACATTCTCCTCTATCTGACCCTGTTCTTCCCTCAAAAATGATGTCTTGTCTGAGGTAATAAGTCCTCTCCAAGTGGAACTATACATAAAAGAACAGGACCTTGAGAGGCTTCTAGGCATTTTTGCATTGTAAAATATCACTCAAAGAGTTAGAAGTTTCTATGGAAGAAACCATGATTCAAGAAAGAATTATCAAGGGACCTAGATGCAGAAAGTCAATTGGAATGATGTTTGATTACTAGCAGTTTCTGTAAAGTTTGTTCTAAAATAATCTAATGTTTTAATTTTCATACTGAATTATTATTTTATGATCTCTCATAACAGCCACAGCAATTATAATTACAGTTACTATTGCTAATCATAATTGAAACCCTAAGTCTTCAGGCAACTTATTCTGGGCCTATTTCTGATATCCTATCAATGGCAAATGAACATCCTTAAATCTTTACATTCTCATCACACACTGTTCGTACCAACTTAGATCTCATTTTGTAAAGTCTTTCATGTCTCAGAAGCATCCTTCAGAAATGTGTTTAAATTCTCTCATTTGCATTCAAATTATGCTTTCCTTTCACTTTTAAATTCTTCCCTTTCAATTGTAAAGTTTATATAACCCATGTCACTCGGCAAAAGAGAAAAAAAATTAGACTGATATGTATTAAGAGGAAATAGGTGACGATGTAGATTTGAAAAGTGTTGCTGCTATGCATGCAATTTACATTCACAATTGAGTTTTTCTGAGGAATTTGTTTTGATAAGTTGTGGCCTTGGATTTTGACTTATCATTTAGAAATATAATAAATTTTTTATTCTTGCAGAGATTTGTTTATTCTGTTAGAAAGAAGTGAATTAATTCTTTCTTGATATGTTGTAGGCTTGCCTCTCATGTTATAGAGTTCCTTTTAAAGTTTGGATTAGGAGTCTATCTAGACAAGATCTGAAAATTGTTCCAGCTTTACTGGCATACAGGAAAAGAAATAAAAAGTTGAACATTATCATTTAAAACATAGATGACATCTCAGTAGTACAAGTACTGCAGTATTGGCAAACAAAGGTTAAGAGAAGGCTTGTTGTAAAAATTTTCCATAGAATAAGCCGATATATTCTCAGGATTGATGCCAATATTGTAAATGCTGCTAGGAAACTAACTATAAAAGTAATTATTTATATGATTCAGTATTATAAAAGTCCTCTGGAAAAATTAGCTGATTCTGATCTCTTGGCTTGTTATCCCATATAATATGAAGAGTTCCACTATGGCAAAAGTGGAGGTAAGGGCAGGATTGGTGAAAATGCTTATTTTGATGAATGGGGCTTACAGTTCATCTGTTTGAATACACACAACAGCTATCATTCTCCAAATCTGTGCCACAAAAAACCCAAGGAATATATAATTTCGTCTTTCTCCAGACTGAGGCATTGAATTCAACTGGAGCAAAATCCATATCCATATATGAGAGTCAGAAAGGGCTCCAAGAATTTGCCAGTCTTGCTGCTTGAGTGGGCTCTTAGACGCACACTCAGCCATGCTATAAATAGTATTGCTGAGACTACCTGGAGATGAAACCTTTGTTCTGCCAGAATAAAAAGTATTAGAAGATGCCTCTAATGATATACTGCAATTTCATCTGCTCCCTTAGGGCAGAATTGGGTTACATGTGAAGTACATTATTCATAATTTCTTCGGCAATACAGCTTGCAAGTGTAGCACAATATATTTATAGCCTGAATTCAGAAATATCAGTAGCTTGGAGATTATTTATAAACACGCACACACAAAATTCACTGATTTAGTTTCATGATACTTTCCCCTGAAGTGGGCCTGTTTCTCATATTTCTTTCATCTGTAATTTTCTTTAGATTAGCTATTTGTAATTCTGTATTTCAAAGCTTAAATTTAAAGTTTTACTATGTCTCCATCACTAATTTAATATTGAGTTAATTATAAAGATAATGTAAAAAGGCTCTTTAATTTCCGAAGAGGATTTTCTGCTTATTAACTATATATGAAACGAGACTGATAAAACGTAGATTATTTTAAAAAATACTATGAGCTATGCAGCTCACAGTAAAGTGGAATGTGGAAATACAAGCTTAATTAAACTTGAAGAAACCCCCTAAAATTAACTAGGATTAGTGATGAATCTTATTGTAATGGAACTGCTTGCCTATCATCTGAGTGAATGTACACATCTTTTTAAAATGTGATTGATTTGAATTGATGAATGAATTTGATTGATAAAATTTCGTGAGATGTCTGAGAAGCTGACAGCAGTTTCTTGGAAAACAAGAGCTTCCTTCAATAGTTTATGCTTTTAAGTATGAAGAGCAATTGTGGTGGTTGGTAAATGAATTAGTAGCTTAAAGACAAGGTGAATGGATCGGCTCCTCGCAAGGTCCCTTGTTTTTCATTATTGTGTATTCCCTTTTTGTTATTGCTATGGATTTTGTATTCCCTCTTCCCTTTCTTCCCTGTGTCTCCCCTTCCGGGTTGCTCTCCCCTCCCCGCTCTCCCTTGGCCCTGTTCCTGGCCACTCCTTCGGGTTTCCCCTATTTGCCCCTGCCCCTCCGCCCGCCCATGTACCACCCCTGTGCCCTGAGACCATTGGTTCTCATGCTCTCTCCGCCCTCCCTTTCCCCATATAAAACCCCACAGCCCTCGTGTGTCTTGGTCTTCGCCTCTGGGAGTCTCGGCCTATGGGCTGGCTGTCATCGCCTCGGGGGTTTCTGCCGCCCCTGGGATTCCTGATGCCATCTAAATAAAGTTTTTCTGTGGAACCCATGCGGAGACCCTCCTCGCCTCCTTTTCCACCGCCGCGTCGAGGAGCTGATGCTTTGCCGGGGCGCGAACGCTCCGAGCGCCTTTGACGCTCCCGGGAAAGACGCGACCTGCCNTGTACACCGGAATGACCCCGGTGATGCCACGCCGCTGTCGGGGCGCTTTTAAAAACATTTACAACAGGCAATTATCTGTCTCAAGCTACATTACTCCTGAAGAGTTTTCTACATGTAGTTCCATTGGTGAATCTCAGTGTTTTACTAATAGCATACGTGTTTTTGTAGTAGGTTGATGCTGGCTGGAGGCCAGGCACTCACCAAAGCCTCTCTATCGCTTCACTCCACAGCTGGACAGGGGAACAAAGGGTTCATGAGTTAAGGACCATGACAGATCACTCACCAAATACTGTCACAGGCTAGAATTAGAATTAGGCATATTTTAATTGAACTTATTACTAATAAAATCAAAGCACGATAATGAGAAGTAAAATAAACCGTAACAAAACCTCCCCCCCACCTCTCCCTCCTTCCCAGCTCTACCTCCTCCCCCAGCAGTGCAGGGAAATAGGGAATGGGGGTTATAGTCAGTTCATCACATGTTGTTTCTTCCTCTGCTCAGGGAGAGGAGTTGTTGCCCTGCTCCACTTTGGGTCCCCTGAGATACCGCTCTCCATGAGCTTCTCCAACACGAGTCCATACCACAGGCAAAAGCTCCCCATGAACTCCAATGTGGATCCCTTTGCGCGCAGTGCAGTCCTTCAGGCACAGCCTGCTCCAACATGGGTCCCCCATGAGGTCTCGAATTCTACCAGGAAACCTGCTGCAGCATGGGCTCCTCTCTCCATGGGTCTGCAGGTACTTGCCAGAACCCTGCTCCAGCCCAGGCCTCCCACAGCATCATAGCCTCCTCTCAGGCATCCACCTGCTCCAGCAGGTCTCGTCCACAGGCTGTGGATGGATCTCTGCATCCTCGTGGAGCTCCAAGGGCTGCAAGGGCACAGCTGCTTCATCATGGTCTGCAGAAAAATCTCAGCTCCAGCAGCTGTAGCAGCTCCTTCCCCTCCTTCTCCACTGACCTTGGTGTCTGAAGAGTTGTTCCTTTCACATGTTCTCACCCCACTTTGGCCACCACTACATCTGCGCAATATCTTTATTTTTCCATCTTAAATATCTTTTCACATGGGTGTTACCACTATTTCTAATTGACCCAGCTTTGACCAGTGTCACGTCTGTCTTTGGAGCTGCAA
>VZRR01011981.1:38319-195130 GCA_013398015.1 Oreocharis arfaki | reverse complement strand
TTGACCAGTGTCACGTCTGTCTGTGGAGCTGCAAGGAATTGACTCTGCCAGACATGGAGGAAGCAGCTTGTCGCAGAAGCCACCCCTGTCGGCCCACGACTCCCAAAGCCTCACCGTGCGAACACAACACAGTTTTCAAGCCTCTGATAATTAAATCCCAGAAGTTAAACTTAGTAGGGTTCTAGAAAGTGTGCACTCATGGAAAATTGTTTTTCAAGAGATTTAATACCTAAAGTGTATATTTGAAAACAATGTCTGCCAGTAATTGCACTCAGTAATTGACAATTCAATAATACACACACACACACACACACACCCCCAAACCCCTTCCTCAGGAGTCATTAATGACGGAAGTGTCATGCCTGCTGCCTATGTATAGTTTGAGAGTTTATTTGATGTTCCGTTTTCGAAGAAACATCTAATTTTGTATTCCAATGTTCTTCACCAGGATTTCAGCTCATCATCAGTGCTGAAATGTGTTTTTTAACTGTGAGAAGAATAACAACATATTGTTCAGTTCCCAATTTGCACATATTTGAGATTAGCAGAGGACAGAAATTAATTCTGTCATTTTTACAGAATCATGTTTCAGTTTGGATAGAATGGCGTTATAAGAAATCTCTTAAGAAATCTCAAGAAAACTCTGGAAATGTTTCGTGCTAAGAACAAAAATTCTTTCCTCTCTTCCCTTGCTCCTAAAGTGATTAAATGTGGATTTGAAAAGATGGAATTACATTAATCTACAGGAGTGAGCCAAGCAGAGTCAGATCTTGAAAACAAAATTGTGATACTTAGTCTGCTACACACTTGTACATTATTTGTACAAGGAGGTCTATTAAATTCAGAGGGATGACTTGTGATATATAGACCTATTCATCACACTATATCATCTTTACAATAAAACGGAAATAAGTTTTCTGTTTAGCTGCTAATTATCAGAGAACTGGCATTTCATGTTTTACTATCAGAACCAGCTCAACAAAAACACAGTACATTTTACATGATTCAGAAATATACTTTGCTTTCCTTCCATCCACTTCCTCTCTTAATTCATAAGCATTGGTAGTTTTGCTTGCTTTCAGAGTTCCTTGTTTTTCAGCAACAAGCAAAATCTTAAAAGCTGACATCCAGGAACACTAATTTTTTTTTAAATTTTTGTTATTTTTTTGGTGACATTTTACTTTGTCTCAATAAATTGCTAAGATTTCAAAAACTGTTCAAGTTCTTGTCTCTGAAATAAAGTTTCCAAATAATTTTCATGTTAGTGCTTTCTTGCTATCTTTTTCTTTTTAAATTGCGTGTCATCTTGTGCATTTTTTTCCAGGGGAAATCTAAGACTTTTATTCATTTAGGCTAGAAATCACTATTCTTTTCTAACAGAAACCACACTTCACAATGTAAACAATGACTTCTTTACACTGGTGATATTTTTTTAATCCCTGTTTTGATTTAATAAAAACATAATGCAAATTCTTAGTTGCTGTAAGAAAAAGAGTTTTATCATTAGAAATTATCTACATAGTGTAGTGTTCAAGTTATCACCATAGTTATCTGTTGTACAAGTTATCACAAAAGTCATTCTTATCTGTTGTGAGAAAGTAGGTTGATTATTAAGAATACTCTAAGTGATGTGTACAAGTTAGCTATCATGGTTATAACCCCAATTAAATTTATGGCAGAATGGAGTCAATTAAAAATCTATTTTTACTGTACATTTGTACACATGAGATGCAGAATTTGGTGACATTAACCATTGCCCTAGAGTGACTTAGTAAATTTGGAAACTTTGGTATATTACAGCAGATGCAGAAATGACTGTTGTACTTTTGTTCTTCCCTGCATAATTTTTTCACACTTGCATTTTTAAGGACATTCTTCAGGTCTTACCTGTGCTTATATTTTTTTAAAATTCCAAAATATAGATTTCAGACAAGATAGAGAAAGACAAGGAAAAGGGGGAAAACCCTCTTAAACAAGAAAACAGTAACATAAATGCTCTAAAGGATACAGTATTCATGTTATTTAAAAATGGGAAACTTTAGAACACTTTTTTTTTTCCCTTTTTCATAGAGCTGTGAATAAATAATGAAATTTATCAGTGAAGAGACCCTCATTGACAAGTTTCCCAATGTTCTTAGCAAAAACTAGCTGTACAGTGGAGGTTCATACAGTAAAAATACAAGCAGTTGGCATTATTTGCTGGCACAAAGAAATCTGAGGAAATCTCTCTGTGCAATTCATATCTAGTTGGGTTTTCATCATCCTGAACAATGGAAAATCTTCCATTTTATACACACCTTTGTAATACAAGCAGCAAAGCTCCATGACTTGCTTAAAACCTAATATTTTACAATTCATTTCTCTTTGGACACCCCGTTAATAGATGCTGTGGAAGTGAAAACTAGGTACAGACAATGGAGGGTAAAATTTAGTTCAAAAGATAATCTTTTCATTTATGCTGCAAACATAACTTGGACTTCCATCACAACCCATAGAGATTAACTTAATGCCACTAGTGAAGCCAAGAGGGTAATTCAGATTCAGGATAGTTGTCCATGGAATTATTTCGTTTCTTAAGCATATGTATTTATTTCCATCTGAGATTCTTTGAATTATCTTCCCTGATCTCCGACTTATGTGGGAAAGTATGATTGTTCTGCAGGTCATGGGTCACATCTTCCAGTTCTGTGGGTATGTCTCAGGGACCCTAAGGTTTCTCCAGTGACACCAGATTCTTTTAGGTACCTCAATCCTCCGTTGGCTATGGTAAGAAAGATAGATGGCTGAAATACATGGAAAGACACTAGAATTTAGTTACTTAAACTAAAATTACTTAACCTTCTATTCTAGAGGCAGCGGAAAGTAAGCACATCCAAAATGTCTGCTTAGGCAGACAGAAGAGTCAGCCTTACTACCTGGCAGAATCATGGAGCTAATACTCATGGAAGCTATTCCTGGGTACATGAAGGAAACAAAAAAAGCCAAACAGGTTACTGGGTGTAGTCAGCATCAATTTCTTATGGGCAAGTTGTGTTTTCCTTTTCTGAATGAATGACCAGTTCCGTGGCTGAAGAGAGTGTAGTGAACTGCATTTAACTTGGTTTTACCAATATTATATAATTATCTCCATTATATCAGGATCTTCCATGCAGTCCTGGTAGCTAAACTGAAGATATAAATATTAAATTGGTCAAGTATAATCTGGGTGAAAAATTTGGACAATCAAACCTAAAGGGTAGTGGTCAATGACTCAAAGTGTACCTAGTGATCAATTATAAGACATGTTCCTCTGGAATTGATTTGAAGGGATGATACTTTAACAACTTTGGCAGTGACTTTGGTGACAATTCACCCTATCAGGTTCTTGTATTATTTCAAATTGGGGATATGCTGGATACTGGTTGATATGCTGGAGAGCAGGGCTGTTCTTGCTGATGAAAGAACAAACAAGCTGAAAATGAACTAGTAAGAGTCACATAATGATCAATAAACACAAAATAGTCTTCTACTTGGCATGCAGAAAGTCCATCATCAGCCCAGGCTGCAAACAGACTGTCTGGGTAGTATGTCTTTAGGAACCAACCAGGGATCAAGGTATGTTTACAACAACGAAGACCAAATGCCTACTGGGCTGTATTAGCAAGGATGCAGTTAGTAGATAGAGCGTGTAGCTAGCAGATTGAAGCAAATGGTTATTCTTCTCCATCCAGTGATTTTGAGTTCAGTGTGTGTATCTGGAGTACTGCATCTGGTTTTGGATTCCTGGTAAAAGAGATATATCAACAAACAGAATCTGGTGGAGAGCCACCAAGATGATTGGAAAGGCTGAAGAACATGATATATCAGGAAAGGCTATTGAAAAAGCTTGGTATGGAGAAAACAAGGATAGGGAGGAATATAATTTCAGTCTTTCATTACTTAAAAGGGAGTTACAGTAAAGAACCCGATTTTTCTCTTGGACGGGTACAACAAAAGATCAAGGGCGAGTAGCCACAATCATGAGGAAGAAACATTCTCCTTGGATATATTATTCACTGTGAAGGAGATCAAGCCCTGGAAAAGCTGGCACAAAGAGGTGAAGGAATTTCTCTCCCTAGTGATTTCCAAAACAAAACTTGTCAAGACCCTGGGCTGCCCTCTTTTGAGCAGGAAGTTGAATCGACCTGAGTCATCTTCCCTCCTGCCGTTTCCCCTTTGCAGTAAAAATGAGAATAACTGGTGAACCTTTTCACCAAATGCATGTAACAAAAATATTTTGTGCTATTCTTCTGCCTCTCCCTTATGATATATTTTTACATATTTCAAAGCTGAATCTCCTAACCTGCTGTCCAGTGATGAGTCAATCACTTACAATCACAAATCTTGGTTAGGGTGCAACTGCCAGTTTTCAGTATGTCCTCCTCCAGTCCAATTACCTCCCCTGAGTTACAGAATTGCCACTGAAGAGCCAGGAGGAAACCAGAAGAGTATCTTTAATCAAAAAGATAACTAACTTTCTGACAAGCTAAATGTGCAAATTGATTTCTGGATCTCCTCAAAATGTTTTACTGTGAAAAAGAAAGAGAATGATGTTTTATATCTTTTTTCAAATTTCTAAAAAATTGTAAGATAAGATTTATTTTCTTTTGTCTTTTTTATTTCCTGATTATTTTATTTTCTTTGGTTTTGGCTTCAAGAAATTCAATTGATAGAAGAGTGTAAACAAATGAATAGTGAGACTTATCTGTAATACCACAGAGCCAACATTTTGGCTTCTGAGGGTTTTCAAGACAACTATTTCACCTTCTGTGATTTTATTGGTATTCAGCCCACATTGGAAGAAAGCAGAAAGGGCCATGTTACAATTTCCATTGTGCTTGTTTGTGAATTGAAGCGTAAGCTGACATCTTGTAGTGGAATCGAAGAATGTGAGTAGCACAGCTCATAAACCTGCTTTCCTCAGGTTTCACCAATTTAAAATATAATTGCAATAGTAAATTCTACTCTAGTTTTGACTCCAAGAAGAAGATAAGTTACTAATTATATTTGCTATTTTAAATATTACATCAATATTAGAGAGAGTAATGATTTTGCAGACACAGCACTGGATGAAGAAAAGCATAAACATATGGACACAATGCTTTAGAAATAACATGCATTACAAGGTCATAGGGAAAATAAAAGAAAATCTTCAAAAGCAGCATGGCCTGTAAATATGGTTGTACTATGCACCTTGGATATAGGAGGCAGGAGTTTAAGTACTGCTTCTTTCAAGTTTAGATTGAGGATTTGAACTTGAATGTTCCCGGATAATTTTCCGAATCACCTCATCACTTTTGAATACTTCCAACCCATATATATATTTGTAATATATATAAAATAGGTTTTTATATTTTATTGTAATAAATTTGACTTTCCACCGATAAAATGTCCTACATGCTTGCAATTATGCTGTTCTGCATCTACTTTACAACCAGAGTCCCAAAGACACTGAATCGTTTAGGTAAATCAGGCACTTCCAGATTTCCATTTTTTACAATCCCTTCACGTATCCTTCTTTCTAAGGATATATCATTCAAACCCTCTATGGTTATTCAAGTAACCCACTGGTTACTGCATTCCACTGAAGTTGTGAGTCACTTGCTCTCATGTCCAGCCTAGAGTCACTTTCATGTGTATCTGACCTCTATCTAATTTCAAGGAGGACTTTGAAATGCAGTTTTTTATACTTAGTGTGCCCTAACCATCACTTCATAGGTGTTTCTGGAACAGTTTGTTCTAAGTGTTTCCAGGTGATGTTACTCCATATTACATAAACTAAATATTCACCAGGGTAGGCAAATACTGCGATTCAGTAGTGATTATGCATTCAGGTGAAATGATAAAAGTCCATACTCCAAATCAATATTTAAATTATCGTACATGGTGGACCAGGTTCAGCACAAGAGAATGAGAAATGCTGCAGTTGTGTAGGAGACTGGAGGGCTACAGAGACCTACTTCCTGCTCAAATTCAGTACAATAATCATTTGTGCAAGGGTCACCCATATTTCAGGCACTCCCAAACCACTTGGATTTCAGGGAATCTGAGAAATCACTGTTTCCTGCATTCTATTCATTGTGAGCACAGTCACTGGGCTTTAGAATGGAGTTCACACGTATCAAAATTGAGTGGAGTCAAGTCTGGTCTAGGTCTGATAGGCCAATTCTTCCCTTTACTAGTGATTTCCTGCTGGATGTGCTAAATATCCCCATACATAAATAGAAGAACTTACTATTACAAAAAACTCCTCATGTTCTACAAAAAGAGTTGTCAACAGTATATCAATCGGAATGCAAATCCATAGGTATTTCCACTTGAAATAATAGCAATAATCATCATAATAATATGTTAGTATTCAAAGTACTCAGTTCTTGATTTTCTTGTGAGAAACCACATTTTTTTCTTTTACGGAAAACTGACATTTAAGTAAGGCATAAGAATACTATTCTCTTTTGCAAATCAGTACAGTAAAAATATGAACAGTGAAATTTTTAGCCACCTGCGTTACTAAAAACAGAACCAGACACATCCGAAACCAGCTGGGAACCTGAGAAAAAGGGTCAGTAATACTCAGATGTGTGGTCTAGGATGGCTGTAATGGGCCTATCTTACCCAAGTTGACAGGTAGTTTAATAAGTGATACAGCAAAGCTAGAACCCAAAGAAGGAGAATGAACTTGTTTCTGATAATAAAAACTTTGCAAGCAGCCAAAGTAAATCTCACTTTCCATGAAGATGTTGCCTATGAGATACAGCACAAAGAGAGACTTGCATGCAGTTTTTGCAGAGAGGAAAGTATTTATGCTCTTCCCCCTTGTACTGTCCACAGATGTTTTGCTTTACAAACTGGACCAGCTGCTGGCTTAAACTGTGCTTATGCAACAAAAAAAGAGAGTTATCACTATGAAACAAACACACGCATAAAGAAAGAAAATTTAGAAAATCCCCATAAAACCCTACCAGGTCTCAATGCTTTTTATATTAGAAGAGAACAAAGGAATGTAAAATAATTTATGCTTTCTGAAGTGGTCAAAGACAGCCTGATATTTCCAGGTTTGGTGTGGCTTAATTGTAAGCAAATTTATTTGTGTTTGTTCTGTGGTACATAATATTTTGCTATGACTAGCAATGACTAGATTCCCTCTGACTTGCACCTATATAATATGGAAGCATTGTTGAATAAAGAAGCAGCTGGTCACCTCACCTGTTCAGTCAGTACATACTTAAGCCCAGATCACCTACCTCTGCATTTTGGATCACATTCTAGTCTAAATCCAAATAAACTGAAAGTTTTTGTGAGAACAGTCAGACCAGTTCAGATACCAGAGAGGACTGGCTCACACCCAGTGCTCTATCCCTCCTGGCAATACTAATGAAACCAACTTGATTACCTGAAAATAGCCACTGGTAGCATTACAGCTCTAATCAGTAGCAACAATTAAACCAAATTTACTTTTCAGACAGGTTTATACAAAGGTGAAAGAAGCTATTGAAATGAAGAAAGAAAGCAAGCAGTAAATGCCTAGGTACTATAAGGTTACCTGATAAATAAATTAAAACACTGGTCTCAACTGTGTTGTTCAGTACAATAAAAAAAAATACATTCGTTCTTATGGAAAGCAGTTTGGAAACTAGAAGTCATGCTATCATCAGAATTTTTCAGTTTTTCTGCAAACATGTCTCTTAACCTGATAAAATGTCATATTGCTATTTGTACATTGCAATACTCATGATATTGCATGCTTAGGGAAAACAGCCAGTGGAAACATCAGCTCCATTTATACTGATAAATAGCATGGGATCAGGTTACCACTAGCCTAGAAGTCAAGTGGCATAACCTGGCTGCATGTAATTCACACAACACTCGATCGTGTGATTTCACCTCAGTTTCAGGTGGCTCTTACACATTAATATAATTTTGCTTTTATCTTTATGTTTGAATGTAAAAATAGTATTGAAGGTTTATACAGAACAGAGAGAAACAAACAGCTATAAACTTATCCATGCTGCCTGTTGTGAATGATGTTTGTCATGTGGTATTCCCAAACTCATCTTGGAAAGTAAATTCCCAAAATCTTCTTGGAAAGTAAATGCTAGTAAACCCAACACAGTAAAAATGTAGGTAGTATGAATAACCAGTATCCCAAAGCTGAAGCATGTTCCTTTTTTAGTGATATAGATTTTGTCATTGAAACCATGGCTTCAATATTATCTGTCAATGGAATTAAGCATAATGAAATTGCCAGTAATCCGATTTCATCCGATTTCCATCACATCCACATTTTTAGAATGTAATCTGTAATGTTGCCCTATATTTACAGTCAAGTCCTTCAGTCTATGAATTAAAAGGTTAGATCCAATAGCATGGGTCATTGCTGAGCAAGAATTCTGGGACTCACCTGTGGTTATCTTTCATTGACTTCCATCCCTTTTTAAAAGATAGGGAAGAAAAAATTACCTTGATAGTTGCCCATTCTTGTTTTGCAATTATTCTTACCTTGGTGTTATGGGTTATCTCCAGCTGGCTAAGCTAAGTCCCCACTGAGTCACTCATGCACCACCATCCTCCACTCCTCTGTCAAATAGGGAAGAGTATTAAGAGAGCAAAAAGCAAGAAAACTCATGGGTCAAGATAAAGATAGTTTAGTAAGTGGGGAAGGGGAGAGGGAGAAGAAACCCCCTCACAAGGGATGCGAAATTCAATCACCGCAACCAGAACAATGCCCATCCAGTCCCCAAGCAATGTCTCTCTTTTGAAATACACACACACACACATTTGATTTCTGAACGTGATGTTGCATGGCATGGGGTATTTCTGGTCAGTTTTGGTCAGCTCTCCCAGCTATGGCTGCTCCCAACTTCTTACTCACTCCCAGCCTTGTTGCTGAGGAGTGGAGGGAGAAGCAGACAGCCTGGACACTGGGCAAGGGCTGTTTAACAATAGGGAAAACGTTTAGGGAAAACGTTGGTGCCTTTTGGTCCCCAGTCTAAACAGCACTACATGGACTGATGTGAAGAAAACTAACTGCGTCCCATTCAAACCCAGTACATTTGGTGTTGGTGCCCTTCAGTTAGCTTTTTTTCCCTCCTTTCATTTATTCCTGTCTTATTCATTGTCCTGGCACTGCAGCATTCCATAGCAATGACTAATTTAAAGCAGAACTTTTCATCTTTTCACTTAATCTGTTCCTTACATCTCTGTATTAATTTTTCTATATTGATTAAATTTATGATAAATTTGAATGTAAAACTTGAGAAAGCATCAAGATTTTAATAGGCTGCTTAACATCAATGTGGGTCAAACAAGTGAATAGTTAGATAAGACTGAATATATCCGAAAGGATCAATAAGCTTCCTCTGCCTAGAGAAATTGCAGTCTAACAAAAAGGGACTTACTGCTCAAAAATGTAATGTAATTATTTAGGCAACAAATTTCTTAGAACTCAGATACTTCATTTCTTCTGTCATCTCTACTTACCTTCTGGAAACAAAACCCCTTGCAAATTCATAGTTTGTAAAGGAAATTGCTTTTCTTCTTTACCTTTTGTCTGACTAACTACTGAAACTGAAAGTGACATAACTGACTTCATGTAGCATACCAGTTTCTGAGCAGGTGGCTAGGAAATTGTACTAACATTATTCTTATTAGCACTGAGTGTAATACTTTGAGTACTGTTAATATTTGCACTGTAATTTGCAAAATATTCCATTTTCCCCCTCTGCAAAATAAATGCTCAGCTTCAGGAACATGACAGCTTTGTTAGAAAAATCATAAAATGCTAGAATGTTAGTTCAATGTATGCTACTTCCTTTTTTCCTAAACAAGGATTAAAATAGAACATAATTGTTTAAATGGTTCCTGACTGTTTTCTGAAGCAAGAATTGAAACATAGCTAATATTTATAGACAATTAACAGTTCTGTAACTATTATTTTTTCTTAGTGCTATGCATTAGATTATTGATGTTCAGTGTTTTGAAATGCCATTTTTACCTTAATATTAGAAATTAAATATCTCAGTAGATATACTCATTGTTCTCTTGGGTGCTGCTGCTGGGAATTCCTACTTTTTCCCTACTGCAAGCTCCAGTTCCACAGCTTTGTCTATAAAGGAAACCACTCAATCCATGCATAACTTCATTTAAATCTGAGAACTCCATAAATATACATTATTCTTGTTTAAGAAATGAAATTGCAAAATCAAAATGACAGTTCTTTCTTAGGTATGCTCCATTTAGAATCTTGTCCTAGATCACCATGATCAAATTAGTATTTTGCATTTCAGACTGAAGAAAAACTGTAGATATCATTATAGTGAAGGGCAAAAGAATGTTAAAAATTATTAATTTTCATATTCAAGATTTCCTCTCAGATAGATAACAGGCTAGAGGTAATTATTTCTTCCTTTCTGTAAGTTTTGGGGGTTTTGTTTTAAATTCCTATTATATCATGTAAATTTCCCTTTTCCTAAGAACAGCTGCCTATTGAATTCAGAACTTCAGCTATTGTTCCATTCTTCAAAAAAAAGCTTTGTGACTCAGCACTATTATCTAACCATAGTCTTATTGCTCAATTATCTCTGTTGTTAAGTCAAGGAACAGAAGTTTTTTAATTACTTGCAATATTTTTTTCGAGATATGTTAGTGTGACTTTAGGGAAAAGTGCAGGACAAAAGTACAGGGCAAACTTTATGTTCTTTATAATTCAGTAAAAATGCCTTTTAGCTTAATAAAATGGACTTAATTGAACCCTTTAATGGTACAAAGTGTTCTGCATAGGTCAATGGAAATTTAAGCAGTGATGCTCTTGGTAGGTTGATATAGAGTAGTGGACCTTTAGGTCCAAATCTTCCAATTTTCTGTCAATACCCTGTCTCTGCAAAGCCTTATAGATTGCTTATAATTCTTACTTTTATTAGAAATTGAGTAAGCTTTGCTTCTACTTGCAAAATTTCAAGGGTACTTTTAAAGTGTGTTCTCTGAGGAGAATGCCAGCAGTATCCAAGAACACTTCCTCAAGGTGCTGAAAGTTTTAAAGGCTGATGGGATGGATTCATATCAAACTGCAGATATCAAATGCAAGATCATGAGACCTTTATAAAACACGTATGTCTTTGATTAATAAAATAAATCAAACTAAGTGCTGTTTTATGACCTTTAACCAAAATTCAGGGAAAGCTAATGCTGTTGGCTGACAATAAGCCAATCTTTCCTGTAATGGCAGCTATTAAATCCATGGGAAATCAAGACATTACCCAATTCATATCAATTAATCCGATACCTTGGCTAAACAGAACTAATATCCCACTTTGTTATCAGGACACCTAGTAAAATATAATAAGGGTTCAGTATAGCAGCAAAACAAAGGTTTTGTGCTCAGGTATCTTTGCTTTCAGTTATTGATCTTCAAACCTACTTTTAATTAAAGAGCAACTCTCCTGTTCTGGTTTTGTGGTATCCACAACTGTTTGCAAAAAAAAAACAAAAAAAAGAACTGAATATATTGTAGTCTTTTAAAGCATCTGACATTACTGAAAGATAACCTCATGAATGGAATGTTATACAACAAATGCTCTGGACCAGCTGAAAAAGAAATGTCTAACAGATAAATTGTTTCCAGATGTATTTCTTTTTCACATTAAGGTAAATATGTAGATTATAAAGATGTGTTTCTGAAGGAAGGAGTATTTCAATGAGGAGAAAATGAAGAAGAATCCAGCCAGCAGAACAAAGTGTTACATCCCATCTTAAGGTAATTAAATTGGTCCTGTCAAAGATTATCTCTTTAAAAACTTGTTTGAACATCTTGTGACATTCATTATAAGAAATTCTCAGAAGGAAGTTTTTATCTAGTATGAAAATCATACTAGAATTTAGTATAATTTGTGCTGAACAATATTAAGATATTGAATGTATTTGCATGTTGTAACATCTAAGTTGTGACATTTTGCCAATGAATAGACTATATATAATGATTTAAGTCACAGCTGGTGTTGTCAATCTTCCATCCTTACGTAAGTTATAGAAGGATCAGCCCAACAGCTATGGGCTATATTGGTGGCCCAAAGGGCTGCCATGGGTTTAGATTTTTGGTTCGTGTACTATTGTCCAGTTTTCTAAGACTGCAACACTTATGAAAGGGTTAGGAAATGGGACAGCAGCTTTTAGTGCTTGGAGATATGTGAGCCCTTGATGAATACCTAACGGTCTGAGTGAGAACAGCGAAGGTAAAAATCTTTACAGTTCACATGGGCAGGAGTAGGACAGTGTGGGTATACACAAGATTGTCTTCGTCCTGTGGAAACTGGGTAGAATCAATCCCTGAGACTCTCAAAGGACAGAGTACACACGGTACTACTGTTGTGAGTGACCACTCTGGGGCCGTAATTTGTAGGGAACTTCCTTTCCTATCGCTTTACCACAGCGTGGACATTTTCACTGTAAACCGGGTAGATAATATCATAAATGGTACAGCACATGTCTCCAGTTTAAGTAATCTCAGCAGAGCATTGTAAGTGACATAAACTCCATTACAGAACAAAAGGGTGTATTTTTCTCGTGTCTGATGTATTTGAACTATTCCACGGTGGTAGAAGAAAGACAAGACAAGTCTCATGCAGCTGAAGACCAGTCATCTAAATTAGTCAGATATTAAAATCGCAGGAGTTCTCTTAACATTTAAGACTAGTGAAATTGGATCCAGTGGGAACAGACAGTAGCCTTCAGTATTAAGGGCACTGGTGGAAATCAGTGTCATAGAGAATGTGCTGTTCCAGATCCTTTTTTGCTTGAATGGTTCTTGCAATTATACATGGAATTTTCTTCCCATGGGAGTCAATTGTGAAAGTCTGCTGTTTCAATAGCAGCAGAACCAACCTTAAAACACAATATCACAGAATCAGAATATGCTGAGATTCAGCAAAAACTTAAAGTTTGGGCTTAAGGCCCAAGAACTTCTTGCTAGGAATCTATTTAAGCGTAAGTGTATACAAGTGTTTCGTAGCTATATTAGCTCTGAGGTTTTTGTAAGCATAGAACCATAGAAACTCAGATTCATCAAATGGGTTGGGTGGAAAGCAACCCAAAGAGATAACCTAGTGCCAGATCCCCTCATGTGAGGAGGGGCATCTTCCACTAGATCAGGTCATGGGACATTCGCAACTTCTCTGGGCAACCCGTTACAGTGTCTCACCCCCCTCATAATAAATAATTTCTTCCCTATGTCCAATCTAAGCTTACACTTTCTCAATTTAAAACCATTTTCCTGTGTCACTTAATAAAGATATTGAACAGTACAAGTCCTGGTACAGTCCCGTGAGGCACACCACTCAGTACTGATCTCCATTTGGACATTGAGGTGTTGATTGCAACACTTTTGATTAAGATGTCCAGCCAATTTCTTCTCCATTGACTAGTATGTCCATAAACCCCATATCTCTACAATTTAGCAACAAGAATGTTATGTGGGATCATGTAAAAAGCCTTTCCAGAAATTAAGACAGATGAAAACAACTGCTCCTACCTTATTCATAAATATAATTTCTCCATTGTGGAAGGCCACTAGATTAGTCAAACACCATTTGCCCTTGGTGAAGCCATATTGGCCATCTCTATTCACTTCCTATCATCTATATGCCTTGACACCACTTCTAGGAGGAACTCTTACTGGGTACAGAGGTGAGGCTGACTGATGAGTAGTTACAGCATCCTTCTTTTTATCCTTTTTAAACATCAGTGTAATATTTCCCCTTTTCCAGCCGCAAATTACTTCACCTGATTGTGATTACCTTTCAAGTATGATGGAAAATGGATTTGAGACTACCTTGGTCAAGTCCCTCAGGACCCTGGAATGCATCTAACCAGGTCTCCTGGACTTGAGATACAGGGACTCAAGAGACGTGGGAAGAACAGTTTCTGGTTAAAACTGAGGCAAAATGTTCTAGAGCACCTCAGCCTTTCCCATGTCCATTGCCACTAGATCCTTTGCCTCATTTCTTGGCAGCTGGGGAGTGTACTCTTTCATCTTTCTTTTCTGACTAACATACCTGTAGAAGCACTTTTTCTTCACATAACTTGACAAATTTAGATCCAGCTATGCCCTTGCTTTCCTGATCCATTCCCTACACTCTTGGGCACTATCCCTACATTCTTCCCAGAATGTGTGTCCCTGCTTCCATTGCCTATGCATTTCCCTCTTGTGTTTCAGCTTGACTAGAAGGTCCTTACTCAGCTATACTCATCTCTTGCCTTCTTTACCTGACTTCTTGTACCCAGGAATTGATACTTCTTGTGTTCTGATAAAAATGTCTTTATCCCTGAAGGCAGTTTCCCAGTGTTCCCATCCACCAGATCCTTTAGAATGCTGAAAGTTCACTTTCACAAAATTCAGGGTCTTTACTATTCACCTAATTTATATCCCTTGAGGTCATGAGTTCAACAAGAGCATGATCACTGTAGCTCAGGATACCACCAATCTTGGCCTTTCCAATAAGATCATCTGTATTGGTGAGCAACGGATCTAATGCATCTCCTCTGCTGGGCTTACTCTCACCTAGATTACGAAGTTGTCCTCCGTGCATTCCTAAAGTTACCTGGACTGCTTGCAGGTTGCTGTGCTGCTTTTTCTGCAGATGTCAGGGTGGCTGAAATACTCTATCAGGAGCAGGGCTTGCAGGCATGATGCTTCTTATAGTTGAAGGAAGAACATTTCATCAACATCTTCCCCTTGATCAGGTACTCTTTGCTACCTACCAGCCACAAGGTTTCCTTTGTTGTCTCGATCTCTAATTTTTACTCATAAACTCCTGACCTCTGCATTACTGCTTTTCAAAGAAAGATCTGTGCAATTGATCCATCAGTTTAGGCAGAGGGCAAGTCCCTCTACCTCTGTTCCTCAAGAACAGTTTATAGCCATCAATTGCAGTGTTCCAATCATGTGATTCTTTCAACCAAATTTCAGCAGTAGTGATCAGATCAAAGATTTCCAGCTTCACTGTGGCTTCCAGCTCCTCTTTTTTGTTACCCATATTGTGTGCATTGGTATAGAGATGCAGTTGGCTGGACTGTTGACTGTCTCACTTTTTCATGGAACCTTTTTGGAGGGTTTGCAGCTGTGTGTCACTACTGCGGTAGGTGTGTTCATCCACTCCGTTGCTTGTGAGTATGCAAGGGTTGTGACTTTGCAACCCACTCCCCAAATCATTAGTGTACAGTGCAATTCACTGTCAGTGAATTTTCCAGCAAAGATTCACCTGCTCTTCTAGATAGGAGATCCCTTCTCTCCTCAGTAATTTGTATTCGTCGAAAACTGTCCCATGATCATAGAAGCCAATGCCCTGGTGATGACACCAGCCACAAAGCCAGGTGTTGGCCAACATGATGTGTCAACTTCTGCCCACACCTCTGTCTCTCACTAGCAAGATAATGAGACCACTTGGGCCCCATCCTCTTCACTTGTGCCACCAGGGCTCTGAAGTCCTCATTGAACTTGCCTGGATTATGTTTCACTGTACCATTGATGTCCGCATGGAAAAGAATTAGGTGATAGTAGTCTGTGCTTTTAACCTGTTGAGGCAGTCTCGCTGTGGCATCCCAGATTTCAGCTCCTGGCCAAGCAGCAAACTTTCTTTGACTCTATATAAGCCCAGTAGATGGCTGCCTCAGCGGAGTGTCACCCACTGCTACACTCTCTGATTCTTTTTTAATCTCTTATTATGTTCAACAGGTATGGTCTCTTCCAGCTTCAGCCTGACTCCCCCTTGGGTGCCTTGTGCAGGTGGAGCTGGCACTCTCCTGCACCTCAGACTGTGGGGTAATTTGCTATGCTCCACATCAGCTTCCCTGATAGGAAGCTTTGTCTTGATGGTCACCTCCAATTGCTCCCAGCTGTCCCAGCAGATGGCTCCTGGCTGCCGCAGAGCACAGCTTGCTTTGTCTCTACCACTATACTACTGAAGATGTCAAAGCACTGCCTAGTAAGCCGTTCTACTTCCCTGGAATCCTCAAGCTGCTGGGTGAGCTTGTGCAGGCAGTAGCTGGCTGGGATGACTGTCAGGGCTGTGTCCTACACCCGTGGAGGAGCAGAGCAGGCCGCAGCCTGGCAGCTGTCAGAATGCACGGTCCTCCTTGCACCAACTGTGCAGCGAAATGCCGTGCCACTCCTCCCAGGCACCTCTCCCTGTCTGTACAACCCAGCCATGTCACTCCTGGTCATTTTTACTCCCCAAGGGCCACTGCCATGGAGCTTTCTGTGGTTTGAAATGGCCGTGGGGACAGCCAGCCTCTAGAGACCTTGCAAGCCTCCTGGTCTTCCCAGAATGCCACAAGAACTGCTGCTGCCTCTGCTGCTGCTAGCATGGAACTGATTCATGAACCAAGAGATACTGTATAATTAGAATTATTTGATTTAAACTATTTTTACAATAGTTACTTATGGCAAGCAGCAACAAATGAAATTAAACTATACAGGTTATTTTTATCAATAGCAAGGCACGACAGAAATGTCTCAAAGTACAAAATTAATGTAATGTAAATATGTGATTAGGTTCTTTTTAAACTGAAATAAACAGCCACTAAAACAAAGAGTATTAATACTTGTAAACAACTCAGAGATCACATAGGGTAAAAGCAACTATAGAGATGTAAATTGTTATTCTCACCACAATTCTGGCTAATATAAATACTGTGCAGAGTGTTACAACTGAGGTATTTTTAGTACAACTACAGATACACAGAATATTCTGAATTGGAAGGGACCCACAAGAATCATCCAGTCCAAATTGTAAACAAAGGGACCAGGGGGGATTAAACCCACAACCTTGGTTTTATTATCACCATGCTCTGACCAGCTGAGCCAATCTCAGGGTCTGAAATACCTTTAAAAAAATATTCAAATTATCACATACATTTAGTGAATGTAGATTTTGGACAAAACAGCTATTAACTATATGCAAATGTGTGAATTTTAGAATACATGATAAATTTTACTGATACACAATCCATCAGACAAGTCTTGCAGATGATCATAGGATTCTCTACAGCCTCTACAGGAAAACAGTTCCACAGCTATTACTGTGCCATGTAATGGAGAAGGCATACTCAGTGCCAGCCAGGGCTACTGAAGTGAGTGAGATATGCATTTTAGCTTTCTTCAATGTCTGCTGCCAGGAAACCTGTACCTTGACCAGTCATTAATTTCTATATGTTCTTCCTCAAAAATCAGCATTTTAGAAAGATGCCCAGGGTTCTGCTTTAGCCATCTGTACACCTGCCTGAAGACTTGGCTCAGCCCGACCTTTTAGTCCTACTTCAGT
Source organism: Oreocharis arfaki (assembly GCA_013398015.1). Classification (NCBI taxonomy): domain Eukaryota; kingdom Metazoa; phylum Chordata; class Aves; order Passeriformes; family Paramythiidae; genus Oreocharis; species Oreocharis arfaki. The sequence continues at coordinate 177,800 of VZRR01011981.1, read as the reverse complement.
GGACCTTAAAATGCACTTAAATTGAAGTCACGCATGCTTTACTGACTTAAGTAAAAATGCACTGTCACGTACACAAAATTTCGTTCACTATCAAGTTACCGTTGTCTGAAACCAACATTTCACCTCTTACCTTATGTGCTCAAAACACAATATGGCTGAAGAGAGTCAGACCTCACTGACTGTATTATAGTTAGTTTCTAAACCTTTGTATTTTATAAGGTTAAATATTTTATTGGTGAAAGTGCGTAAGAAAGCTAATCTTCAGTGCAAAACAAAACCGGCAAAAGCTCCCAACATGTACAGCTAAGCTATAAGTCCATAACAGAGATTACAATAGAAGTGCTGGCACAATCTGAACCACAGCTATTTGAACACAACAAGCTGTAATAGGTCCCATTACTAAAGACTTGAGCTGGCTGCATATTTCACAGAACCAATTCTGCAATCTGATTGTCACTTTGTTTCAAAATGTTTATGATTACAGAAAAAGATTCTTTGTGCATTGATTGGGATTTTTTTTTCCGTATCTGGCATTCACATATCTTCTTGAACAGCTTGATCTGTTGTCATTACTAGAAATTGTTTCATTGTTTATGTTACAGACTGAGAACACAAATTGTAATTGCACTAATAAGTTTCTCTACTGCCATACCTGAGACTCAGGTTCCTTGGTCACTTCTAGCTCACACACATTTCATGTCCACACTTTTCACCTACTAAAGTGTGAAAGAGATTGCATAGACCTCCTTTCCTCCCCAGCTGGTGCTGTTTATAACAGTAGCAGTTGAGTGAAGGAAAAGTAGCAATTCTCAAACCACAACTTCTGCATATATCCGAGTGGTTAAAGAAGTGAAAAGTAGAGACAGAAATTGGTAGAACTGAGTATGAACACCAGCACAGGTTCTGTGATGCCCTTTCGAGCAATCTTCCTGAGCCAAGCATAAGACAAGGGCAGATTATTTCTCCCCCCAGCAAAGAGAAAATAGATTTGTATGTAAGAACTATAATCTGCTTCTTGCTTTCCATCTCAGGAGACACAGTTATGTACAGCTGAGGTTTACGACAGAGTTAGAATTAGCATCTTACTGTGTGGAAACACCAGTTTGTTTGATTTGCGAAATATCTGAGATGACACATTTAGGATGATGTTTTTCACATCCGTGAACACTCACTTAAAAGCATCCTACTGGGGCCCACAAGGATGATGCTGCACTACCCAGTTTGTTCAAGGGTTAGGGTATGAAATGCAAGTGATATAGTCTTCTACTAAAGTATTACCATTATGCTGCAGTACTGCCAGCTCCGGTACCGGGCACCCACCCAGGCCGGGGAGAGGCTGGCCGGATCGCTCAGAGGCGCGGGGGGGCTGCCAAAGTTCCAGCAGGGGTTCACCCAACCCACCGATGGTACAGGCGTGCTGAGGAAGGAGAGACGAGGCGGAGGGGCTTCTTGAGATGGTGCAGGGTTTATTATGGCACCGGGGTCGTGCCAGGAGAAGCGAGACAATGCGTTTCATACTCACAGTTATACCCCTGTGAGTGGGCAGGGGACGATACAGAACACCCAACGGTGCAGGAACGCGGGGTTTGAATTTGGCAGGCCAGGGGTACAGAGCCAATGGAGAGCATCGTGGGAGGGGAGAAACACGCGGGGGAGGGGAGGAGATGGCCGTGCCCGGTTTGTGGGGAGTGCACTGCAGCACCATTAAATCATTCTTGGAAGCATTTTAGTTGTAAGATATTTTCAGCTCATTTCTTGTTACAGTCTTATTTTATCACTAGACATAACTCCCTTCATGTTATTGAAGAGTATTTTTGTTTCCTGTTTGTGATAAACAAAACATACTTAATGGGGACCTGTCAGATTTAACTTGAGTTGATTCAAATATGTAAGCTGCAGTCCTGGTCACTGCTGTCTATCACCACAACGTATGCAAGTAAATAATTTTCATTTAGGTGAGCAACTACCATGCAATACCATTGTAAACCTCTGTATATAATATGAAAAAATAATATAACAGAGTTTGAAATTAAGTAATATTATCTGTGAAGTAAACTGAGGAATGATAATTTACATCAGCTAGCAAATTGTTCTTCAATAGTTCTACCAAAAATATTTATCACAAAATTCCGGAAATTCTGTCTGACAGTTCAGGTCAGCTCCCTTAAACATCTTCATCAGCAAGCACTCTTGTGCTTCTTTTGTGCTAGGAAAAGTATCTGCCTGCCTGGCCTCTTTATCAATGAATAACCTCCATCTGAGATAAAAGACTTGTGGAAATGATGATGGGATTCTCAATTAAAGAACTTCCAGTAGAGGTGGTGTGTCCACTGGAAATGTCACCTGTGTAACAGCAGTGTACCAGCTGCTACTATAGTACAGAGTTTAGAGAATCATGGAGCAAACCTGAAGCTGATTGTAAAATACCAAGGTGCCATATATTGGAAATGAACCACAAGAATATGAAATTGATTGGAATATCTAGAAATCTTGGTGAAACTCTTCATATGACATGAATAATATCACAGAAATTCTGGGGAACAATTTTTTTTTCTTTGGAGAGTTGATATTCCAGGAAAGACAAGTAAGGAAAGAAACACTGTCTTTGTTCGTCATATTTATATCTAGACTTTATTAAGATTGAGAAACTAATATTTGTCATCCTGATAAAAGAAAACAAGAAGAAGGGAATAATGGCAGTAATCCATACAGACCTTTATTGAAGAGCTTGATGAAGCATTTCTTAGCCTATTCAAAGATTGAATTTTGGTGGCAGCAGAGTTTTACTATGACATAGTACTATGACAGGCTATAGACTGACAATCATGCTCATGAAATGTACTGGGAAAAAAGCTCTGTTTAGGAAGTTAGAAGGGGACCAAATAACTTAGATTTAGTTCTGTCTAACAGGGAGAATTGATTGAGATGAAAAAGGTGCATTGTAGTATGGGGTGAAAGTAATCACAAGATAATAAAGTGAACTACCCTGAGGAAACAAGGGATAGAAGAACTAAAACCAGGGTAGTTTAAGAAGTCAAGCTTTGATAGAGAACTCAGGAAACTCATATGATAGATTATCTGGGAAGATAACCCGAGAGAAACAGAAATGTAGCATATCTGGCAGTTACTGGAAGAAATGATATTAATGCACAGTATCAAACTATTTAATGCGCGAAGAAGATGGTAAGCACAGTTAGAGGAACATTTTAAATACTCAGGGTGTCCATAGTAACTTTAAATGCAAAAAGACATCATATAAAAGGGTCCTATGGTTGTGGGTCATATAACTGAGAAGATTAGAAAGAAGGAACCTATAGCTGTAAGGATAAATCGAGAAATTTGACAGAGCATATGAGTATCAATTAGTAAGAGAGATTAAAGAACAAAATATGAGATCCTAAAAATGCATGAGAGAAAAACTAGATGAAATACTGATCCAACTCTAATTGGAAAAAAAAGAGCAAATAGCAACCAGAGCTTTCTCTTCCTTCTTTGTTGAAGTCTCAGCTGAAACTCAATAATTTGACAAGAAGATGGTCTGAATCTGGAAAGAAAAATCCATTGGTGATGGTTCCAAATGTTTTTCAAAATCACATTAAAGTGTTTATGGCACTGCATGAAGAATTTCAAACATGAATGGCACTTTTAGAAAATGCTGTGTGTAGGAAATCCTTAGAGGACTGAAAATGGAACAAGAAAATTCATAGAACTATTCTCAAAAGTGCAAAGAAAAGGAGGGACAAAAGAGCTGTAAACTGGTCAGCTTTGGTTCCAGACAGTTCTAGAATATATAGTTAACTCATTTCTACATCCAAATAATTGAAAAATAGTTGAGGGAAATATTTAAATATTAAAGTCCTAGCTTAAATTTTCAATAAAGGTACATTTAAACTAAACTAAAGAAATCTGTATGTGAGAAAGGCTAGGATGTGGACACTGTGTACCCTACCATTGACCATAATGGGGCAGTGGAGCGAAGCAGACAACTGAATGCCAAGCACTGTTTGACAGAAATTTTCTCTCATCCGTCTGCAACAGGGAATACAATTATTCAGCTCTACTTAGCACTGGTGATCCTTGGTTGCAATGCCACAATCAGTTTTAGGCACCACAGTATAAGGAAGAAAAAAAGAGCCCAGAAGAGGATGATGTATGTGGCAAGCATATTAGAGAGTACATGAAGCAAAAAATAATCAAATTGCCTTTGCTGGAGGCAGGAAGTGGAAAGACAGTCTCTTAATTATTATGGGTTGCTATGAAGAAGTAATGATCATAGGAAAGGACAAGTAGAAATCAGTTCCTTTTGTAAAAAGAAGCTATAGATAAGATATTAATTTTCTTTCTAATGTTATGAAACAGTGGACCAGATTGCTGCATGTTGCTATAAAACTGTTTCCACAGTGGTTTTCAAGAGCAAATTAGAAAAATATTTGTTAGGATGTCTTCACTGTAAGATGATGACTCAGGTGATTTTTCAGCTCCTTTCTAATATTGTAGTTGTACAATTTTACCTCGCTTACATTTTGTGTTGGCATGAGTAGAGTACATTTTGTATCTAGAATACAATAGAAAGCATCAGATGTTTTTATCCGATATATTTTATGCCACTGATAACATTCCATTAGTGGCTGATTAATGCAGAGGTATAATATTTTAAAAACAGTCTTTAAAATGGAAAAGTGAAGAGTCCCTTACTTAAATATTAATTACAGAATTATAATGAAGTAATTGTATCCAGATTTTACAAAAGCACTTCACTTCTACCCTTTCTACATATCAGCCATTTGTTGCTACATTTACTGTTTAAATTGTGGTGTAATCAGATTCAGAAATGTTCTACATGGTAATTGTCTCAGCCTGTTGATATTTTTCACTGCATATTAAATAATACTTTCAAAAAGTTCTTTTGAGTTCATTATTCTTGGATTGCACTGTCAGAACTCCAAATAGGTGATTGTACGAGGCAGTTGGGTAAGTGACACTGGGGCCTGAACAAAGACTGTGCAAAGACTTCCTAAACTTTGAACTGCTGCAACGCAACCATGTGACATATGTTTTCTTGTAGTTACAGAGAAGGATTTTTCTGGTGCTAAGCCAAACATAAAAATCAAATTCTAGTGTATTTCTATCTTTAAAGAAGTGGTTTTAAAGCCCTTGTAAGCTCAGGCTCAAATGCATAGCACAGACCAATTGTATTTCTTATATCAGAGGATTATCTTCCCAATTAAAAGGAAGATAAAAAGGTCAGGGTATTTTTAGAAATCTGGTTAATTGATTAAACTGCTGGCTAGCTGCTACTGTCTTACTCAGCTCACTCCACTAAAACTATCCACCTTTAATCACAAGTCACTTTTTTGAGGCATTAATGTACAACTAGCTTTACAATACTATCCTTTGTAATTGATTTCATGTGCTGACACTTGTTGGCCACAAATCCATTAAATAATCCCAAATACCCAAAGCAGTCCTGAGCATGAAAGAATTTCTCCCATTTTGAGCCCTTGAATGGAACTCAGTCACTCCTCACTTCCTTCTCCTTCCATCAACTTGCTTTTATTGAAAGCATACATAAAGACTACAGATGGAGATTATTTTGAAACTTCTCAATTGTGGTCTTATTCTGAATTAATTTAATAACCAATTTTTAGCCATTTGACACTAGAAGTAACTTCAATGCTATGTAAACTTGAGAGATGCATGGATCCATTTAACACAAGTCCGAAATATAATTGTCAATGTTTTGAAAGGTTCCTTAGAAGTAAGAAAAGGAAGATTTCATCTTGAACTAAGATTTCATCTTGACTTACGTCACATGAGTAGGGTTCACAGACTTTCTGGATTTCACAGACTTTCCAGAAAATCAACAAAAGTGTTTACTTGCTTCATTTGAAATTTAAAAAACTTGCTTATGAAACATTCAGCTGTAACAATCAAGGCAAATTCAAGTCACAGATCTCGATTGCTGTACTTAATAAGTCTTTTCATTTGCTTCAGTTTATCTTTGCATGTCTGGCTTCATGTAATTAAATACTCTTGATCACTTACGAGCTCCTGCTGAGCCGTATTGTCTCACGCAAAGCGTCACAAGGTAAAGCTACTGAGAATCAATATCCACAAAAAACCACACACCCAAATTCATCTTTTTCCATTATATTTGGGCCTCTGGAGACAATGTATTTTCAAATCAAGATAGAAATTTTGTTTTTAGCAAGTATTAGCAATTTATAGAAAAAAGCACAATGCCCATCTTGAAAATATTTCAGTGTGATGGTTTTGTCAAAGGTCGTGAAGGGATGTTTAACCTTCTTTGGCAGCTGAAGAGTTATATTCTTGTACTTCTTACTTACCTTGACTTGATTATCTCTCAATGAGAAAGTTGGCTAAGAAGGAGTAAGTTCACAGGAAAAGCCAGAGGATTTTGCGAAAACTATAGTTTAAAGGGGAGCTTGGTTTATTATTGTAGTGTAAAACAAAGGTCCTATTCATGTTTTGTGTTTATTTGGTTTTGGCTTTTTTTGGATTTTTTTTTTTTTAATGAGTGCCTTCCTTTGCCTGTCATACAGGCATTAATAGAAATGAGATATGAAATGAATAGACCTGAAGACAGCAATGACCTAAAGCTTAGGGCAGTCTCTGTCTGCTAAACCTGGTCACTTGTGGCTGGCAATGTGGCTTTTCGCATTTCTGCCAGGCAGCAGGAGAGCTTTCTCAGGAGGTGTGCAAAGAATTACCACTCCTTTTCTGGAAGAGGCGACTCCAGCACTGGATATGACAGCTCAGATGCAACAACTCTGGCTTCGCAGTGGGGTGAGGAAGCACTGGCTCCTAGGCTGTCACTGCCAAATTACTAGGTGGTCTGTGAATAGTAGATTTTATTCTCTCTTCCTCTGGTCTTGAATGAATCTGGTTTTACCACTCTGCTTATGAGTACCCTGCCTTGGGGGAAACTTGTGTAGAAAAGTGACAGAATTCTGGATTGCCACATGGGATAAATTATCATAGGAGCTTCTATTTCCAGGCCAGAATGCTTTTGTCATATGATCGGTACCTCACACTATTGGACTATGGATGCTGCTACTCTTTGGTTTTAGGCAGAGTTGGAGAGTTATCTGTGTGGTCACAATCTCAGGTAGATATTTTGATACTGCTAAGGCTCAGGGTTTGGGTTGTCTGAATCATAATCTTAATAGTGCTTTGCCTCCAACTCCTTACAGTAAAGTAGACAGATTGTTTGCTGCCTTGTGTGTCTAGACTGAAAACTCCTTAGGAGAGGGACTTTCTTGTACTCCCGATTTGTATGCTGATGTTGGCATTCTCACAGTGAACACGAGAAGGCCCAAAAAATATTGTCTGATGTTGGGGCATTATTGTTTTTTCCAGTTCCCATACTGGAATTGAATTTATGGTAGCTGTTGCTACAATTTCTTCTTTCAGCAAATTAGTTGTTCAAATATTTACTGCAGCTTGTACCAAGTGACATTACCAGGAGTCTGGGCTTTATTCACAAGTTTCTGGACAGAGTGAGTTTTGACTATATGATTATGTTCCCATCATTTAATTAAGAGGCTTCTCCCAGATAACCACTTTCCTTCATCCAGTAGAAGCAAAACTTCTACGTAAATTTAGTAAGAGTGCCACCAATGCATTTTACTGTTCCTCAACTGTTTCCACTAGAAAGAAGGGAAGAATATCCTTGCATATTTGTTTCCACTTTAAGATCTAAAGTGACTAAGTATGATAGTCAGTATTTCCTTCATGAATCATCTTTCTTTTCTATAGATCTTTTTACAGCTAGACTGTCTTAGACACCACTGTAACAGTAATTTTCAATAATTTCATATTCTAACAACACCTGCCTAAAATGAGACATCTTCTCTTCATATCCATTTTTATTCCTATTCATTAGGCATTTTCCTGCATGTTTCTCCCATAATATTAAAAAACCCCTCTTTTTTATCATGACACTTCAAGTTTTTAAATAACACTTCAGTATTACCCTATTATTTTTCTTGTAATAACTTTACATTTACCTTACAGAAAGCAATGTCTTTTAAAGCACCTTCTGTTTTAAGTGGTAATTTTTTTTAAACAGTGTAAATAATATATTGAAAACCACTTTTCATAATGTTTTTGGATCCAAAATTATTTTTTAAAATACATATAATCTTCTCCTTTTCTCAGGCTTTTAGTTCCTTTTTCACTAATGTAGTGAAAATTCTTAAACCAGGGAATTTGCACAAGCGTTAAAACCCCTACAGGTTTCAGAATATTTCACACTGGGCCTAGGATCTTATTAGTGAATACTTCCAGCTCTAACTTTTGCACTGCTGTTACATCTGAATTAAATTCAGAGAAATCACAGAATCACAGAATATGCTGCACTGAAAGGGATTCCCAAGGATCATCAAATCCAACTCCTGGCCCTGCACAGCACCATCCTCAGGAGTCACACCATGTGTCTGAGAGCATTGTCCAAACGCTTCTTGAACTCTGTCAGGCTGGTGCTGTGATCACTTCCCTGGGGAGCCTGTTCCAGTGCCCAAACACACTTTCGGTGAAGAACTTTCTTCTAGTATCCAACCTAAATCTTCCCTGACCTATGTAAAAGCCCATGATGTCAAATAGAAGCAGATAAATATTTTGCAAATGCCTTTTCTGACTGGAGTCCCGTAGATCCAAACATCTACACGAGACTGAAAACAACCTGCATTTCTGCAGAATAATTAACTAGCCATATTCCAAAATGTGTATCTTTGAATCAGATTCAACTCACAATCAGCTGATATTTTAATCACAATTTAGATATTTAGTTTGTATAATCTGGGAGTTGAACCAAAAGATGTGGTTAGGGTTTATTTTGGTTTTGGTCTCCTATTAGGAGAAAGACCTTTCTAGCTTAGTCAGACTGAATTCTGCTGGTGAGGGGGAATATGAATAAAAATATTTTGCCTCAGTGGAACCTTGTATGAACAGAGGGAAAAATACATTTTGTCAAGATGTTAACAAGATCAAAACAAAATCAGTTAAAATCCTTACTTTTAAAACCTGACAAAATCCAATATTAGACATGGAACCTTTTATATAAGGATACTCAGGCATCCTATAAACCCATTTTAAGTCTGTAACCTAAGTTTTTGAAAGAAGTGTACAGTTCGTCAAACCAAAGACCTCAGGGAAAAATACTTATACCCGTTGAAATGGATTTTTCCATGCATGCGCATACATGTTAACCTATAAATAGCTAGCCAATTAAAAGAAGATTTTTGGCTCTCCTGGTCTCCCCAGTCCTCTATAACATGATAGGGATATACACCATTAAAAAAGGAAAAGATAAAGGAATTATTAAATAGAAAGACAAAAAAGAGAAAGATTTCTGTTTGAGTCTGAGAAGGGAATAATGTGCATGCAGACAATGTAGAAAAATAATGAAATGGTGGCTGAAAGATTGGTATTTACAGTTAAGTGGATGCGGCAGCAAGAGTTCTGTACATGTAAGCATACTAGGATCAAAGTAATGCTAACTGTGTGCTAAAATACATTTGCTGGAGTATCAACATCTTTTTCTTAGTAAGATCAACAGTTTAGACATTGATGTATCTTTACAAACACAGAAAAACCTCATTTCTCTGCTAAAACAGTGACTTCAAAGAGCAGGTTTTTGGCTAAAAAGAAATACCCTTTGTATTATGAATCCATCACCAGAGAAAATGGTATAAATATAACATGGACTAAATACTGACCTTTTCTTATCCAGTGGAGGTTTCCAAACTGGTGCAAAATAAAAGATATAAACGTGGAAAAAAGTCCCATACATTTATTTTAAGTTTGAGATGTAATACAGGTTATAATTTGAAAGCTAAAATTATGAAGCTTTAAATATGAAGCTTTAAAAATGCCATCATAAAAGATGTTAGAAATATGGATAAAGATATTGCAATTAATATGATTCTTGCTACACAATCCTCTGGCCTACAACCCATCATTCAATAATTCCCACAGTACAATTTTTTCATGCCGCACCCACATCTGAGTGTCCCAACATTTTTACTTTCAGTCACTGTAAATTGTGATCACTGTTACTTCCTCAACGTCTCTGCTGCAGGTATGAAAGATACTTGAGTTCAGAATGCTGTACTACATGTGCAAGTATGTTGGTAAAATACTTCCTTTTGGGCCTTTCCTACTTTTTTGACTGCTCCATATCTTCAGGATTATGTCTCCATGTACAATTTGAATCTCGCCTTTTTTGTAATTGAATGGTCTCTTGCTATTGGTTTAGGAGTCACTTAGCTCCCAGCTGAGGAATGGGAAAAATAGACACTAAATTCTTACAAGTGCTGAGCTTCTCATCTCGAATGACCTACCACAGGCTTTTTTCTTATCATGTTCCACTCAACCTTTAAAACATGGCTAATACTCTTTGCTTTATACCGTATGTCTAACCAGTAAAATAGATGCTGCTGCTGACTGGAACAAAAAAGCTCATCTTATCAATATGCTCTTTATGTGCCTATTTGTTGCACTGCCCTTTATTTTAACAATATGCATCACAGAAGAATTGTGGACATTGCACTGCCCTCATTCCGCTCAGCTATTATACATCTCACATGAGGGCTGTGACCTCTGCTTGTATACATTAGCTCCGACAATGAAAGATGAGGTGATCTATGACAAGGTTGTGTCCTCTGCACTGTCTGGAGGTCTCAGTACTGCACAGCTCTGCCAAAGCCCACCAGTATCATCCTGAGAATTATTACTGTGTGATTCCTAAGCCAAGAAGTGATGCCAATAGTAAAAATGTTCTGTCTCAATATGTTTCGAACGTGTACTAATTAAAGAGCGCACTGCCCTACCACTTCCTCTTTGTTGTATCATATAGACAGAGAAAAAAAATCTCAGTTAGTAATCCTTACTCTAACACTTCAAGTGCTTAATGCAACAGAATGTAACCTTGGGGAACAAAACAAAACAAAGGAAAGCACCTTTAAAATCTAAATAAACCCTACAAATATTTATTACAATTAAACTGACAAACCAAACACAGAGACCTCACTTCTAAAAGGATTGTAACTCATACTTCTGTTTGTCTTGTTGGGGTTTTTAAAAATTTATATAAAAGAAATATTCCCTCATTTATGATGTTAGTAGAAATCTGAAAATACGGCTGTCAAACTACCAGTATTTATCCACACATTATCAACAACAACAACAAAAAAATTAACCATGTATTCTAGTTTTTCTGGATCAGAGACAATATTTCTGGTGAAAAAGAAGATGCACAGCTTTAGTAGTTAGTAATGAGAACACCATTATAGTAATTGCACTGCATCATGTTTGCTTCATTGTTCAGGATGTGATTAGTTTTGATGTTTGGCAAGGATACTTTTCCTTTTGACAATATTTAGATAATATTAATATTCACTTTTGCTGTGTTGTACTGTGCTTTTAGAAGGCTGGGTTTACCAAAGATACATTTTTAATTTTTTTAACACAGAAATCTGGCAAGCTGACTCTTCTTAGTGGGAATGAATGTCAGTAACAATGAAATTAGGATTTTCAGTTATAATATGGAATTCATAATTTGCATCCTTGCAGTGCTTGACAAAATCTTTACTCAGACAAATTCTTTTTGATGTCAAAGCTTTTCTTGAGGATTCCTGAATGAGAACTTAAAAAGGCAGGGAACTGTATGCAGTTACGATTTCTAATAGTTAAGGTTCAATGGGCTCTTTTAAATATAATTATTTTCATTAACTTCAATGTGATTTTGACAGACCCATATGGTTGCATATTTGAATAATCTTGATATCCATTTTGATAATCTCATTGCTGTTTTCCCAACCTGCTGAGAAACACCAGCTTTAACATCTGCACAAAGTGAAGGACACCTGGAGGTATTTGATGAATGAGGCCACCACACGGCTTAATTTACAACATACCTTCTTCATTCATGGTGACAGGATGCAGGAGTTAAAATGCATTATACCTTAGAGCCTTTCACTTCCATGTGCTCATGCAATTTATGAATAGCCCACAAGTAACTCAAATCTCAGAGAAAACTAGGTGAAAAAATAATTTATGTAGGTCATCTTTACTAATTTTGGATTCCCGAAGTATACTTACAACCAGGCTTTCCAGTATACTTTCCAAAATTCTAGCTGACAATCTTTTCACTTCCTTTGGAAACATGTTTTTGCTCTTCTTATTAAAATGTGTACATGTAGTATGATCTTTTATGTAATTGGCAATGAATTCGTACTTATATTCTTTTCCCACAGCTTTCTAATAGTGGAACAAAATCTCGCCTCAAACCCTGACAATGTGAATTACTCTCCTAGCATTCAAGTATTTTACTTCACCAGTTCTATAAAACTATCATGACTAAAGAAATTATACATGAAAAGGAAACCAATTCATATTAAAATTGAGAAATGTGAGAGAAATTTTGAGGTGCAGATGGATGGAAAAATGGCACTAGTTTAGGCTGTGCTCAGATCACTCCTTGCTTATCTCCACAATTAAGCTTGTTAACTCATTTTGGATGAGAATATATATTTTTTCTCCAACTACACTGTCTGAGTAGTTGCTTTGCTTTCTTTTTCATTTCCTCAGAACATGTAGCAGAGGTCATCTTTTAAGATCAAGTGCATGCTTCCAATGGGACCAATTTCTAGAAGCTGAAACCTTTGGATGCTGATGGGGTGCTCTCACTTTTTCTTTATTGCCAGGTAGCTAATAACAACTTTCTGCTCTGAGTCAGACAGTCAAACTTTTGCTAACTCCACGACGGATTCTACACTTCTGTGATGTCAGAGAATAAAGGAAGGGAGAATAGATCCGGTTTTCTTTATTATTTTTTAAAATTTTCATTATATAGGTGTTTAGAAGCAGTAATAACAGCTTGCCTCCATTGAAAAATTATTCATAGCCAGGAAAAAAAAGATAGTAGTTGCTCTAGATGTACAGTAAAGCAAAATTAAAGATCAAATACTTTGCCCAAGAGCCAGGCTTTCTTTTCCATGGTTTGAGAGGCTTTATATTTCTTAAATTTCCCATGTTAGTCACAAACACTTAAGCTGACACTTTGGGCCCAATTTATTCTTGCGTATGTCACATGAGAAATATTAGTGGTGGAAGTAAAAACTTGCTTGCACTGGAGTTGCTTTATAGCCTTCCAGTCACCACAAAAATTGTGTGCACATTTAAAAGTATTACTTTAGAAAGCCTTACAAGCAGTTTTAAAGGCTTTCACAGAATAGTGGAATGGCTGAGGTTGAAAGGGACCTCTGGAAATCATCTGGTTCAAGCCCTCTGCTGAAATAGGTTCACCTAGAGCAGATTGCACAGGATTATGTTGAGGTGGGTTTTGAGTAAATCTGAGGAGACTCCACGACCACTCTGGACAGCGTCTTCCAGTTCTCTGTAACCTTCAAAGTAAAGAAGCTTTTCCTCATATTCAGATGGAACTTGCTATGCTTCAGTTTGTGCCCATTGCCATTGTCCTCATTCTGGGCACCACTGAAAAGAGTCTGGGCCGATCCTCTTGACACCACCCTGAAGATACTCGTGTGCATTGATGAAGTTCCCCCTCAGTCGTGTCCTCTCGAAGCTGAACAGTCCCATCACGCTCAGCCTTCCCTCATGAGAGAGATTCTCCAGTCCTTCAATCATATCTGTAGCCTTCGCTGAACCCACTCCAGCAGTTCCTCGTCTTCGTTGAACTGGGGAGCTTTCTTCCACATTTTTCTCAATGAGTGCCTACACTTGAAGTATGCTGAAACATCTTAATACAAAATGTTATCTGGCACTTAATTGTGTTTTAAGCATTTAGAGATTTCTCTTTCTGTGCTCTTAGATTATTGTCCTTTTAATTCCTAGATTTGCCATCAATTTTTTTTTAGAGAATATCACAAAAGTTGAGTTAGAAAAATAAGGTTTGAAAAGAATGCTAAAAAAGAAGTCATGAGAGAGACTATTAGCCTGAGCAGTACATTCAAATTTCTTTTCCATCTTTCCACCCTTCTTAACAACAGTTCTCTGGACTTCTGTCTGCTGCTGAAGTGTAAGCTAGCATCATCCTGGGTTGCACCAGGTGGAGGGAGGTGATCTTTCCCCTTAGCTCATCACGGAACCAAGGGCAGGGAGTCACAGCCGCCTTCTCTCTGCTGGGCTGCTGGGTCCAGCCCAACGTCCCTGGCACTTTAGAGATGCTATTTCATGACCAGTTTCTTAGGGCTCGGTGCATTAATATTTATTTTAGTCACTACTTGGACCATGTGCTCACCCTGAGAGTGTTTAATGCTACCAGCATCAAAATGAACTCTGATTAAGAAATTATTTCTGACAGGAATGAAAAGACATTTGAAACAGTTGTTCCTGCCCTCATCCTCTGGTATTTCCTCTCAATTTCACATCTTATTCACATACTTGCCAGAAGTCTGTACATAATAAAGTCTCAAAGTGCTATGTTATAATTCCTGTTGGAAAACAGAGCCTCTCCAATATTTAATTACTCCAAACTGAAATTATGCAGGAGGTTTGTCCCTTTTTCAATAACTTTTTGGAATGCTTTACACCATAAATAAAAATTCAATTTCCCCTTTCTTCTTACTCTCAGTGGGATTAAATAATGCTATAAAAGATAAATCAAATTCCAACTTCTTAAGCTTCTTTTGCTGCTTTAGATTTATTTGTAGTTTCCAAAATAAATCATATTTGAACTCAAACCTCACTGCCCCTTAGCCATGGTCCTTTTGTCCTTCGATATTGCCTCCATCTAAGTAACACTAGGGGAACAAAATATTCTAGCTTTGTCACCTCAGCTCTTATCTATTTTCTTTACCGGGACCATGTATTTGCATTGCAATGAACCTAAAATCTTGTCTCTTTTATTATTAGGAAAAGTCATATTTCTGTATAATTAGATTTGTTTAATTTTGTATGTCGAGGAGCAAAGATCAAGTGGGTAGCAATGGGGAGAAAAATAATGAAAAAAAGGATTCAAAACTTGAGAAAACAAAGGGGAAATTCTAAGGACGGTGAGGACAGCCAAAAGACTCCATGTCTTCAACAGAGGCAAATGTCACCCTAGGTTACTGTTCAGAAAATATCCAGATGGTTTCCTCTGCCTTTCTTCTCTATGACTTTCTATCAGGTCATCCTCAAATAGATTCACTCCTCTATTTTTAGTTCATTCATTACTCCTCTTCATCTCCCTCTGTGGTGATGAAGGGACAGGTCTGGTGTCAGTGGAAGCAGTTTGAAATGAATAGATGTGCTAACTGACCCCTTCACAGCTACATCACAAGAAAACATTTAGTGCTGCTATTTATGGTCTACACAAAGGATTCAAACTCTTAAATGACTTCAAAACAAAAGTATCATTTGGAGGTTACTGCCACAGCTTGTCCTACACAATTACTGTCTAGGCTAGAAAGCTGTTTACTGGTAACCAAAGAGTGGATTTTGGTTTTCAGTAATTGCCAATCATAAATGATAGTAAGATTTGCAGGTATGATCAACAAGAGGTAAATTTGAGTGTGAGATATTGTCTTTAAAATGACTGAGGAAAACAATCTAAATCAAATATTTATCATCTATACTTGGATAGCCAAATTTGATCTATCAAATGAAATCTAACTTAATTTTTATGAGATGTAATACAACAAACAGTATATTGTATTAAATATTTAGAAAAAATAAGGCATTACATTCAATAATTCTACTAGGTCTGCCAGTCATCTGGACTCATCGACAGGTGAAACTAAAAGTTTGTAAGTTTCAAGTTCAAAACAGGTCTTTTCATCTGTTGTTCTCAGGGCACATATTCAGTGAACTCTTCTTCTAATGTATAATTCAATACTTTAAAAAGCTTAGTGTATTTTTACCTCATTTTTCAATTTTTTTTCTCCAGTTTGCCTTTTTTTGTACATTTTTAAATTGATTTTATTATTTCTTTTTGTCCTTCCAGAATTTCACAAGGTTCCTTGTACTTTTCTATTTTCTGTACTTTTCCTCCAATGGATATTAAAGTGTATATGTTAGCTCAGATATATATCCTTCATATTAGATGGGTTTTGAAGAAGATGCTCAGACGGAAAATGAACCTTACTCTATCTGATAGATGGGCAGAAAATTCAGTACTTTTTGATGTGGGTTGCAGCCAGAATGCATTGCTACTGAGAAATCACACCCAGGTAAGGACACAAACTTAGAGACACATATTCCAGTAAAATTTAAGTATCGGACAGGAGACACAAACATAATAGACACGGAGAACAAAAAATTAGTGAGACCTCGATTTATCTTTCAAGAATTGAATGACAGCTTTCCAAGCAACTGAAGGTTGGCCAAAAAGGAGCTGATAAAGAATGGAGAGTAGCACTGTAATTTGACAAGGTTAATTTGACTGGGAATTTCAGATTACTGAATACCACATCAGACAACCTGTAAGATGACACAAAACCAGGAAGATAGAAAAGGTATATAATACTTCTTACCAAACTTATATCAGAAGCAGGAGATTCTAGCAGATTAAAAATTACACTACATTTAATCTATATTAAAGGGAAGGACACACGGCACCAGAAAGGAATTCCAACTATTCCATTAGGCAGTGATTATACACGGGCCAAGTCTCTCTCCAGGTGTGTTTAACTCTCTCATTTGACAGAGGAGCCACCCTTACTATTTCAGTTTAAAATCTCATATGGCTAAATTAAGATGAGAGGAATCCTACTCACTCTAACAAACATCACAACTAAGTTAATGTGAGGTGTACTGAGAGCTTGTAAGAAGTGTTGTGGATATCTAATTCTGTAAGTTCTACTGCTCCAGGATAGCTTGTTCAGTTGTAGTCAAGAAGACTACAACAATACTACTGGGGAAACTGCTTTGCTTTTTGTTTCTTGTGCCTTCCCCACACACAAAAACAAAATATAGAATCATAGATTCATAGAATTGTTAAGGATAAAAAAGAGTTCTAAGATCATGGAGTCCCTAAGGGCCACATCTATGTTGGATCACAAGACAAACAGACAGCTGAACAGAAAGCAGTGAAACTTTTCCTATTTTAAAATGATCATTTGTGACCATGTGATGTGAGCAGCCGTAAAGGTGGCCTTTCCCGTAAAGGGAAAATTACTGACCAGAAGAAATTGTCTGCTGAAAAACACTGAACAGAAATTTCAGGCTAGCCTGGGACCTGCAAACTTAGGAACTAGGCCTTCAAACAAGAAATAGCCTTGAAAAGTACTGCTGACCTCTTCCTGTTACTGCTGGGGTACCTAGAAACTGGAGACATGCTGAGATACCATCTATAAGTTCAAACCCAAGGAAGTGCAATGGCCACTTATCATTGGTAGAAGTGCGAACAGTCTGGAAAAACAAACTTGGATTGAAACAAGAACCAAAAACCCATCACCTATTGGCAGTTACAGATGAAAAATCAGAATTAACAGCATCTGTTAGCAGCTTGAAGTTGTGATGTTCTATACCCTCACATGTCTCTGAGATAGAAAGGATTTGAGCTTTATCCTAAATAGAGTTTCTCTCTCTAAGAGTTTACTGTGCTGCACATAGTTTTAATTTCATAAATATGAACACTCAGCACAAACTTTCCATGAGACCTTGGACTGTCACTGGGGCTTCCTGGCTGACTCCAGATGCATAAATAGTCTATTAACTTTAGGTCCTGTTGCATTCAGAAAAGCCAGTCAGGTTCACGAATAGCACCATTTACTGAATGCAGCATATACAGTTCTTTTGGCTTGCTGGTGACAAATGCAGTAACTGCAGAATATATAGCATTAATAATATGACTGCAATCACAAGTTTAATTTCCTGGGTCAACTGTCAACATAGCCAAGGATGCCAGATTTACCAAAAGGCACCCTTTTTGGCAAGGGAGGGATGACAAACTCATTGATCTCTGCCCATGAATTTTGTGTCAATTTCCCATCACCAAATTAGGTATAAAATTGGGGTACCATTTTATGCCTTATTAACCACTATAGTGCACATTGCTGTGGATGGGAGTGTGGTCAAACCTTCCATTCCCTGTAGTTGCATTGCATGGAATATTTCTTGGTAGGAGGTGTACTTGGTTTGTATAAAACCAATTAGAAGAAAAGACTGAGCCTCTTTCACCTCACTCCAGGTTTCTCCCCAATGCCATAGCAACACCAACCACAAGACCTCCATCTGGTTTTCATGTTTGCATTGCAGACCCTCTCATATATAGAGCTTTGCGTGTTCTTCACTGTTTCATGTTTCCAACAGCTTGGTTTAGTTTTTCCACCCATCTCCATGGTGGCTATGTCACCCTTTGGGATCATTTGGCCCCTTCCGAAATCTGTCTAATTCACTTGCTACGTGTCACACATTTCTGTAAGCAATCAATCGTATCTGCATTGTTGACAAGTTGCTTCACTAAAGATAAATTTACAGTAGTCTGTAATATATATCCATATATACCTTTCTGATTGTTGATGTTACTGATTGTTGCTATTATTGATTGCTGACATACTGTTTGATTGATACTATATTACTGATTGAGGACAGTAATTTGTTCATAGCTTATTACAGATAAGGCATTCCTATTGATACAGATTAAATAAACAATGATCTATTAGATATAGTAGATCATATATGTTGGCTTTATTAATCATAAATATATTTACTAGGGGTGAATATGTGGTAGTTTACTTGCTAACAGACATTTTTGTGGTATTTGTGTTACCCTGTAGCAAAGTAGAGAAATTTAGAAAGCAAAGCATCTGTCTTCTTGTGTATTACTGAATCCTACGAACCCATAGTCATGATGTCCACACGCTCTCAGGCCAGGTAACCTTTTAGGTTCTGCCAGCATGTCACTTTCTTAGTACTGCTAGCAAGCCAACGAAAAAATGATAAAATCTGAAGATAGCATTGCATTTATGATCATTATGAGCCATATGAACTAGGTATATCAGCACAGATAAGAACGGAAGAAACAGGTACAAATAGAAACATGAAGTCAGGGTCTGTACCATGAACAAGACAATACTTGCATTTGAAATTTAAAATGTGTGAAGTTTTTCTCTACAGAAGCATTTGTTAAATAGAATGTACTTAAATAACAGAGAACAATCACCTGTAATTCAGGCTACCACTTAAGTCATGTCTTAAAGTAAGTTCTCTGTCCTCTAATAAACAGGCTAAAATAAGAGCTGGATAGGATGTTCTCCCTGGGAATCTAAGAATCTATAAAACACCAAATATTCTAAGATGAATAATATGAGCACCAGTCTATGAAAAGTCCTAAATCTGCACCTTAGAATAGAGCATGAGAATAAGAACCACGGAGTTTTCAGACTCAAGAGACAGTGATAGAAAAATGTTACTGAAAAAACCAGTACAATTAGCTGCCCCAGTTTTTGGGGCCCTGCTGTCTCTGTGCAAATGAAGTACATGCCTGCAGCAAAGACTGATGTCCACAAATACGAATGAATGACGTTGCACTACTCTTCTCTCTCATTAGAATCTAACAGCTGATGACCACATTTTACAGTTATTGAAAATATTTCTCCTTTTACAAGTAAAGATAGTTAAGTTTATAATTTTTTTTCCTGTGGAGATCTGTCAACTATGAACTACTGCAGTACAAATGGTCCAAGTACCATGACATCAAAGAATTTTAATAATTGTACTTTCTGCTGTCTTTTAGCAGCATTTAAAGGTAACATGAAATTACCAGGCCATTCTGAAGTAACTGAATTGGGGGTTTTGTTCAATATTTAAAACTATTTACTTACTAGTATGAAAAAATGCATGAAAATATATGTCATATAAAACATTCGTTAGATTTGTTTGGGGATAGAAAGTATAGAAATTGTATCATTGAGTCGTTTGACTTTACAGAGAAAATCTGGAGCCAGGGATGGGAAGAAATGGAGAGAAGGATATATAGAAGGCCATAATCTGCTAGGTAATAGCAACTGGAATTCAGGCCATTTTTAAAACCACAGACTCAAAGCAATTCCTGGATATCAAAGATTACAAGACCTGTCGGAAGGATTCAGAATTTTTTGCTGTCTAATTAAGCTAAAACTGGAATTTTTCATATATTATTTCTGCACAAATGAGTTACAGTTTCTATACACATGTATTTCCCAAGGCCTCCTTCTGCCCAGAGACCACCTTCTATACAGGAGGCAGCTCCTCTGCTGGAATACATCACTGTGCGATCTAACTCCTCCAAGAAAAAAGTTATGTGTAGTCACATTTACTAATCATAGCTCTCTTATTTAATTTTTTCAATAACGCTGTCCCACGGTGCATTTTCTCCCTCTTTTCTCATTTAAAAAAACAACAACAAAAAGAGAGAATGATTGTCCCAGTCGTGTACAGTACAACTGTATCATGAAGCAGTGAAAAAGGACTATATCCAACTGTGCTTTAAATGTTACACAAGTTTTGCATATGCATAGTTAGGAGACCCACCTGCTGAGGTAATACAAACAAAAAAAATCATACAGTGCGGAACTTCTAGAGAGAAAACTATGAGAATAGATTGTAGGGCATAAAACCAGAAAAGAACAACAGGAAGCAAAAGCAGTTGTTTGAAAAGCACACTAACAGTGTCATGCAAATGTAATTAACTGAATATATTGTTTTCATTAAGTTATATTAGGATCAGTCCAACTCCTTCTCCTTGATTTCTTAATACAGTATAAGTATGAAACCTATGAGAGATGTAAAGACAACTATGATGTTGCCTTTGGTTCATTTTTTTGTTCTGAAATTGGAATATGGCAAAGTAAGGAGTTGAGATTATGAAACAATCACACAAATAGCTCAGCAGTCTTATATTAATGCATATTAACCTGACTAGCTGATAAAATATTGTTCAGTTTTATGGCTTTATTTTTGGCTTGAATCAAGGTTGTCTTTTATTCTCATTCATAGAATTACTGACACCTAGTCTTGGTTTTCTGACAGCAGCCAAGGAAGAGTCTCTGTACCAGGTGAACTCTGCTAATTCAAGTAAAAATTGTTTTACCCTTCAAGTGATTATGAGTTTTTGAAAGGTATGTTTTGAGCAGTATTTTTCATGACTCTTTGTCTTCTATTGATCATTATTTTCCTCTCTTTTGCCATTCATTTTCTTACTTCGTAGTAACTTATAACATTGTTTTCTTGTATTACTTTTCCATAACATTTAGAATGAAAACTCAGAGAATGATGTTATCACACAGTGGTATAATGGCAATTTCTTTTCAAACCCCTAAAATTGCCAAGGTATGGTTCAATTTACTTCATGGTGGAAAGTTCAAAGAAGCAGAAAGAACAGTGATGTGACAGACAGTTCCTAAAGAAAAGGGCTTATTGGTTGCAACTGAAGGGATATTGCAAGATTCTGATACTTAGAAGAATGGAGGAAGAGGGAGTAATCCTTCTTTTTCTTCCTAGAGATAGTTTTCCTGTAATTTGATTTGAGCTATTTCTTCACTCCATGGTGTTACCAGTTTTCAAAATTAGCCTTCCTTTCACTTGCAGGGGTGCCCCTGATCCACCCAAGAAACAGAAAGCTGAATTCCTGGATTCTTCTGCTTTAGCAAGAGAGGCAGAATTTAAATTTAGATATAAGCTATGATTCAAAACTTTGGGCCCAATTCTGTGATGCTTATACATATGAAAGCACAACAGCTGGAATGTAAACCTTCTGTAAGAGGGAACTGTGGACAGGATTCATGCCTCCTAATTTTAGCCTACAAAAAAAAAAAAGGAATATCTATTATTAATTGGTCACCAAGGCTGTCTTATAAAACCAGTGGAAAAAGAGAGGATTTGTCAAGAGTTCATTTTTGGCTCTTTAATATCTTTGAAGCCAATGGCAGAGGCTCCTCTGCAGCCTAACTTGGATGCTCTGAATCATTTTCTAGAGGAGTCTCTAGCTCATCATGAAGTACTGTGAGATCTGCTGGGTTATTAGTCTCATTACAGAATATCCCCTGGGGCACACCAATAGATCACACTGTCATTTCTCTTACCTTAGTGCTCTGTTTTAAGAAAGAATTAATTATCTGCTGGGGTCCCTTTCTCTTTTCCGTGAGTGTAAGACCTGAGTCCAGCTACCTTAGGCTAGACCTTGGCTTTTAGATGAACTAAACTTGAAAAGATCAGTATCACTCCACACATAAAATATAAGTGTGCTAAAGAGAATCTGAATTGGAACTTCATTTAAGCTGATAATTCAATTTCGCTAGTGGACCTAATAGTGATTTTAAATCAGGAGTCCTCCATGTTTACTCTTCAATACATTACAATATTCTTTATGATTCAGAAGAATTTTTGCAATCATTACATTATCTCAGCTTCTTCTCCAAAAATTGTTAAACTACAAGGTAAAAGTGAACTATGAAAGTTGTTTATTAGTACTAAACTCCTGAAACTGTATTTAAATAATGTTTTTTGAAAAACATAAGGAGAAAGCATGCAGCAGTAAAACATGCTTATTCCACTGTAACAAGATTGGATTAGTTGAGTATGTGAAACACATACTTTTCTGCACGTTTTCTGTAGTTGTCTGATAAATGAAGCTCCAAATACATTCGAAAGGCGACATCTTAGTTTTAATCCAGGTTATACAGGTAATACTATATAAAGGAGTTGAAGTAGCAGGAATTGCAAAAAGTATAACTTTCAAGAACATTTAAATATGAAATTTCTCTTGAGTTATTTTCAAAGGAAAACATACCTGTTCACAAGTCTCATTCAGAGCTTTTGAGTATATAAAATTCCATAAATTGGCTTCTTTAATTGCAGAAAGCAAGTTATTAGAACAAATAGTGCAAGTGTTTACAAGTAAGAGTTCGATTTACTTTCTTTATATATTAATCTATATCATTAATTTCTTTCTTATTGAGCTAATGGAACTCTAAGGGTGGTATCCTAAAACTGATGTCAATGTGATGAATTTCATCGTTAGTACCTCCTGGTTGATTAAACATCTCATTCATTAAGGCCATTACATATTTTATGCCATTTTGATCGTCTGCCTTTGCAGATTCCTCTTAAGCCCAAATACATGTGAGCTGCTATTCTTTCATTTTAGACTTCATGGAATGCTCGGTTTTAATATGGAGTTGGAGAGGAAACTGCTGTTGTAATTCCCTTCATGTGCACCATCTTTTTTTTTTTTTTACTTTTACTCATTGCATATATTTGTTCACTTTATTGAACAAATACACATTGAAATTGAAAAAACCAGAGTTTTCAAGAAGGAAAGCATTCTGCGATGAAGGAGTCTATCAAGTGGTGGTCCTGTTTTAAAAGTTATCCAAGGCCTATAATTATGAATAGTTTAGACCAGATTTTATTAGATTACATTAGATAATGGCACATTAAATAAATGCTACTTCTTTGATTCTTTTATCCATGTCTGCTGCTATAATAGGGCATAATTGATGCCTTAGGTTTTAACTTTTATATTTTTCAAACACTGTAATACTTAGTATGTAACTCTGAAACTTTATATAGTCTGTTAGCTACTGACCTCTCATGCTGGTCAGACATAACCAGCTGTCTCTGGGCCAAGACTGAAGGACACCTTGTTGTCCTAGGCCCCAAAATATGTAAACTAAAGCCTCTGACAGGGAAAGCAAACTTAGGGTAATTACATCACTACCTGAAATTATAATTGGAGAGGTAACCCTGATATGCAAACGGACCAAACTTATGAAAGTGTGAAAAACCGATGACCCAGCTTCCATCTTGGGTGGAGCCCCTTGGAGGCTTTTGACTGTTTAGGGTGTACCTCTGAAGGCCCTTCAAATAAATGGCTGCTTTTATTCTCTTAATCTTGTCTAGCCTCTGTCTCCAGGCAGCCACTTCAAGGCATCATAATGATACATAATACTAGATGTAAAGATTTTTAAATTTTATTTACCTTGCATACTAACTTTCTTAAATCCTAAATTGGTGCTATTATGATGAGAAGAAAAAATGGTTTGTTAACACTTTAACAAGTGTTAACTCTTTAAAACCCATCATTTAGTGAATTTATCTATTGTCCTTTACCAAAACCAAAAGTGCTTCGCAATTCAGTGGAACAAAAATATCCAAAAATAAAAGTATTTTTCTATTGGATATAGAAATTATGAGATTTAGATTTTCCATAATTTCCCATAACAAATTCTCTTAATTATCATGAACTATAATAAATTGTCCTTTATATTCATGGCAAAACAATGCAATGCCTACTGTGTCAATGCTGTTGGCTCATGGTTCCCAAAAGCTGCTTGGTTGCACTAACTTGATTTCATGGCAAAATTCATTACATATCAGTGCAAAAATTATTCTTTGACACTTGTTACATCTCCCAACAATGACTTAGTTCAAGTCTGCTAGAAGGGTGAAGTTACATGGTCAGGACCATCGCAGTATTGTGAGCAAAGATTAGCTAAGATACCTTGTCTTAAATTTTACTGTTAAAATTTTGGCCTATATAACTCCAACAGTAGGAAAGTAGAAAAAAAAATTGTTTTCTCTAAGTCTAGTAACTTGTCCAGCATACAATATTTGTGATTCTCTCAGAAGTAACAACTTTTTTTGTTTAATAGTGCATAGTTAAAGTGACCATCCTAATTATGCCCTCTTACCAAGCTTGGGTCGTGGAGTCATCTCTGAGCATGTGAACTAAAATGAAGAGCTGTACCCCAGGAAGGTAAAAAATGCATTTTCAGATCAGCATGTAATGAGTTGTACATCATCAGGCCTTAGATGTGGAACAACAGAATTTTTACCCTCTCCTTAGGTTCAGCTATTGAAATATTTGAGCAGATATTATTTAATGCAATGACACTCACATGTTTGTACACTCGAATATCACAGGAGCAAGGCTCAGAGAGTGTTTAGTGAGATAATGAAACTATGGGAACCATTTTGTTCTCCTATCCATACAAATCTCAATTCAAGGAAAACTTAGTGCAGAATTTATACTGGGAAGTGTGGTGAGATGGATCATGATTTTTGGTATCTCCTAGACATGATGGGAATGCAATAATATTGAAGGGCAGTTAAGAAGGCCTGTTATGTCAATCCCAGTCTAACTATTTTTACTCCATCTAACAAGAGTAGAAAGCAAACATATGATCTTTCCAATTAAAAAAAAAAAAAAAGTTTTAACCTTTAAAAGTGTAGATTGCCAGAAAAGAACATTGTATAGATTGTCCTTTTAGGCTTCTTAAATACGTGCAAGTACCTTTTGAATGGTAGGATTTTGTAGTCAATTTTTCTTCCTGAGATGAAAAAGGAGAAAGAAGTAGTGAAGGTATTTCTTTTTTCCTCATAAAGAGAAGATTAAAGGAATACTCAGATAAAATCTTCACTTTTTTTTTATCTTTGTTTCTTTTTTGCCAGAAGGAAAACATAAGATCATGTTATCTAGACTTTAAATGTAGAACAATCCTTTAAATCCTCATTATTCTGAAGATTATAAAGATTACAAGTCCATACAATATTTCCTGAAAACAGACACATAGAAATGACAAGCAAGTATCTAAATGAGGAACCAAGAATTCTTTCTTTCAAATACTGAAAGAAAAAAGAGAAAAGACACATAGCATTAGCTGTCTTTCTGCCGTTCTGTCCTCAAAGCTGTATGGTAGAGATGAACATGAATTAGAAAGGATGGCCTAAAAAGACTGTAAGTATGTTTCTTAATACAATATGCTAATCTGCAGAGCACAGAATCAGCTGCAATTCCAAAGGTGCTCAGTATTGGAAAGACATAAAGCAAACAGCATATGAATGTTAAAATCTTGCTTAGAAAAATGGATGTACAAGCTCTGCATTCCGAACACTCACTTTACAATTCTTCCTTTTCCAGTTTTACTTAAGCAATTTACAATCATTTGAGGTCAACTTCTGCTTTTGTTTCATACCACACATGAGCCACATACCACTACTGGGTTTTTTTCAAGGCCATTTCCAAATTTTGCTTTGAAAATTAATTTGCCAATTCTAGCAAGTTTTTTGTTTGTCCAATATGTTTGAGCATTTACTTAAGTACTTTTCCTTGATATTGCACAAGATAGAATGTACAGAACATATGATATCACTAAACTGAGCTGAGTCCATGTTCTCTTATACTCAAACTACACTTAGAAGGAAATAATTCAAAAGCAGTGAAGAAATGATTGTATTTTTTAACTGTGTTTTTTCTAATATAGTCATCAGAAATGTCAAGTCATCCTGCTAAAAACCAATTGATTCTGGAATATCTGATAGCTTTCCATGTGATTTAACCAAAATGGTGCCGCAGTGGGGGGAATGGGTGGAGTTTAATAAAAGTAATATTCTCTGACCAGCAAAGTACAAAAGAGCAGTACTATTTGTCAGAGTTCTCAAACAGCGAGTTGTCCTTGGTGTCTTTTTTAGGTCCTTATTCTGGATCAACTGAAATTCAGAACCCCACAATGTGAGGCAATGTTTTGAGAAAGAACCAGTAGTGGTATCTTGATGCCTGAATTATTAAGAAAATCAAGTATACTGTGTTGCTCAGTGTGTCTCCCTATATAATTTAATTGGGCAATTTCTAAGCAAATCAAGAGGTAGAAATCTCAGATACAAAATATTTTGACTAATTTTGTGGAAATTTCAAGGTGAGTAGAGGAAGGAGACCAAATAGGAAGAGTGGGTATGAATTTGGCCCACTGAATAATTCCAAAAAGAAAATCAAGACATATATGCTCTGAAGTACCAGTAGTACATCCTGATACAGCAGCACTAAAAAATAAAAGACACAGCTAGCCTGGTATTGCACCATGGGACTTATTAAGGAGACCTAAATATAGTGTGCAGGAAATTGGCTGTCACTCATTCTGCATCTCATGGGACTACCTTGGCTTTAAATAATTTTTCTGCTTGAAATTCTGAAAAAAGTAATCATTCTACTACACTTATTAGTGCTTTTTCTGAGAAGACTTCTAGCATTGTTGATTTTGTGTCTGTTAAAATTTACGGATGATTTGTATGTTTACAAAATCACGACACTACTTAAAATTTAAATTATTTATTTAAGATTTTAGAAATGCCATAGATATGACAGATGAAGTATGAAGTCCGTTTGTATTCCTCTCTGTCAAGATATGTGATCAAGGTATCAGAAACTTAAAAGCTTTTTCCTCTGTGATTTATGTATTGGTTTTTTTGGAACAAGTGTGATAGAATGTTTACTTCCTATATTTTCCAGATTTAGTATTGGAAAATTTTTTGTGATAGAACTTAAAATTTATATTCTAATAAGTTTTTAATAGATTGCATGATAGATTCTAGTATATGCATACTATCTTTCATTTTTTTATTTGTGAGTATTCTGTATATAAAGTGTTTTCATTGGGGTATAGAAGGATTTCCACTGAGGCTGTTTGTCTGCTTGCTACTTTTCTCTAGGGTTGGAGAGATTATTAGCAGAGAGCTAATAACAAAACATTGTTGCTACTTTTGAAATTGCAACCCCTTATCTCAATGACTAAGCTGGAAGCAGAAACAGGGTTTTCTCAGGGAAGATTATATGGAAGCAATAGAACACCTGCTGAAAGACTTGAGGTCTTTCAAGTCTGTCAATAATTACTTGACTGAGAAATCCAGAACTTTATAAAAGGAAAGCCTTCACAGTGATACTTGTAAAAAGAAAAGAGAGTAGAAGGAAAGACTCTGCAAAGACCCAAAGATCTTGAAAGGACTGAATAAAAATTAAAAGTATTGTAGATGTTTTTAGATTGGATTTTGAGTGGAAACTCTTATTGCTTTTCCAAAGAGCAATGTACTTCCTGGGCTTCTCTATGAGTTATCTGTGGTTGTTTAGATATCTTTTGACTATTCTGGTCTTATTTTATTTCATTGCTGTCTTTTCCGTAAGAGTATTAAAAAAAAATAATCTTCAGAATCACATTTTCGTGGAGCTCTGGAAGCAGGAAAGAACTACTTGCTTTGCGGCAGAACTGGCATGAGAGGAGATGGGTTCAGGATGTAGATGGCTAACACAGAGATTCCCATCTGTTTGGAGCAGGTGCTTGACAGTGACTCTGCAGAACCTGATGGCGCCCATGAGCCTACAGATACCTAGCCCTGGTGAATTTGCACAGGCCAACTTGATCAGGTACGCATTGAGATAGCTTATTCAGTATTATGGTATTACAAATCTCATGTTAAATATGTGCCATCAATTTCTCTATTTCCTCTAAAGGCTTTCAAAAATCTTAAAATTTTGAACAAAAGGTCTTGTTTGAATATAATACATCTGTCTTTACTATCTGAATCCACTAATAATTGGTTTCTTCCTACTGTTTTAAACATCAGACCTCAATTTATTTTTACAGCTTATGCAGAAATTTATTCCAGCACATGCTTCTTTTTCTTGCAATAAGAGACCTGCTGTATGTGTGAGTTCTTCAGTAATGATCCTTATTCCTTTTTCAGATGCGTAATAACTACATGTTCTGCTGGAAGAGGCTAAAGCATTTGTTGGCTTGTCGAGGTTTTTTTTTCCAACCTGTATTTAATTCTCTTTAATGGAAATTAAACCTTCATTTGGTTTTAGAGGAATTTCCAGAGCACATTCCTCTTGGATGCATGTCAAAAATACTTATAGAAGCAACAGGCAGAAAGGTAAGTAACTGAACTTAAATGATGACCATTACCAAAATGATACAAATTCCATGATCAGATTACTATCTCTAATTTAACAGTATAGCAGACATTTGTTAAAACATATTTTCTTCTTTTCCCTTTCCAGAAGTGAACAAAACACCACTACAAAGTGCCAAACTGACATCAGCGGAATTAATTCTGTCTGCCTGGTAGACAAAGCACAGCAATCAAGCTGAATTTCTTTAAGTTTTAGTACTTTTGTCAGGCTTGTCTTTTTCCTCTGCTCTATGCAATGGCTCCTTGTCCATTGAAATTAACTGTATCATTTCCATTTATTCCAAAGACTTTTAGTTCAACTCTCGAACACAGGAACTAACTGCATGCTAATTACCATTTCAGTGACATGTAAATATGCTAAATTATATATTCGTCAAAATAAAAAGAAGTAGGAGAAGAAGAAAGGATGTGGTTTCAGATTATTGGTTAAGTCATGTTCTTGAATATTCTCCTTACTGCTAGCAATTCTAAGTACTTCGAGGAACATTATTTTTGAATAGTGACTACTAAGAAGTAGGAAGTACAAGACATTAAAAATAACTTGGGTCTTGCAGTAGTGGGTAGGAGAATGATTAACTATATTGACATCAAAGATGAAAAATTTGTGTGAGGGCAAAGCTAGCACATGTGTGAATAGAAAAGGTTTCTAGGATGACAATTATCCTATTCTTTCCTTTTTTCAGGGAAGGGTTTGAACTATTTAAGATGTAGGAGTGACTCCCTGGAGAGCTCTATATTAGCTAGGGGTGATTGGGAGGGAGGGAGAGAAGAAGGGAAAGGAGTTCACATTTTTTCCCCAGTCTCTGAAGTAAAAAAGATACATCCTTCAATAATTTTAGAAAGTATATTACAAGAGTAAATTTTTTTGTAATTTTAATTGTATTAAAATATAAATTTTAATTGAATAAAACTGTTAATATCTAACAAAACTTATCAATTCCAGGTAACTCAGATGCAAACACTGTGACAGCCTTCACAAACACGCTGAGAGACGTTCCCCCCTTCCTATTAAATCCACTTGTGGATGGATGGACAACATCAAGTTGAGTGGTGTAATTGACATACCCAAAGAATGGGATGCCATCCAGAGAGACCTAGACTAGCTCAAGAAGGAGGCCAATGGAAACCTCATGAGGTACAATAAGGCAAAGCACAAGGTCTCAAATCTTTTTCTCCTGCAGTGCCAGGTTTAACTTCACTCCTTATTTCCAACCCCTCCCTTAATCTCTGCAGATTACCCTCAGTCCTTTCAGCAAGCAAAAAATGAGAAAGGGCACCCTATGGTCTATACTTAGCAGTTTCTCTCTGACATTCCTGTCTTCTCACACCTTTCCTCTGCTTCAGTGTGAGTTCTTCCACTGCCTCCAACGCTTCAGGAAAACCTTCTCTGGAGCAGGTTTTCCTTGGGTGGAAGGGAATAACTGCTCTGCCATGGAGCAGCTCCTCATCCCCCTCATCTGACTTTGATGTTTCTTCTGCTGTTTTGCACAACTTTTATTCCCTCCTTCCCTCTCTGTTTGGTGTTCTGCCCTTTCTCAGATACAGTATCATAGAGGAGCCACCACTGTGGCCGAGAGGCTCTGTTGTGCCCTGTGTGTGTTGGCTGGAGCTGGCTGGAGCCGTCCATGCCCAGCCCCAGGCAGCCCCAGCCTCTCCTCATGGAGACCGGCCTGCACCCCTTGGCCAGCACCTCCCCACACACCTCCAGCACAGAGAGATACACAAACCCTTTGAGAAGTTGTGGAGAACCTCGTCTCAGAATTCTGAGAGAATAAAAAGTCAAACCCCCATTATCTGCTTGATTCCTTTAAATACATATGAATACACAAAAATTGTTTTGAACTAGATTTACTGTCTTTTATTTACAGATAAGTTACTCTATCCATTGCCACGAAGAGCAGAAAATTAGTTTATTTTTGTATCGTGTAACAATGCTTGACACCTCCATTGAAATCAGACAATAGAAAGGTGGTGGTGTTCATTGAGAAATTTTTTCTCAATATGTAATGAAAACCTTCAATTGATTACAGATATTTTGCAAACATGCCTGTTCGGATTTCAATAAAATCTGATGTGTAATGGAGTTAACAATCTTTTTTTTTTTCAGAGAGGGAAACTGAACAAAATACAAAAGATGGATATCAACTTATATCTCTTTTTTAAATGCAATGCTGAGAAATGGCTTGAAATATGAGGCAATTAAGGTTTGTTTATGAACAATTAGCTGTGAGATCATGAACTGCTCAGATGAGCAAAAAAAGTAAATTAGTACATGTATAGAGGATATAAGAAAAATACTAGATTTTTGAAACAAATAAGAATAATAATTATGTAGGAAATTATCCTGAAAAATCAGAGTATGTTAATAATCTTATATGATTTAACTAACATGCAAAATAGCTGAAATCTACCAACAGTTTGCAGAAGGACACACAAAACATGCGGGATGGTTTTAAGAGCTTCCTTTCAGGGAAGCTCTTGGTTCTTCTAGACTGTTGAGACATCATCAGCTTTTGTTCACACAGCTCTGTGAAGGTGTGTGGTGGTGGTGTACCAAACACCAATTCCATTTGAATGTACTTGCTACTGTAATAATATGTTATTCCTTGAGTTCTTCTTACAGCCCTGGTTCTCTTGGGCTTTCAAATTGTGACATCTTCGTGATCTGAGTTTGCTCAGAGGATTCCATACAGTCTCTGCTTTTCCCATATTGTGATCATTGCACGTACAAATTAAAACAGCTGTATGAATGAACATAGTGACCTGTAATATTTGAGTTGCAGTCTCATGTATCATTAAGAATTTTCATTCATCTACTGGGAAAAAAATCATATCAAATGATGTTGCAGTTGAGGCGGACGCACGACACACACTAATTCTAACATAAAGTGCAGGCAAAAAGCGTTTATTCCAAGAGCCAGTGTCATATATATACACTTTTGTATGTTTATCATTCGTGTTAGTTGTCCATTGGATGCGCAACTACTACAGTAGATTCATTGGCTATTTTAACTACACCATACTGTTATTAGTTATCTACAACATAGACATCCCAAGAATCTAAACAAAATGCTAGCTGCAGCCTTGTTGCTGCTTACTCCCTCTATTGTTGTGAATTTCTTGCTTCTCTTGACTAGATTTCTCACGGGTAGAAATGGACTGTGCTGAGACCAATGTCGGACTCGGACAGGTTTTCTGATCTGCTGTTAATTCCCACAAAATGATACAGATTTTTTTCGACAAAAGTGTACATTCCAGAATAATAGAAGTAAACTGGATACTAATTGACTTCTACTTAAATTCTATTAGTTCTGCGTAACCTAGGAGAAAATAATGTGGAAAATGTAGCAAAATATAATTTCTTATCAGCACAATTCAAAGATTGGTTTTCTTATTCAATAAAAAAATCATTACGAGTCAAACTGACTTATGCAGCTGAAAAATGAGATAAATGAAGGACTATTTCTCTCCCTCTTTGTGTTACAAAGGCACAGACAGTCTTTAAGATGGGCTTAAAAGGAACAGATGAGAAATTTTTGTTAGGTGCCAAGTAATACTTCGTTCCAAAATTTACTGGTCTAGAAAAATAAGAAAAAAAATTTAAACAACTCTCTTAATATTTATCCAGAGTTGAAGCACTATTGTTTTTGCTACTTATTTTCTTTGCCTTAGGGGACAAAATGGTTAGACAAGCAAAGAAACCACAATTAACTGGATAATTAAAAAGAAAAACTATTTAAAACAATATTTTATTACAATGCTGTGCTTATGTCCAAAAAGTGGCAAGGCTGAAGATGTGTTCCCAGCAGGTGTACACAAACACAGACCCCATATATATCCTACATATACATTCATACATACCTACCTACATACATATATATACACTTACACGTGATCAGCCAAAGATCATACAGATCCACAGAGCACCCACATGAACATAGGGTGCACCGACACCCTCCTTCCATCTCTGGCTGGGCAGGATGGAGGTCCAGTGATCAGAAATGTATATCCATATGTACAATGTGGGTCCCACCAGCAGCTGCATTTACTCAGCCTGCACAGTGTTGAGATCTGGTTATTAACATTTTTAGAGTGATGCTTGTGCCCAAATTAAGGTGTAAACAAGACCATATGCCAAAGTCAATATATTAAATTTTATTTAATAGTAAACATGAAAGAGAGAGAAAAAGAGAGAGAGAGAGAGAGAGAGAGAGAAAGACACAGAAAAGAAGTGGAGGGAGACGAAAGTAGTGACAGAGACAGGTTAAGCAGAAAATGTCACCACTCTGTGGATGTCAACGGCATCGCTTTGATCCTCTCCATCAGGCCTTCTTGGTGGTGAGGGTCTCCCCCAAAAACAGAGAGTCCAATGGAATAATATATGTTTGGGCAAGGTGGGAATGCCCAGGTATCTCCCTGGAGAAGGGAGCAGTTTGACACAGTCTCTTCTACTTTGCATCACATGCAGTGCTCTGGTGCAAGGCCTCAGGAATAAGTCTGGGAAGCACTTTGCTGGCCTAAATGAATTTATTAGTGTAATATCAATCTTACATCAGGACTAGTGAACTCTGTTGATTGCAGGCAATCTTAAACAGTTTAGATGTAGAAGAATGTAAGTGAAAGGTAGATTATTTTCACTAAAGGTTGCACACAATATGACTTTTAAAACTTAAGTGCAACGGTAAAAACTAACTACAAATCAAAAAAAATCCCTCTGTTTTGCGGCCATCAGCCCCAAGCTCCTCATATAAATACTCAGAATTGCCCCTCTGTGCACAGCACAACCATTTTCCTCACACCTGAACCTGATCAGAGCTAGATCCACATGCTAGGGTTTCTTGAGGGAACTGACCTGTTGAACACTCTGTGAGTGCAAGTAGTAAACATGGATGAAATTGCATCCGATGTTTTTGATAAAAATTTGTGTGCATGGCATTAGCCTTTCGTACATGACTGTGGCTAGTTCATCTTCCCAAGAAACAACAAACTCGAACTTTCCTGCCAAGAAAATTCAGTCTAATCTTGTCCCACAGCTATGACAAAAGGATTAAACATTTTTTCTTCTTTGCAATAACATAAGGAAAGAAATTAATTCAATATTCACTGAGTCAGAGGTAGTATGGGTTGGTAAACAAGCAGCTTGGATTCTCTCAAAGGATAATGAATCATGGACACAAATTTCTACCTAACCTTTTTTGTGGATTTTATCCGGTGACTCATTAGCATTAAACACAACAATCCTAAGGCTAGGACTTAAATGGTGGTTTTCAGCTGCTCTAAAATTCTTTATTACTTCTAGTTATTAGCTCTCTCAATAAAAGAATATTTCAATTCACTTTTCAAGAATGCTGTGAGATATGAGCCCACAGACATTTCAGAAAGCTTTTGATCCTGCTATCCATTTTTCCAAATTTTTGTTTGCACCATATTCTAGCAATCTATATTTTAGTGATTACAGCAGTTGTTGACTGGCTTGCCATGTGTTGTACAGCACTAAGCCTAGCCAGTCACCACTCACCTCTGTGAAGCAAGATATATGTCCACAACAGTATGACTGTGTTAGATTTCCTGCCCACTTCGCCTGACTACTCAGGACTTGGTGATTAACAATCTAACACATACCTCTGCCTACTGTTTCTTATTTTGAATGTAAGAAGATTTTTATATTGCACTGCTGATGAATTGCTAAAATTTTGTGTCTTTCAGTAATAACATTTAAGTTTTGTTAATCTTTTCCTAACACTGTTAATATTTTCATTTACTGTTAGCATTTTTAGGGGTGCACTGATTCCATCATGTGTGTGTAAGATGCTGGCACCCCGTTTCGAAACAAGGTTTTGCTACAAACTCTCTCTGGATAGTAATTTTAAAGACAGTAATGAACATTTTTGCCATATGACTCTCATTTCTGAAATCTCTGTCCTTAAATAAATCTTTTGCTTTTTTTTAAGTTCTCTCTCCCATTTCCTAGTGTTATCAGGGAGGAAGTTTTTCATCAGATTCTAGATGTATCTGTCCTGGCTAGTTTATTTCCTTAATGGCAGTAAAGATTAAATAGAAACCGTATGTAATGACTTTGCAGTTTTTAACAGTGGCATGAGAAGCAAAAGTGTGGTAACCATCTATTGAAAGCAAAAAATAGAAGGATCTGGGTATTTGTAAACCCACAGCTGAACTTCAGCTCCTAGAAAAAATACTTGCATAAGTTATCAGACAATTCAGAAAACTCCTACAAGAGAACAAGGTGATGAGTAAGAGCCTACACAGATCTGCTAAAATCAGGTAGTGTCAGACCCATCTTGTTTTTGCGACAGGGTGACAAGCATTGTGAATCCTGGAAGAACAGTGGATGTCAAATATCTTAATGTTAGTAAGGCTGACATTGTTTCACATGATATTTCGTAAACGAATTTAGGAATTCTTTTCAGAAAGAATGGATGCAAACTGGTACGAAAGGCAGGGATTATAAGGTAGATTCAGACAGCAATTGTCAGTGAGAACGGCAGGTGACCACAAAAATCTGCTCTAATTTTCAGCATTATTTTAAAATGTCTATGTTTTAGATAGCAAGAATTTAAGAAGAGGGGCTGGCATTTTGCAGAACACTAGTAAGGTAAGTACTAGAGAGTAGGCTGGAGTATGAAATGTTTTCAAAAAGGTGGAGATATGGTCTTAAAATGATTAGATGCTGTTCAAATAAGGAAAAGCACAAGATCATTTACAAATAATAAAGAAAAGTTCTGACTGTTCCAATATATCAGACTGTGAAAACGTAAATGACAAGAGACATCACAGACTGCTTCCAGGAAAGGCATTTTCAGATGAGGCAAGTGTAAAAGAATGTATATGAGGAAAGCACTGGTGATGTATACAGTACTGGCCACCCATGTTTTGAAAATATTTATTTGTACTGAAGCAGATTTGACACAATAATGCTTCTAGAAACATGTAGAGAAAAGGCTGACTATTTTAAAGAAGAAAAATGGGTTTCGTTTTTTCACCTGCAAAACAAAGGGTAAGAAAAGATACAACTGAGGTGATAAATCACTTTCCCACTGCCTACATTATAAGCATAAACTTCAGGGTAAAAAAGCGCCTTATTTTAGGTAAAGGATGGTGTTGACACAAGAAAATGATTAATTTAATCTGCCCATAAATTAAATTAGGTTGTAAATTATAACAGTTCTAACCATCAGAGGAGTGACATTAGTGGGGGCGAGGGGAGGGCTGGGAGGGAATTCAAACCTAAAAAGCTGATTACGTTCTATCTTGAAGCCAGTTAAAGGAATTGCGATGAAGTAGTTGCCTGCTATAACAGCTAGGACTGTTCTTTATGCTTCAGGAGAGCCCTTCCTGTTCCAAACTCTTCATCTTACATCTAAATTTAAAGTAAGCATATACAGTAGCTGTTAAACTTCTTTTAGCAATATGAACCTATATGTCCTCAGTAATAAAAATGTGTGTTCTTTGCTACTCCCTAACACCACCCTGTGAGAGGAGTCTGGAATCAGGCCTCTGACATGCCACAGACTGCAGGGGATAGCATCTTTTGGCATCTCACCACCATCCCTGCATTGACTTCAGCAGCACTGAGCGGCAGCTCTGGCCCCCTGTGCACTCCGTCCCATACCAATGCCGGCACTAACTGCCTTGCACGAGCTGTCAGATCTGATGGCAGCACTCCCGATTGTGCATGCTCCCTGGACATGAGTTAAACAGGAATATGAATCCCCTAGGTCTCCCTGGGAGAGGCTTGTTCAGTACCTACTGGTTCAGTAGAATACTCACGTTATGTTTTGGTTCCAGTTGCAGCTAACCGGGTCCAGCCCCTGCTCCTCTCTCCTGTGCTGTGAGACAAAGGTGCCTGAGTGTGCCTTCCTGGGCACAGATTACACACCATGGAGATGTGCTACTGCAATCAGATTGGTTTTGGTGAGCACAATTAACACAGATTAAAAGTGAGGAAGTGAAGGGTGTAACAGAGGAAGCTGCTTATGATAATGTGACCTGATCTTCTCAGTTAACATCTCTGCTGTCAAATTAGCTGAACATTTGAGAGGGTTGGAACAAGTTGCAATTGCCATTGCAATTAAAGAAGAGCTCTTTCAGCTGTCCCTTCAGGTCAGAAATTTACATTCAACTTTTTGTTATTTTTGTTTCAATTTTGAGGTGAGAGACTTGTGCAAAAAGTATTTTTTTTATTTTCAGTTCAAGAGACATTAGAAAGTTCTGAGAGATGTGACACTTTTGAAGTTTGAGAAGAACTTTCTGAACATTAATGAATAATTAGTGTCTCAAATAATATACATTTTTAATAAGCATCGGTTGTTCAGTTGCTACAACAATGAAAATACTAACTCTCCTTGTTACATCAAAATGCAAAACTTCTTACTAGATATGTAACTTGCAAATGTAGAACTCAAATATATATTCTTAAAAATATAAGAAGTAAACAAAATGCAAATACATTGGACATAGCCAAAACATATTCAATATACTCATGCTTCCTTTAAAAACAAAGACATTGAAATAAAAAATAGTATTCAATAAAATATTCCTGAAGCCTTTTGGAGGAATTTACAATAATGTAACTCGAAGTGGAGGACACTATTTGTTGCTTCTGAGACTACAGTTAGAAATTATTCATTCTTACATTCTATACCTCAAGCACTTCAAAGTTTCAATTGCAGATTTATCACTATTTCATGCGAAGTTATTCCCAGCAATGAAAAAAAAAATACACACACACACACAGTAGTTATATACACATTTCAAAGCATAAATGGAAGGCATAAAGAAACTTTAAACAAAACAGTTGTTCTGAACTTATATTTTTGATGTTCTAGAACTAGGAATTTTTTTTGACATACCTCTCTGACATACATTTCTCTCTGATTGACAGAAAATGGAAGTAGCCAAGAATATCTGCGATTCGACTGACCTCTTATATAGTTAAATACGGAATTAAAATAATCCTTTGGAGTACCATAATCCTCAAGGAGAATATATGCATATGTCCATGAAGGGAGAGAGAGAAAGAATCGTCTCTTAGAACTGTCAGTAATGACAAACTGAGTGCTGCAATATGCAACAGTGTAAAAGATCAGATTAACGTGTAATTTGATTTTCCTGTTTAGATTTACCATCTATAGATGCACTGAACAATGCCAACACCTCTGAGGATTGGTTGGTCACTGGAACAGGCTCCCCTGGAAAGTGCTCATGGCAGCAAGCCTGCCAGAGTTTAAGGAGTGACTGGATGACGCTTCCAGTTTTTAGTTTTAGGCAGTCCTGAGAGGAGCAGGGAGTTGGACCTCATTATCCTTATGAGTCCCTTACAACTTGAAATATTTTATGGTCCTATGATTCAGTAGCGAATTCTCATGTTTTCAAGAGACTGGAGAGAAATGATTTTTTAATCTTTGCTGAAAAAAAGGTTATCTCAGTTCGTTATCTATCCTTGAGTGCTGGTAAGCTTGGAACATCTGAGATCACTAGTGGTATTCATATGGCATAAATACAGTGTGAATAATACCAAAATTCTTGTTAAAACCACAGATAACTAAGCACCTGTTATTGTCCTGTTTAATTAGTATACACTTTTCATCAAGAGTTAATAGAAAATAAAGAGGAACTGATTATTTTCTCAGATATGCGGGTAAGTAAAGAATTTTTCTATTATACACAGCTTGTAAAATAGGTCTGAGAGGAGAGTAAAGTCCAAAACAGTGTAACAGAACAGGGTGTAAATGTGGGAGACTGCATTTTGAACACGTAGTATATTTTCACAGACAGGTGGTTTTTTTTAAAAAGTACTTTGAAAAATTTTTTGATTCCTGGAATGGTTATGCTCTTAAGACTTCCCTTGTTGGAACCCATGCCTGTTGAAGCAAATGATAGCTTTCCCATTCATCCAACCGTGTACTAAGAGTTTTTGCAAGTCCTACTCAGAACACACTGTTCTCAGACGTTACTTTGAGGAGCTGCCTAGTCTGGCAGCCTGACAGAGGGAAGATGCTCCAGCTTTTTGCTTCCAAGCCCAGCTTCCCAGTAGACACACATGTACCCAGGACATGCACACATGTATGCATCTCTGTGTACATGCAGATCAAAACAGACAGAAACCACAGCACTCAGAAATCGTAAACAACACAGGACTCATCCTGCTCCCCTTTCTGGCTAATCAGGATGAAAGCCTCTTAGTGGAAAACGGGCATTTACAACTTGGAGCCCTTCAGAAGCTGGGCTCAGGCACTCAGGCTGCCCAGTAGCTGCCCTGGACCCCAGCCTCCCCAGTTGCTGGCATCTGAACATAGAAGGCTCTGAGAGCACGGCCCCACTCCAGTTGCTGGTGCTCTAGCCGGCATGCAAAGACATGATGACACATTCCCACACACAGTATAGATTGCTCTCGTAACCATCCTTGCACACTCAGCTTGTTCATTAGCTGGCCCTAGACCCCTGACCCAGCTGCCCCACACATAGACATATGAAAGCCATGCTGTACTACCTGGTTCAAAGCTATAAACCCATCCTCATGCACAATTACGACCATCTCAGACTTTGTGTTTTCTCCAGTACCTGGCATGGACCCTGTGGTCCCTGAGGTAACCAACTTTCAGACTCCCTTGTCTCTCCAGGATGCAGCCCAGACTCTGAGGCCTCTCTAATACCCAGCTGCTGAACCTCTTCTACTTACTAGCTGGTCTATCTTGATTTACACCAGTGATTACACACTGAAACACACACCTGAACACAATGAACCCCTTTTGTGATCTCTCCAGCTGCTCCCACCCCAGACACACAGGCCCTGAGACCTCTGGTCCCACTCCTGCTGCTGCACTCAAATCTCCAGACACATGTGCACATGGGACAGAGATCCCTGCACCTGGAAAATAGCTGGAAATGGAGTGTAATGAGAGGACAAGACAGACTCTTTGAAACTTTCCTTGCCTTTGATTGCAGAAGGGTCTTCCTGACATCTAGTAACGCATCCCATATTC
This sequence comes from Oreocharis arfaki, assembly GCA_013398015.1. NCBI lineage: Eukaryota > Metazoa > Chordata > Aves > Passeriformes > Paramythiidae > Oreocharis > Oreocharis arfaki. The sequence continues at coordinate 138,105 of VZRR01011981.1, read as the reverse complement.
CCAAAGGCTGTTACCACCTTCCATGGGTTGAAGAAAGGATTAGGTTGGTGGCCACCCTGAGGCCATGGGCTGAGGCTCTCCTGTGACTCTCCTGGGGAGAAGACATCTCAGGGTCTCCCTTTGCTCTGTTGAAGGTCCCCCAGCTGTCGTTGCTCCTCTGGGCTCCTTTGGGTCCATGGATATGTACCTTTAACCACATAAACTAACCATTACATGTCCACCTCTGATACGTACCCTTCAGTTTTCAGCACAAAGAATTTCTTAGAGATTCAACAACAACAACATTTCCCTTTAGAACATCAAATTTTGAAAAAAAATTAAAGGGGACAGTACTGTGAGGAAGTACAATTTGTGAGAAAGATAGATTGAAAATTTGTGTTACATAAGAAGCTACAAGTAAAACTCATATCAGTAATTGAAAAGAGAAACATAGAGTGTACTAAAATGTAGTATTTCTATGTAAACAGGTAAAAAAAATTAACGTAGTAAAACTGTGATTAATGCAAATGATCTGGAGAAGACAAGGGCAACTACAAAAACAAAGACATAGAAAAAAGTTGTAGAAGGTAAGTGATGGAAAAGGACATAAATCAGCATGTTAAGGGTATATTTCTAATAAATCCATTAAATCAAAGAATAAAAAACCACACAAGACAAGTTAAAATTATTACAATTATTTATTCACATTGTACTAGAATCTGATAAGAGAATAAAAAAGAACTTTGATGTGGAACGTACTAAGGAATATAGCCAAATATAGATACATCAAAGCTCACTGTTTGCTTATGTTAAGGCTCAACAGGATAAGAAAAGTAAGGATAACACTGCAGAGAAGAAAGTTTGATAGACCCCAACCAACAAATATTGAAGAGTTACCATGAGTGAGATTTCTTCACAAGTGTGTATGGTAACACAGAAACAGGTATCTATCCTTTGGGATAGATTCATTGGTCTGGTGCCTGTAAGGACTAAGCACATGATACGGAATATGAGCGAACTTCATCTGAAGACAATGGAAATTGTCAATAGCTGCCATTGGCCAACCCTGATGACTTCATTGTGGGACTTTTTCAATTGAGAAGAGAGTTAAAGCCCTTCTTCCTCAGTGTCTGTCATAAAAGGTCAGTGTCACTAAGCGCAAGTGTGCCCCAAGGCAGTGTGGAGTGGTGTGAGCCACTTGCTGTGCTGAGCCTGGGCTGTGACAGGCCACAGGCAAAGATGCCTTGGCCAAGAGACATGGAGACGATAATGGGAATCTCAAGGCTGATGGCAGTTTGTGGCAGGCGGTGAGATACCCAGCTGTGACCTATTAGCTGAACCAAAGCAAAACTCCTACACCTCCTACTTAAAAATAATCTGTTTCAGAAATTAAGCATACAGTTTAGAAAAATGTTGCAACTATGTAGGCTTTCTGGTGCTTGTCTTTGTCTCTTGTTTTGTACAATCTACACTTTTCTGTCCAAGTTTTGTGTATATCACTAGGTGTGTTCACTCAAGGCTGAGATTAATTTTCCTGCAACTGACAATGAGCTGCTAGTATCCTCTGTAACAGAGACACTTCAACCGATAAAACTGCAGGAATAGGTATGACAGATGGGAAGTTTAGAAACCAATCCAGTATAGTTCCATTACTTTCGCTGTGAAAGCAGACCAGTAAAAAGCTACGAAAGAAATTGCCGTGAAAAACATGCCGAGGAAATGAAGGGGAAAAGGGACAACAAGTTTACAGGATAAAATTTATCCAAAGTTATTCCACAGCACTTTACAAATTATTTACACAGTGATGAGTGTGCTTTGGACTATATCAGGAATATTTGCAAATATAATGGGGAGGAGTTATTTTATGGACTACAAAAAGACAGTAAGCCTCCCAGAATATTATTCCTATAGGACAGATAAGACCTGCCTGCTTAACTTCAACTGCATTGAAGGTCAAAACAGGAAGTAGATAATATGGAAGGAACTGCCTGCTTCTTCAGAAGACTGAGTTGTTCTAGTCAGCTATCACTGACAAGTCAGTGTTCTATCACTACAATATAAACCTATAAATCTATAAACCTAGTATTTTCACAAGGTGGACACATCTTATGTATAACACAAACATTCAACCATTTTCTTGTCAGCTCTAAAATCCCAACTTTATTCCCTTCTGCCTCTGAAAGGTAAAACTGTTCCTCAGTAATGGAGGAAAGAAAATTGGCTTTTGAACAGGAGGAAAATTTAGTCAAAGGCACGAAAGTACTTAAAATCAATAGATCACTGTCCATGGACATTTCATATGGGATAATGAAAAAGAAACAATGAAATTACTTGCTCTTAATGCAGTAGAGACTGTTGAAGAAAACTGACCTAGAAACATATTTAACAAAGTCACAGAGATTAAGGTATAGCTATAAGGGAGTTTCAAGTGATGAGTATGCTCACTTAAATAAATTTTAAAACCAAATCTAAAACTACATTAATTAAAATTACAGTAGTATTAATTCTGAAATGGCCCCACTAGAAAAATCCTTAAACTGCTGTTGGTACCAGTGCTCTAGCTCAAATTCCACTGACATTCTCTTCATTAATACGTCTTCAGATGACGTTATTATTTCTGCAGCTTCAGACCGAAATTTAGCCTGTCAGTTGAGGACATTTAAATAGCTCTATGTAGCTATTTGTCCTTTTCATTTAGTAATTGGCAAAACATTAAAATTTTTGAGATTTCAAGCACTTTTATGGCATCTTAATTCTGAAAAGTAAAATTTGGTAGACAGACTGTAAAACTCCAGTTGCTCTTCTTAATTGCATTACCTTTCTAAACCATGCAGCTGTATAAGGGGCTTTCAAAAGAGTTCTTGAACATGCAGTTGAAGCTGCTAAGCATAGAATTTGTCCTTTGTATCTTTGGAGCATCATTGCTGTGCTTCAACGCTAATAGGCAGAATATGTATTTGCGTAACTCCTGTGGGTTTGGGGTTTTTTGCCAGTCTAAAATGGTTACACAACACTGGAACATTTTCATAGGTTTGTCTGAGGTAAATGTTGGAGCTGCTTTTCCAGCTCTGCCCATATTAACTTGATGCATGGTAGAAATGCTGTAGTATTCTGTGCAGTGACCTGATTAGTACAGAATAGGCAGAAAACTGAGGGGAAATTATAGTGGGAAGTGATAATTTCTGTTAGTTTTTTAAGTGTACAAGAGACATTACTAACTCTAGATATGGTAGGAACAAAGAAAAGTACTTTTTGTCATCTTGTCAACTCGATTCAAGAGCAAACACGAAATAGTTCAAGTGCTTTCCATGATATATGAATTTTCATTTTGAGCAGCTTTGCACAACTCTATGCTGAGCATTATGTTTGAGAAGCTATTATGAACATCATGTGGACTGGTTGTTTTGTTGTGTACCTTCTGATATGACACAGGGTAGATTTTTATGTATGGTTTTACAACTGATTTTGTGGATTTCACCTACAAAGGAATGCAAACCTCTGTCAGATACCATGATTCTGAGCATGTCCTGAACATCGTCTAGCAATAAATTAAAATGAGGGGAAAATAAGGGAGAAGCATAAGGCCTCATCAGAGTTGAAACACTTTTAAAATAAACAGGATATGTGAAGAAGTTTGAAACAGTAAATTTCTTTTTCTGCAATTGAAAGTTACCAACATAAGGGTTAATAATCAGAAGTTATCTTTGTGTCTGACAGTAAATGGCTCTGAAATACTTGATCTAAAAGGCATTTTTATTCTCAGGAGACCTTCCTTAGTATTCTATATCTTATCTGGGCCATGCAGTAAATCTTTCTTGCTTGATGCCTCATTCTTCAATGTGCTGGCATGCTGGAATGCCCCTCTAAGGCAACAGTTCTCCCTGTGCAGCATGTGTTCTTTACTGTAAAGTGACACAGATTCAGTGGGAGTGTTGAAAAGCAACCGTTTTGATAGAGACTGCATTTTCTCTAAAAATTAGATTGCTGTTTGGATACCTGCTTTTTCAGCAGATAAGCTATGGGACCTGTGTTTCTAATAACACAAAAGGTGATAATACATCTTCCTTACATTGGGATCTCTTCCATTTTTTACAGGTTCTCAGACTCAGGAGGATTCATGGACACTAGACCTCAAGAGGATAGAGGCACTCAGACCTTTACCGATTAACTCTAATTCTATGAATTTCTGATGGAGAATCTCTAGGCAGCAGCTCACCAGTGAGCTGATGTTCATGATTCAGAGACATCCAACTGCACAAATGTACAAAACAGAGGAAACTTTGTTGGTGCTTAAACTTGGTGCTTAACCTCCTCAGTATTTCATTCTGTGCCTACCTCAGAAGCCCTTTGGCCATGTTGCACAAGTATTTATGAAGCTCTATATACAACTAGTTCCTCTTGGAAGGATGAGGAATTTGGCTCAGCAGCATTTTTAGATCATAGGTGATAGAAAGGCTTGGTTTGGAAGGTACCTTAAAGATCATGGAGTTCCAGCCCTCCCCATGCAGGCAAGTATACCTTCCACGAGAGCAGATGTTGCTCAGAGCCCCATCCAACCTGGCCTTGAATGCTTTCAGGGATGGGCAGCCACCTGTTCCAGTGCCTTACTACCTTCACAATAAGTAATTTCTTCTTAATGTCTAATCCAAAACTATTCTTTCAATTTAAAGCCATTGCCTCTTGTTCTGTCACTACATGCTCTTGTAAACGGATTCTCTCCATCTTTCTTGTAGGCTCCCTTCAGTTATGTCACCCTGAAACCTTCTCTTCTCCAGGATGAAAAATCCCAATTCTTCCAGTCTTTCTTCCCAGGAGAGGTGCTCCATACTTTTGATCATCTTGTGGCCTTCCTCTGGACTGAATCTAAACTTACATACTGAACTTCCCATAAATTAATAGTTATGTACCTCAGCAAGCCTGAGACTTCTCATTCTTGCTTATAAAGGAAATTGTGATGTGGCTAGTTAATTTTTGCAATTCCATCTCACCTTCTAGTCCTGCGCGTAAGTTTATGCTGTTCACTGCCATTTGTTGTCACCATGTCGAACCTCATACTGTTTTATGCCTTCTTCACGCCAGCAAAAGGTTTGTAACAAACCTACACCAAAGCTTAATTAAACATTTTCTAAAATTTTTTTCAGATATGGGGACTACATGCTATTTTGTTATTATTATGCAAACCTACTCTCTAAGAATATTCTCAGCTACTAAACCTAATAGGAAGAGTCGAGGTCTACAACTGGATTTATTTTCCTCCCTGAAATTTTTAAAATGTCTGCTGAAGTACCAGTTCAAGAACATTTAAGGATTTCGAGACATTTAGAGGCGCTTATTTATTTATGTTAGTTATTATCACTAGAAAAAGTAAAAAATAGGAAAAGTCAGATAATCTGAAAAAAAAAAAGCTATTTTTCCTGTATTTCTAAAGAGGTATGGAAGGAGAAGTCAAAAAGAAAAAAAAAAAAACCAAACCAAAATATAAACCAATAGCACAGCCCAAACCAACCGAACACCTAAGTAGTGATAATACAATTTGGAAGAATTTGCAGATTTGAAAAAAATATCCTCAAATCTTTTGAGTAATCCATGACCTCATGATGACTTTAAAAGACATTGACAAAAATATCTTTAAAATGTACTAGTAATGCACAAGTAGTTTTGAAAGTCCCTGAATGTAAAGGTTGCATTTTAAGAGTTGATTTCAAACACGCAAATTTAAAGAGGCTTCAATAAACATTTGGGCTTCCTCCATCCATCTACCAATTACCTTCCTCTAACATTATGCAATTTGAATAGGGCTGGTACCTCTGCAACATCACATCAGGTCTTATTTAGCTATCAGGGCTGCAATATTCTGCCACTATGCAGTGGTTCAATTAGATCCGTGCCACTTTTTGTAAGAGAGACACAACTGAGAGGCATCAGGAGAACTAAGTGCAGGGACCAAAGTCTTCAATGGTTTCATCACAATTTACTGACTGTTGAGCAGGACTTAGTTTAGCACTTAATATTTAGAACTAGATTTAGCTAGTGAGGGAGTGTTATGCTTGGTGAAATCTGAATGAAGAAGAAATCAGACATATTTTAAAATAGAAAGTCACAAAGTCAGGGTTTGCAAGGAGCAAAATCCTACAGAAAACAGTTTTGTTCCCCCATCAAACCAAAATGAAGCAAACCTCACAGTGTTTCAGCCATACTTCTGAGCCAAACAATAAACATTCTGTGAATGAACATTCTTTACATTTTTCTGTATTGAGGAAAAGACTTTTAAGTCTTTATGATGCTGTATATGAGAAAAGTGTGAATTCCAGATGGAAGGCAGCAATGCATGGTGCCTGTGGTTCCCTGTATGTCTGTTCACTCATAGTACATGAAATTGACACTGGACAAGAAAATTCTGCCAAAATTAGTCCATGAAATATTAAAATGCTGCTTATTTTAGTGGGTCACGGACTATGGCATCCTGCTATTGAGTTACTCGTACACTACTCTGAAGCATTTCACTGAAGCAATGCAAGCCAACTCCTTTGCGGATAGATTTTTCTCGTTAGATTTTGAATAAATGCAGCAGTTAAACATTTTATGGATTCATTCTTTTTGTTGTTTCATAACCTTTCTACTCCATCCTCCCTCTCTTCTTACTGCACCTTGTTCTGATCCATTCTCTTCTGACTCTTCGAGTCTGTTACTCAGTGATCAGTCACTGCCTGGGCACTTACCTTTGCAGCTGGTTCCAGCCACTTTCAGTAGACACACCACAGGACACAGCTGAGCCCTTCTGTCAGGCTGGTGGCACCTTTGTGAAAACATATTTAAGAAAGGAGAGAGAACACCAAATAAAAATATCAGTGCAACCAGAGCTGGAGGAGGTGATCCACAGTGGAACTGGTAACATCCCAGGAGGGGCCATAGCCCATGGATATGCCTGAAAGGAGCTACATTCTCTGGAGGACCCATGCCAATGCAGTGGAAATAGGCTGTGTGGATTCTTGGCTGCCAGCCAGCAACAGACCACCAAGTAAATTTTGCATTTATGATGCTGGTTTGCTTTCTTCTCTGGTTTAATTATCTTTTTTATAAGAGTCTGTACAAAGCACTCTCATTCTTTAAAAAAAATCCGTGTCTGCTACATCAAAGAGGTTAAAACCAAATCCATTAAAGATACTCATGCTTTCCTCAACCTTGTTTACTTCTTTGCAGCTAACTTACAAGTTCAGTTTTGAACTGTTTAAAGGCCCTATTCAGCTCTACCCCTGTCACTGGGCAAGTAAATCCCACCTCACAAAAAGCAAAGGACAAAAAATATAAATTGGGGAATTAAAATCATTTGAATTCTGTTGTGGAAAATAAAAAATATTTTTAAACAAAAAATATGTACCCTGACTAGCAAATAAAAGCACCATAATAATGTAGGACTAGTGAGATGATTATGACTGCAAAAGTATTAGGTTGATGTATGCATGTTTCACTGTAGAATTATTTCAGAAATGCTCAAAGCAAAGGAATAGGCCCAAGTGTTTCTTGTCTGTTTTTCTGCCCAATAAGAAATGCCAGCTATAGTAGCAATGAAAAGCATATTTTTAAATGGGGGAAACAATCACAATGTAAAATGTAACTTCTGACTTCTAGTCATTTTCATTGCATACCTTTAAAATTGAAGCATGTTTCTTACTTAACTAGAGCAACACTCCTCATATAATTTAAAATAACGAGGTAATGCTATGGTATTCTGGAGGTGTTTCTATATTTTTCTCTTTTTGCAAAGTCAATCATTCTGGTACNTATATAAATTTATATATATATAAAAATATGTGTATATAAAACAATCTGAGTCAGAGGGATTCGATTTATAGAGAAAGAGTTACACTCTCACTGTTACTCTTTTCTCACAATCAGAACAGCCCTTCGATGTTCCTATGAAGTTCAATATTTATTAGAGAACTGTGGGAATGAAAAAAGGCCAAATGTCCTGTAAAAATGAATTTATGCTGATAAAAGAATATTAGACTAATATTTCTGAACTTAAAATCTGGCAGCTTGGTGCTTAACGAGAAAACTGTGCTCAAAGATTTTCTCTCATTCACCATTCAGGCTTTGAAGAAAGTTTTCTGGGTTAGATTCAAAAAAAGGTCCTGAAGAGGGGCTTGGTGAGATTTAACTATGAAGTCTCAATCATCAGCTGAAAAGCCCTGGTTGGGAGCTGCTGTATAACCTCCACAGGCTGGTATGTTTTCTAAGGGGTCTTTCTTGCCACAGAAGCAAGAAAGTCCTTCCAGAAGGGAGTCACAACACTTTCAACTAATTGTCCACACTGAATTATCTCTGAAGAAAATTGCCTTTTCATTGACTGTGTCAGAAACCTACACAGGTCAGGTCCAGCAAATTTATGTTAGCTATTGTGTCTAGAAGATGTGACTTTGAGCACAACCTGAACTCTTTGCATCACCACAGTTCAGCTTTAGTTCAAACATAGATTTATTTTATCCACCATCCTTAAAATCTGATGTTTATATCTGGAATAACAGAATCATAGAATCGTTCGGGTTGGAAGGCACCTCTTGAGATCATCTGGTCCAAACCTCTTCTCAAGAGGGCTCATTTGGAGCAAGTTGACCGTGTCTAATCAGGTTTTTAATATCTTCTTGAATGGAGACTCCACAATCTCCAGTATATTTCTAGTTTGTTTAAGTACTCCCTGATCTTGCTCGTTTTCACTGAGGGTAAGGAAGTCTTTTTTGCTCCAGACTTTCCCTGTGATCTCAGGTGATTTTTGTTCTTGAATGCAGTTCTTACTGGTAAAGACTGAGGCAGAAGAGCCTTTAAGTACCTCTGTATCTTCCATGTTATCGGTCACCAAATTCCATGCCCCATTCAGCAGAATTGTAGAATCTTTTCTAGTTGGCTTTACTAGATTCAGCTCCAGGAAAGCCAGCTCTTAGCTTCTTAAGCCCTATCCCTACAAGATTGGACAGCAACTGTCAACTCCTTCTGGGTCACCTGCCCCTGTGTTCAACTCTGATATAACTTTTCATGCAAGTTCAGTCAAAAGCCCCTTGCTCATCCGTGCAGCACACATGCTGTCTTGATTTCCGGCTTGTCTGTATGACTCTTTCTTGTTTGGAGGAAACGATCCTTGAATATCAACCAGCTCTCCTGAAACCCTCTTCTCTCTCAGACTCTGTCCCATGGGATTCTCAATCAGGTCCCTGAAGAGACCAAAGTCTGCTTTCCAAAAAGCCAGGATTGCAGACCTGCCTTTTGCACTACTCCCTCCTTTTAGGATCTTGAGCATCAGAACTGCAATCGAGGGTGTCTCTGACTTTCACAAGCTGACCAATTCTTCCTTGTTTGTAACTATCAGGTCCAGGAGAGATCCTTTCCTTGTTGGCTCCTCAATTACATGTGCCAGGAATAAGAACAGGCAATAACAGTTTGACCAATTTTTATTGTTCTCTTCTTTTCTAGAAAACAGAATTATCTATCTATTACTAAATAATCCATCTCTTTGAAAATCCAGGTTCAATTTTCTTTTTAATCTGAGGGTTTTCAAAGAACTTATTCAATCTAATCAGTTATGTACCTAACTTCAAAATTATTTTTAAAACAATGATATTGTCATGGTGTAATTCCTTTCTTTTTAAAGAGCAAAATTTATTCCAGTTTTCGAAAGGTTAGCTGGAAGGTGCTATCCCACAGAAAGGAGTACTCTCAGGAGAGGATCCTCAAGGAACATTTATAGAGTTACACTCTAATTTATACCTATTTATGTCTTTAATTAGGCTATGAAATTGCCTATTGAACATCTTTCTTCCCATGTATCAGCTCCGGACCTAACACAATGACCAGTTTTAAACAGACAGTCAACAAATTAAATGTCATTAACTAACACTATTGTGGAAAGTAAAGCTAAGATAAAAAACATTTTACAAAATAATGACATTAAAAATTAGATCCATAGGATTTTAGTAGGGTTTTCTGAGGGTTTTTTCTGGGGTTTTTTTTCTTTTGTGAGTTGTTGGGTTTTCTTTTGTGAGTTGTTGGGTTTTTTTTATTTGGGTTGGGTTGGGTTGGGGTTTTTTGTTTTCATTTGGTTTGGTTTTTTTGTTTGTTTGTTTTGGGGTTTTTGTTTTGGTTTTTGTTTGGTTTTTTGGGTTTGTTTTTTTGGGGGTTTTTTGGGGTTTTTTTTTGGGGGGGTGTTGTTGTTATTGATTTTTTGCAAAGAATAAGGTAGAAAAGCCTTGGCACATTTGGAAAGAGAACAGAGCTTATCATTTATCTGTATCTGAACCAGTCACCAAACAATTGCTTAACAGACAACAGAGAGGTACATCAATCTCTAAGGTGTGATTCATCTGACCTAATTTGGGAATCTAAATAAAGCAGTGGTGAGCTGCATTCTAGAAATGCTTGTTTTCCTCCTTTGGCTATAATGGAAATATACACTTCTGTCTGAGGCATAGACAGATGTGTATTGCAGATGTTTACATCAGATTAGATGAATCCCATGCTGGATGTACAAATGAGGTATGCTCAGCAAGCCAAGCAACTCTTAAAATAACCAGAGAATGTAAACTACATCCTTGTGCTGCTATGATCTAGTGAAGGCTGGTAAGTACTGATGATACTCAGAGCTTCTACTGTGTAATGGTGGAATAAACAGATAAAGGAAATGTAAAAATAGGAGTTATTGCTTAGGTCTCCATGGAAGATGGAGATAAACAATGGCACTTGTTTTCTCAGAGTATTCTATCTGTTCTATCAGAGTATTCTATGTCTGTGTAGGAAGAACAGAAGTGATACAGAGAAAACCATTTATATGATCTGGTGAACTGGGTTTCCAGGAAGAGCCCAAGTAAAAGTAAGTGTAAAATGACCACTTTTAAGCAGCCATAATAGATAAATAAATGTCATTAAACCACCACTTGATCACACACCCTTTACTAATTACAGGAAAAATCCAGGGACATGTGAAATAATTTATTTAACCTTATTATTCCTGCCAGCCCTTTCCATACTAAATGCATATACTCCATGGGAATTTTCAAACTATGTAAATGACAAAGATGGAAAGAACAGAAGAAATTACTCTTAGTTAATTTAGGAATACTGAACTCAAATACAGCCTTAAAATTGCCTCACTCTTAGTCATCTCTTTTATTATTTTCCTTTTTCAGGCATTTTAATATCCAAGCACTTCATTATTTAAGTATTTGTTATTTTTCCCTGTCATTCCTACAGCACTTGGCAGGCTGTAAACCTGTGTGACTTCATAGACAAGGCAGCTTTGTGATGCTACCAAGAGCTCACGCCAATTTTTCACTCTGTGACAATTTTCCAAGCTTTTCTAGAATATATAGTAATAGGGTAAGAAGACTTATATTTCAAGGAAATATTTTATCCCAGTAGAAGAGGGGTTTTGATTTTTTTCTAAATTTTGTTTTGGTTTTTTGGGGTTCCCCCCTGCCTTTCTTTTTTTTTTTTTTTTTTGTGTTGGTTGGGTTTTTGGTGTTCCGGTTTTTTTTCCCTGAGAAGCACTTAATGCCATTTTCAGTGGCATATATATTGCTGCTACAAGAGAACCTAATCTGGAACATTGAGTACCCCAACTGGAGTGTAAGAAATTTTTAAAGTGGCAAATGACTGCTTGAGAAGTAATCTCAAATGACAGTTCAGAATCCCTACTACTATTACAAACCACACCAAGTCATAGAAAATCTTCGGTTAAATAATCAATGTCTTCTTTAGTACACTATCTAAAGTGTACTTCTTTAGTACACTGTTATAAAACCACGTTTTACAGATATGTAGAAAAAGTGTCAAAAGTCACAGCTGGTATAATTCCACCAAACTAGTTAATTTGCAGTAAGAATAACATTTTTGGTGGGACCAATAAACAACATCATGCAGAAAAACTCAGAGGAAAAAATACAAGTGTTTTTTAGAGGCTGTGTTTTAAAGCCAGCATCAGAGCTTCTTTCCATTGCATGTTTCTTTCCATTGCATGGTAAAGCTTTATTTTTCACTTGTTGTATTTAACAGCATACCAAGCTGTTGATCTATAACCTTAGCAAATGAATCATGGACACTGCATGAGTACATGAAAAAATTAAGTCTGTAGCTTCAGTCATCTAAACACTTAGAAAAATATGTTGCAATTTCTGTTAACACTAGTATTACAGCTTAATTACTTGTAATTTGTAGGTCTTTTTTTCTTATAAATAGTTATAGTCATTAATCATGCTGTCTCATAGTTTCCTTGATCAGAAATGAAATGATAGCAGATCATGTGTTCAGAATACCTTGAGACGTGGACTTAGAATAGAATCACCAGTTTGTTTCACAATAAAATTTAAATTCACTTTAAATATTTGCTGCAATATTGCTAAAGAATACTATCAAGTTTTCATTGAGAGTTGGTGGCTTGTTTGGGTTATTTTTTCCCCAATACTCAAGTTATGAAGATTCTTAAACCTTTTTTCAAGGAGCAACACAGTTTAGAGGTCTGACATTACCTTGTCATTTCTTCATATTTCACTATTTAAGTAGCATAGTTCCACATGCACATATTCTACAGATGTAATGTGTATATCATAAAAAGGTCTTGGGAACATATAGAGTTAAATGTGTGCACTCATAGTGAAGTCCTATAGCTGGGTTGAGGGGAAGAAGAATGGCTTGTTATTGTCCTTTATTTATACTGGGCATGGATGTAAGGATTCCTAGGACAACTTCTCTGCCCTTACACCCATGACTTGTGGAACGTAGGGTGCTTTCCTCTGGGAAATTCACACACATACTGACAAAATAATTTTGTAGTTTGTGCATTTATAATCAGCTGAACATGAAAAACTGATGCTCTGGTGTTTGGGGATTTTTTAAATCCCTTTTATTGCTCTTGTCCAAGGAAGACCATAATGGTATGTGAATACTGCTTAGAAAAGAAAATGGAAGTCATATTTGTGAATAAAAGTAATAAATTCTGTCATAAAATATCTGTGTAAAGGAGAAAAGTAGGATCCTTCTTGCAAAAGACTAGTAAACATGAGCACAGTACTCTAGATCTTGAGCCATTCAGTAACTGTGTTTGTGCACCTAGCTGTGGGATAACACATCCCTGAAGGAAATAGCAAGGTGGTTCAGCAGGAGCATTTAGCTGAGGATAAAAGGCCCCATGGGCTGCTCTGCAGTCTCCTACTCCTTTCATGTGAATGCAAAGCCATACTGTAATTATGGCTAGTAATTTAAGTTCCAGACCATTTTCATATTTTGTTAATTTTTTGCTACAATGTAAGCACTCTAACAAACAGATTGCATCTTCATAAATATTAAAAATAAACTGAAGTAATTTCATTTATTACTTCTCGATACAAAAATTCTAATCATAATTGTTTGTTGTGTTTCTTTTCCTGAGGCTGCTTGCAATACAAGTGTTAATTTATCAAGGGTTCATCCCAGCTGAAAAAGAAAGGGAGATGGAAAAAAAAAGCCTTTTTTCAGAGAAAGCTTTCATGACAATACAGAGAATAAATATACTTTCCTTTGTAATTCAAAGAATGAACATCCATTACAGGCAATATTTTGATTCAAAATAACATTCAAACCAAAAAAGAAAAATAGACTAATTCAAGATGTAGTTTGTATCAAAGTTGAAAACAATGAATCAAAAGTGGTAAATGTACCAACAAAATACACAAAAGACAAAATCTGCAAATATGGTAATTGGAGATTTGTATTATAAATGCTGCAAAGCAAAACAAAAACTCGTATCACAGAAGAAAATTTGTACTGCAGAAGAAACCAATTGATCGTTAGACCCTGTCAGTGCACCTACCAGTAGAGATGGGAAAAGTAACTTCTGATTTCTTAGTAGATGCAAGCATTTGATTTATTGGTAAGCATCAAAACACAGACGCACCCACTGACTGAAGGTATGAATCGTTCTCATTGTGTAACATCATTGAGAAAAGACTTCAACAGAGGGTCTGCCAGAGCTTAGGTTTGTGGGCAGACTGAGCCTGGCAGATGCATTTTTTGGGAGTGACTAAGTTTGCTCCATCTGGGAGCTAGTGGGGAGAAGAGATCAGGCTTACAGATTGCTCTCAATATTCAAGGGAAGAGGTGTTCTAGTGATCGTGGAGGACTTACAAAAATTTTATTGACTCCGGAAGTTACGAAAGCTGCCAATTAGAAAGTCAGAATGGAAGAAAATTCCTGATTTTGCACCTGTAGCTGGCAAGAGACAGGCAAAGACTTTCCCAGGAGATATGAGTTTTCTCATTGAGAGTGATTGCTTTGCTCTTTCATCATGACTTTAGAGACTGCTGCAGTGGTCTCCTGAATTATGGAGCATGTCTAATAGTTCCTTAAGGTCCTGCCCATCTTGAGACCTATTACTGCTCTCTGAGCACCTGAATTCTTCACTGGGGCCTAAAGCTATGGAGCATCAAGCATGACATTTTGTAAATTTTAACTCGTTATCCCACAAATGGTTTTCCTGAATCATTCATTCATTGTGTGCAGTTCTATATAGTTTCACCCTTGGCTAAAACTAGCCTGATGTACAAGTATTTGTGTTTTGAGTCATGTCTTCTGCCCTGGAAGAAACAGCAAAACATGAAACTCCAATTTGCATACAAGTCCAACATCTTTTTTTTTTCAAGTCACTTGCCTAAAACGCAAGGTTGTTATTTTACACTTGCAGTCTGAGCCCCAGACTATAGCTCTCGGTTGGTACTTTAGTCTTTAGGTACCTAGTGGAAGAAAGTCCTATAATTATTGAACATCTACTGACTAAACTAAATATTATGTCGTAATATATTTAGTGAATACAGTGAATATTAGTAACTGTTCTTGCCTTCTACATCCTTACAAGCAAATGGGAGTTCTGAATGCTCAGGCACATATTAAACAATAGTGTTCTTAGCACATACTGTGTTCCTGGAACTGTTCTCATCAAGGTAAATGAAAACACTACTCTTCTTTTAACTTTTTTTTTTATGTATGTAATTATAATATTTCTGATAGCATATTTTAAAAAGGAGATGCCAATAAATAAATATATAAATAAATACATGCTATTTGTGGAGGTTTCCTTGGCCTTTATAGTGCATTTATTTTCCCATTACATAAGGCCAAAATTTGAAAAGATGAGGAAAATAGCAAACAAGATTTTAAAATCTTAGATAACCACAGATGCGTACTAGATCTGACAATATAATTAGTTTGTGTCCCTAGAATTAACTCTCATTTATGTGTGACACACACTGCTGTATGGGAGTATGTAAGAATAGGAAGATGATAGTAGTTTAGCATCTCAGAAAGTTTCCAGTTAAAAGGTTTTAATTTTGTTTAAGTCTGTTTCTAAACTATTAGGTTAAAGACAAGAAGGCAAAAAGTATGTTCTGAATAGCCCACATCATCTATATACCAAGAAATGGGGAATGTAAATACCAAGATTGAGGGAATGCATTTACAGGAGGGAAGTGATTGTTTTAAATGATGAGTTTGTGAGAGGAATCTGTAAGAGAACTTATAAAATAATATAGCTATTTTATAAAACACCAGCTGCCCAGTAGAGAACCAAAATAGTCCCATATATGCATTTGAGAGAAGAAATACCTCTGCTTGGATGAAGAGAGTGTTTGCTTCAAAGTATTGAATTAAAAATAAGTTGAATTTTGATTTGCTATCTTTCATTTGGTTTTGTTTTTCCCTCTAAACTTCAGAGTGAAAGAGTAAGGAATAAAAGCTTTCAGGACCCATCTGCAACTGCTTTGAATTGTGCTTCACAGTGGGTGCTTTGACAGTTTGGTGTTAAAAGTTGTTGTTTTACTGAAAATACCCTTATCCTACAGATCATTATGGACAAATGTAAGCAAAAGGTGGTTTGGAAATTCTTTAAATGTTCCAAAAATTAGTTTTAAATGTGGTTTTGAATGTAGATACAAATAACTGCAGGTCCTTGCATAAATTCTTTATATTCACCCATCTCTTGGAGTAACCATGCAATCTGAACTAACACTGCAATGGCACATGGACTTCAAGTGAGTACTGCAAGGGGGAAAAGCTTGAACAGTATATCTCTGTACCTTGACTCCTATCCATAGTAACATTCATTGCTCATATACAGGGTCTTGTATCAAAAGGTCGAGTCTAATACTGAAACTTAAAAATGGCCTTGAATATTTCTGATGTCTATAGTGTTCAATTCAACTTTCCCTGGAAAGTTGAACAAGAAAGGCTGTGACATTAGAGCCAGAGTTGCAGAGCACTGCCAGCAAACAGAGATGGTCAACCAAATGTACTGTAGAGCAACTTCTCAGAAAAGTTCTCTTTCTTAAGATTTTATCCTTTTGTCTTCACCCATGCATATGCACATCTTATCAAAGATTAGTCCCTCTTTTCCTGCTTTCAGGTATTTAAACCTTACTCTCAACTCTACAGTTCCAAATAAGAAATCACTCAGTCCCCTGATACTATTCCCTCTTTTAGCTCTTTCTTCTATTTTCATTTCATCAATTTGACAGCTCAGAGACTTTTGAATGACTGATATGTACTGGAGGCAATGGTAGGACTTCCACAACTAAATTACTGTTCTTTCTCTTATCGAAGTTTTTGAAATTAGAAAAGGAAAAAAAGAAAACCTTTTCATCACTAAAAAAGTCAGGAATTTGAAAGCTAAAAAATATTCTCAAAAATGGAAATACCTTGTTCAAATTGTGTTAAATCTATTCCTGGATTTAAAAAATGCCCTCATTTTTGTGACAACAGTATGAGGCAATTTTGATTGAGACCTCTTTAGATAGCTAGAGATGAATTAGGTGAACTCAACTTCACTAATCTAATTTTGTGTCTTTAGCTGGCTGCCTAAGTTGGGAGTCTGTTCACCTTAGGCTTCTCTCCATCATTAGCGCAAAAAGATATTAATTTCCAAAAAGTGAGTCAGCTTGTGTAAGATATGAATCATTCTGTCAAGACGTCTGTAATTCTCCATAGGAGACACTTTCAGTACCAGGGTTCTAAATTAATTGTCTCCGTTAAGTATCTAAGAGAAGGTGGGATGAACTCAGGTCATTGGTTTAAGAACTTGGGCGAAAAAGAGGGAAGATTACATCCCACTCTCTGCACGTCTAGGCAGAGCACCTGTAACATACATATATGCAGAGTTATATAAATATATATATTTATTTTTATAGCCTCAAGCAAAATGGACCAAAATACTGCCACCTTTGTAGCGCTGCTACACGCAACAACCGCAGCAATACACAAGGAAAACACAAAACATTTGCAATGCAAAAATGTATGCAGATACTCTGGATAAACAAGGTTGATACAGAGATGGTTGAAAATGTGGGTGCGCATATCTGGAGGAGTCCTGCCTCACATGTAAAATTGCCTGCTTCTGTTAAAGAAAGCTGCCTAATTATAACAGCCATACCTAAAAGATCCTTCAAAAAATAATTGGTCAATATGGAATTTATAATTTCAGGCAACAGTGACAATACCCTGAGTCACTGGAGACTGAACTAAACATAACAAAAACAACCAGCCAGCCTGGGAGTGCTGCAAATAATCATGTGCAGTCAAGTTCTCCCAAGGAATTTGACTTGTCTCCGACAGCAGCTTGTCTGCTGAGCTGCTGCTTCACATTCTGCAGAGAATGTGGAATTCTTCTGGTTACTGATGCAATTAATTACCAGCATAGTTAAAAGAAAAATACCAATCTGCCACATAGTTGGTTCAAGATATCTGTTCCTTGAAACAACCTTCATCCTACTTTCACTAGGTATTGTATTTCACTATTTTAAGGCATCGGATTTATTCCACTGCATCTGTCTAAAACTGAAAAGGGTAAAATCATTGAATTC
Source organism: Oreocharis arfaki (assembly GCA_013398015.1). Classification (NCBI taxonomy): domain Eukaryota; kingdom Metazoa; phylum Chordata; class Aves; order Passeriformes; family Paramythiidae; genus Oreocharis; species Oreocharis arfaki. Next base: position 120,259 of record VZRR01011981.1, on the reverse strand, counting down.
AGTTCACCAGTGATGGCTTTTAGCACAAAAATAAATGAAGACCTTTGGAGGTATAGTATTATGTTTGAAATGAATGGTGGCATGCAAGTCCCTGAAATTTTTATCCATCAGACAAACATGGGAAATATATCTTATGAAGATTAATGAATTGTAAATGAATTTTCCAGTTCAGTGACTTATGTCCACTACATAATTCTTAGAATTAAGTATTACTTACAGGATTTGCTTTCATATACCTGTAATTGGAAGTTTACCATGAATACAGTTGCAATATGTGTTGAAATTTTAATTCACTATTATGCATAAAATAATTTTATTCACAATTCAAATGCAGAGCTCTACAGATTATTAAGAAATAAAACACTAGCTTAGATTTTTTTATGTTTTATATATGACACTAAACTTGGACTGGATGGTTGGTTGGAGCATTAAGCTTTTTGCCAATAAAATTCAGGATTTTCTCTATGAGCCCTAATGTTTAATTGCTAATATCTAGTTACTGATGCTGTGAAAAAGTCCTGTGAAGAATACGAAAATTGAAACACCCATAGGCATATAATGCACAAAACAGCACGTTTTCCTGCAAGACGCATCCTGCTCTTTATGTTCTGGCACTGGCAATGTGAGACAAGATATTAATTTAGTTTCTGGATGGCTGTCACAGAATATCAGACTGCAGAAGATCTGCTATAGAATGAAATAGAGCCAAAAGAAGGGACGAGCTAAATTATCAAATTTTTTTGATTGTTGCTTAGTCTCAGTGTCAAATCTGAGGCATATTACTGGGGAGTCCTCTTGTTCTTGAAGCTTATATAGTTGCTCTTGAGTTATACATAGTGTAAACCATTTTCTGACAATTTCCTGGAGAAAAACAACCTCAAATTGCCATACTTTTTAGCCATTATTCATTTTCTTAACCTGTTTTTGAATTTGTCATTCAAGGTCTATGAACCGCCTTCTATGTCATCTGCCTCTACTCGGGACTTTTCAGAAGTCAAAGTTGCTGCATTTTCAGAAAGTATACTAAGTTGAATTCTGTGTTCTGCTTCTTTGATTTTGGAGAGACAAGAATTTTTATCTTATTATTAAAGAAACCATATTTTTCTAGGTCCTCATCAGCCCTGTTGATATATATGTATATATTTTCAAGTAAACCCAAGAGAATTTGTCATTAGATAACTGGTACTATCTTACTGAGACCAGCTTGTTACAGCACTTGAAGTAAATAAATTAAACTGTTGCTTTCTACATACTACAGAAATAAGGCTGGACTTGAGAAAGAGGAAAAATAAGATTCCAATGAAACACTGAGTTTTTCTAGCGAGTATATAGGCAGAGGTTGTGCTTCGCTTACATTTCAATGTCGATACCCTCCGATATACAGAACTTACAACCTCAAGACGATGTTAGAGTTAACATAGCTTGTGGACTTGCCAATACAAATCTTGAAACATCTATAATTTTCATTCTATGCAGGCATGTAAATGATACAAACTCAGTATTATAATATCTAAGATTTTAGATTGTCATTTGCATTCGAAAAAATGTAGCTAATCCTATTAAGTGATGACTTTACAACAGTCACTTTATATTTTAAATACGAAACAGATTTCTGTATTACACTCATGTTAGAACTACTTTTGAATACCATCAGAGATTTTTTTTTTAAAGCAAAATAAATCTGCTGATTTTTTTGAAAGATGTGGGCTGCTTTGAGCACACATATCCAGATCTGTACTTTTGGCATTTATACTGCAGTTGTAGGTCTGGATGGGCAAATAAATGCAATCACTGGTGCCCCAAAACCTGAGCGACTAGACTAATTATTGGCATTTTTGTGATTTCTGCAAATTTTCAGTCTTTGGGTAACCAGGGTATTTTCATGCCAGCTTCCTCTGTTATCCGCAATAGCTCAGAATATAACATAAGAGCCATTTATTTCATGTTGGTTAAGAATATCTGTTTGTGCTTGCTACTTGATTTAATCACAACCTTGAATCACATGATTGCCTTCAGAAAGATGCCATGGAAATGAGTCAATTAATATAAATTACTATGGTCTTGTAGGTGTTCTAGAATATTAAATAAGCAAGCTGGCATAAAATACCAACAGATATATTTCTTAAAGCTTCTCTGAGACCATTTTACCTATTCTTAATATTTATTTGTCTAGCTGGTTGATTATGCCATTGTTCATTGCAGTGAGTAATGATGGATGCAGGAAAAACTACTTGAGATTGGTGCCAAGTAATCTGTCACAGTATTGCACAGTTTGGGGTTCTAGTGCTTTCAAAGTTCTATCATCTTGTTTGAACAGGAGCAAATTCTAGGATGATTTTTTTTGAGAGAATCTAGTTCCTTTAGATGGTATGTTTCCAGAAGCTTAAACTCCTGCACCAGTCTGACGCAAGTGAAGAGGGTGTCACCTTACTTTGTTTTGGGGCTGTGAAATGTGTGTGGCTTTGTTCTATTTTGCATAAAAGTTGTGCTTTGGGGATTTGATGGCTCAGTCTCTCCATGAGACAGGAAAAAGGAGGGTCTATCAGCGCTCTTTGAAACTCTAATTCTATATTGATTTAGATTACAACACTGATAGCTATATAGAAACTATTCTACATGATCTTCGAGTCAGTCAAATTATAATTTTGGCTTTATCCTACAGAAAAGCCTGGGTCAATCTGGTTGTTACTGTTGTGTTCACAGGTAGTAACCCCAGCTCTGGCATTAGGGAACTCCTCTGAGATCTCTAAAAGATGTAGATTTATGTGGGATAGTGGCAAATAAATGGGTTTCATCAGTAAGGCTCTGGAAGAACACTCAGACCAAAACTCATCTCAGAGCATATTAATCAAGAAGGAATACATCCAATTTATTTTGTGATCCTCTCATGTAGTTAGCAGGCTATGCTCCTTGGAAGTAATTAATGACCCATGCTATCATAAGATTTTAACATGTGCTCTCTCTCTTGGAATTTTGACACCTTGAATAGATTTTGCCAAAGAAAATGACCCACATTGCTGTAGTTAATAGACTCATGGAAAGTGAGTTCCTGAGCCAAACACTAACAGTTATAAGAGGTTTAAACATTTTAAAAGAGATTGGATGCATTTAAGTATCAATTCATGCTAGTTTTCATGCTAATTTGTTATGCGTCAAGGGAAGATATTCCAACATTTGTGAAGCGTATTTTAAATAGAATAGTTGGGTCACTGAACTTTCTGAATTTTTAGAATTTCTTGAGCTAAAAAATCTAGAAGCAATCAGGATAGCAAAGTATCTTGAAAATTTATTGTGAGTCTCTGAAAATTATTTTCTATATTCCAAGGAAAATTTTACCCAATTTCTTGGAAATTAAATTGTAAAGGTTAAGCCCTTTTCAGCTTGTAAAGTTCTATATGTAGGATTATTCCATTACAATTTCAAGCTTTTTTGTAAGCCGATCATTAATTCACACAGCAAAGAATAATTTACATATTTTGAAGATTATGGTTTTTTACCCCAGAAAATGGCTTAATATCCAAAGTGGCTTTATGTACTGAAAAGAATGCTAACTGTCACTACTCATTCTACTTCCATGTGCGTCAAAACATTTCTGCTCATTAAAGTATCATATTATTAAATCACTGCGGTAAAGTCTAAGAGAAAAAGTTCCATTAAACTTGGAAAACCCGTTCTTAGCTGTGTTCAAACATCCATCACAAAACACTTTGCTTTAATTCTGAGGTTCACATTAAGTCATAACATTTTTTTCTCACACATGATTTATTCTTCTTTACAGAAGGCAGAAGACCATGCACAGAAACTAATATCCCATCCTGCACATTCAGAGCTATCATGCTGAATATAGCCCATCTCTGAGTTAAGCAGGAATGTCTAGGAAATAAAACCTTGTAAAAAGGCTGATATTCAAATAAATGATCCATGAAATAATTCTTCCAGCGAACAACAAAAACTCTGAACTTAAGACAAATAGACTTTTCTAGACTCTCATCTTTCCTGTTAATCTAGATTTTTGGTATTTTCACTCAAATCTTGCAGTAAACACAGACTGTCTCTCAGCTAGATAGAATCATAGAATTTCTTAGATTGGAAAAGATATTTAAAATCATCAAGTCCAACTATAAGCCTATGACTGCCAAGCCCACCGCTAAATCATGTCCCTAAGTACCACATTCAAACATCTTTTAAATACCTCCCAGGACGATGACCCAACTACTTCCCTGGGCAGCCTCTTCAAACACTTGAAAACACTTTCAGTGAAGAAATATTTCCTAATATCTTGTTGAAATCTCCCCTGGTGCACCTTCAGGTCATTTTTTCCTGTACTTTTGCCTCTTACCTGGGAGAAGAGACCAACCACCACCTGGCTGCAGCCACCTTCCAGGCAGTAGTAAAGAACGATGAGGTTCCCCCTGACCCTCCTTTTCTCCAGGCTAAACACCCCCAGATCTCTCAACTACTCCTCATCAGACTTGTGCTCCAGATCCTTCACCAGCTTCTTTGCCTATCTCGGGATGTGTTCCAGCACCTCAATGTCTTTCTTGCAGTGAGGCGACAAAACTGAACACAGAATCTGAGGTTTGGCCTCACCAGTGCTGAGTACAGAGGGATGATCACTTCCCTAGTACTCCTGGTCACAATATTTCTGATCCAATCCAGGATGTCACTGGTGTTTTCAGCCACCTGGGCACATGCTGGGTCGTATTCAGCCACTGTTAACCAGTTCCCCCATGCCCTTTTCTGCTGGGCAGTTTTCCAGTCACTCTGCTCCCAGCCTGTAGCACTGCCTGGGAATGTTGAGACCCAAATGCAGGACCTCGCACTTGGCCTTGTTGGACTTCATGCAGCCTCATACCTCACACTTGGTCCATTGATCTGACCCATCCAGATCCCTCTGCAAAGCCTTCCTACTCTCCAGCAGATCAATATTACCACCCAGCTTGTTACTGAAGGTGCGCTCAGCCCCTTATACAGATCATCGGTAAAGATAGTAAACAGGATTGGATGAAATACTTATCCCTGAGGAACACCTGCTGTGGCTGTCTGCCAGCTGAATGTAACTCCATTCACAACGAATCTCTGGACCTGGCCACCCAGCAGGGTTTTTACTCAATTAAGTGCATGCGTTACGGAAACTTCCCTGTCCCACTATTCACTCTGGTAGTCACACCTGCACCGCTTGAGTTGGGACTGAGGCCTTTTTGCAGATGCATACCCTGTTTGCAGCTACATCTCACACAGACCGGATTTTCTTACTGCTTTGAGCCCAGGTTTCCCATAGCAGAGTCCTAGACATCTCTTTCCTTAAAATAATTAAATCTTGGTGCCATAACTACATAACAAAATAACAGCTTAAGCTGGGTGCTTCTGGGAGTGACCACAAACACAGAAATGCCTGGGCTTGTATACTCTTACAGACCAAGCGCAGAAAGTCTGGAGTCCTGGCTCCGGCCCCCTGGCCAGTGCCGCAGATCCCTGTGCCCTTTGCACAAAAGGGTTGGCAGTTCATGGCCTGGTGCTCGGTTTTGGGCTCTGGCTCCTGCCCTCCTAAGCACAACTTTCAGCTTGCACTGTAGCTTGCAAACTGAGGTACCTGCACTAAGTGTGTTCCTCAACATGCCCATCCAAGCCGTGAGCAGCCAGTTTCTCCAAGAGAATGCTGTAGGAACCAGTGACAAAGGCATTACTAAGGTCCAGCTAGACAACATCCACAGCCTTTCCCTCATTCACTGTGCAGGTCACCCTGTCATAGAAGGAGATTAGGTCAGTAAAGCAGGACCTCCCTTTCCCAAAATCATGTTGCCTGGGCCTGATGCCCTGGTTGTTCTGCATGTGCAGTATCATGACACTGAAGGTCCTGAGGTCAGGCTGCAACTCCTGCATTTCCCCAGATCCTCCTTGCCACCCTTCTTTTAGGTGTATGTTACATTTGCTAATTTCCAGTCAATTAGGACCTCTGGTAAATGACTGGAAGAGTCTCAGAGCTCTTCTGACCACTCTCTCAGTGCCCTTCAGTGCATCCCATCTGACCCGAGACTCATGTGTATATAAGTGGTGTAGCAGGTCTCTGACCATTTCCCCTTGGATTATGGGGTATTATGGATCATTCTGCTCCCTATCCCTGTCTCCCAGCTCGGAGGGCTGGGTGCCCTGAGAACCACTGTTCTGGTTATTAAAAACAGAGGCAAAGAAGTCATTAAGTACCTCTGCTTTTTCTTCATCCTGTGTAATTATGTTTTCCCCTGCATCCAATAAACGATGAAGATTCTCCTCACTCCTTCTTTTCTTACTAATGAATTTATATGAACTTTTTTTTATTGTCTTTAACTGCAGTAGCAGAATTAAGTTTAAGTTGGGCTTTGGCCCATTTACTTTTTTTTCCATACATATGACTAGTGGGTTTTTATGTTTATCATAGAAGAAATTACACCATTGGTCAACAGATTCGTTTAAAATCGTTGTGATCAATTTATTTGTTAAACTTATTATAGTTATTCTTTTTTTTAATTACAGTATCTTCAAGCTTTCAGAAATTGCTTGAGCTATCCACTAAATTCCCATGATTTCCTCAAGTATGCAAAGTCCTACCTCTGAGAAACTGATCATCATAAGCTCTAAAACACTGATACATAAGTCAGAGACTGCCATCATCAGCCACGAACATCCATAGATTTTACAGGGCAAAACAAGGCTCCCAGAATGTAAAATACCTTTTAGAATTTACCATTTTCAGTATAAGCAGTCCAAAGGACATAGAAGAGCAAATAAATGCAGATGTATTGAAAGAAAAGCAAAAGGGAAATGCAAGACATGTCCTGAGAAACAAGGCATATTATGAAGTTGGCAGGATTTCCAAAATTTGAGCAGCTGGGTAGCAAATAGGAGATGATGTGGAGATATTTAGAAGGAGACAGCTGAATATAGGAGGAATGAGGCACTTTTGGGAGAGAATTCCTCAAGGGAAAAGGAAATCAGTAGAACTGTTTGTGAAGTTAATGCATTCATGAGCATGAAAAAAAGGGTAGATTTAGGTTCTCAGTGACATTCACAAAGGTGAAACTTTTCCAGAAGTATAAAGGGGCTTTTGCTGCAGTGGAATTTCATCAGATTCTGAGTATGTCATTGCTCTGAGTTGCCTTTGCAACACTCTCCATATTTTCATACAATTTTACACATTTTCCTACAATATAGTATAGAATTTATATTTGTATTTGATCATTCTCTTTACACAGTTGTATAGCATTTTAACTGTAATAAATGAATTAATTTTTATTTTAATTCTAATGACATTGAGGAAACAACCTGGAAATCGAAACTGGAAGCAATTTTGGAATTAAGAGTTTACTAAAGACAGTTGCACAGGGAAAAGAAAACATGAATCATACTATATACCCATGGTGTGCACATTCTAGTAGAAGTATCCTGCAGTCCTAAAAGACCAAACATATATAAATATGAGTAAAATAAAAGGAAATGTGAATGCTACACAATAACTGTTTAGAAGTAAAATTTCCAAGCGATGAACAAGAAGAAAGATTGAAGTCATTGCCATTAAAATAAATAAATACATAATAAATTAATATCTAAATATAACCCATGCTGTTATGAAATTGTATCTCTGAGGCACTATAATAATTAGAATACAAATAATATTTATTGCCACCATAAAAACAAGAAAGAGTAGAAAATATGGAGAAATGGATGTTTTATGATGTACATTTGTTATGTTTTATAAACTGTGAATGTTTGTTCTTTAACTTCTGATTTTTTCTTTCCATTTTAACATCTTTACACATTGAATTTTGTAGCTCTTTTTTATTTACTCACCCCTCACTTTTCTTTTGGGCTCAATTTTCTTTTGGGCACATATTTGTCAGTGGTTACATTTTGTGTATTTTAACAGGCAAAGTACAGGAATGTATGTCAAAAGCATGAATTTCCAGACCAAGACTTTCTGTTTAAGAATTAACATCTGTTTTTGTTTTATACTTCTGGGGTTCTAAGTTTTGACCAGGTTTGGAAACATATTTATTGAAATACTTTATTTGTCAAATTGGAAACTCCTTGGAAGATCTTAAACTTTTACAGGAAAATGGAGATTTCCAGCTCGGTGTTTCTGGTCCATAGAGACCAACAGCGCTTTGTCGGCTCTCGGCTCCGGGGTTCTTGGTGTTCTGATGCTCTCTCACCAGCCCAGAATGTCTCTGACTTAGAGCCTGAACTCATCATGCCCTGACCAGGACTGGTGCTGTGACAAACAGACCTAGGCTGTCTTTCCAGGTTTTCAGATATGTGGACCCACCAGTGTTGATACCGCACACTAAGCTGACCAAAACCAAAATTTTTATGTTAGCAGAACAGGCAGTTCTGCTTTAAGGTAATCCAGATACTTTTCAGACTGAGGTGGACTGCGTGCACAGCACTGCAGTATGCCAAATCAATATTTGTTCTGCATCCTACTCCATTGAAGAGAGTAGGTCTGCATTATGCCTCTAATCTCATTTCATGGGTGCTTGAAAATGTAGAAAGTCACTTGCAAGAATAACACAGTTTTTCCAAATGCACAATCATTACAATATTGCTACCAAGCCAATGCTGGGCTGGAAAAAGCTCTCTGAGACTCTGGCTGAAATTTAGTGAAGTCACTGAAGGGCACTGGGAAGGGCCTCTTTTTCTGAAAGTATTTATTTATAGTTAGTGTAATGCTAAATTATGTTGCCAAAGCAGAACTCTGTGGTACAGCTGGCTAATGCAACAAAAAGTCCTATGGCTTTTAACCCCGTAAGGGTCTTTCTGATACTCACTGGGCCTTCCAATGCAGAGTAAGTACTTAGACCAAGGGTTTCAATAAAAGATTTGGGAACTGCCAAGAAAGGGAGCTATGTATGCAATATTGGCTTAATTCACACCCTACACTTCCCGTACATTTTGTGAAGTGAATTCTATTAATCTGTTGGTGATAAGAGATGTGGGAGACAAAAATTCAGTCCACTTGGATGACTATGGGTGATGGTTATACTTTATATACTTCATTGTTTCACAGATTATTTAACTAAGACACGTGGACAAATGAAATCAGAGTTAGTGTGGAAGGTTAGGGCTGGTAGAGCACCAAATATTGCGAAATATTTAGTTTAAAATAAGGCCTGCTTATGGCTATTACACATAATGAACCTGTAATGAAACTCACATATTAGTTTTGAACAAACTATTCTCTCCTACACTGGGATTTAATATTATGGGGGTTATCCTGCCTTGAACTGCTGCAAACCATCATTTCACATGAAATATTAAATCTGCTATTTTTGTTGAGATAAGTTTGCCAAGTGTCTATGATAGATGGTAACAGATGTACTTTTAACTTGAGCCAGTATCTCAGAAAGTTTAAAATATCTAAATTGGGAGTGTGCTCAATTATAGACCTTTCCTATAAACCAGAAGACAATGTCAGGCTGATATTCATAGATATATGATCAGTTCCCTCTGGAAATCTGAGTCAGATACCTAAGTTGTGTTGATTTAAGCAGAACTTCAGTGATATATGCCAGTTGCTGATCTGGGCCAGTAAGTTTAAATAGCATTCTGTGTCCTCTAGAACTTGCTATTCAAGATTTTGTTTCAGCTTAGCATATAACCAGTACACAGCTTTATGAGCATGAAATTAGGTAATGTTGACAGTTGATGATTAGGGGAGATTAAATGAAAAGTATGATCAAGGCATTTTTCTTTTGCTTTCAGAGCTTCGTTTGTCCTCAGACCAGTGTGGAGTACAGACGCTTCCACTTTTGGCATTTTTATATGCAAAAGAAATAAATCCCTGTAGTAATCTGCTCATTTCCTTTGAACCTTTCTCTTTTTTAAACCTTATTCTGGTCATTTAGTTCTGAAATTGTTCTTCAGCATGCTGTTAAGGAGTCCCTAAATTGTTTACAGGATTCAAGTTGGTTTTTTTTAATCCATCCACTTACTGAAAAACTTCTAATTGCTTTTCTTATGTGTTGTTATGCTTCTAATTATTTCATTTGGGAATTATTCAGTGCTTTTTGAATATATAAATCAATAACTATTGGCAGACAAAACACATTAAGAATTAGTTCATCATTAAGAAAGCAACTGAAATAAAAAACCTTCACTGTGATTAGGCACTTTCAGTAAAAAGGAGTTTTACCTGATAAGAGTTAAGGTAGAAACTGCATTATAATTAAGAGATTTAGTTCTTATAACCAAAATTTTCAAGCCAAAATTCTCACTAATAACTGTAATAGAAGATCATTCCCTAACATTGTTTTGCACTGCTTTATAACGTGACAAACACAGTATGCTCTGGCTACCGAATCATATTTGCCTTCATGCCTTCATGTTTTGCTCAGTCACAAGAGAATACTTACACATATTGTCTATACTCCCTAGCTATTTGATTTAACTTTTTGTGTGTGTGTGTGTCAATATGTTCTTTTTACCTACATTTCCTGCACTTTACATATCTGGTTTGTGTTATAATGCAGGGACAAAGTTCACCATCAGCACCTTCCATTTTTTTTTATGGTTAGCATTACCTGGGAGGTTTTGGCCCTGTTTTCTTTTTTACATCTTTCCACCTTGCCTTTGTTCTTTACAAAATACTCCCGGGTGCATTAAAATGTTGTATTTATCGGGTTTCACTTTGGCATTCAAACATTTCGTGCTGTGAGGTATTGTGTTATTGCAGTATCAAGCCCTTCATATGAGCATGATGAATAACAACAGGTTGGCTTTTTTAAGGTTAATGACTTCATGATTCGAAAGTGAAGATATACGAGTCAAAATTATTGCATTAATTGTTCCATTAAACAACCCGAACTTTGAATGTACAGTTTGGGAATGCCCTGGGGAAGTGTCATCATCATGTTATATTAATTGTGACCTGGCATCTATTTCAGATCTGCCAATAGTTTAGAAAAAAGTAAATACTGCAGCTTATAGCTGCCCAATAACTTAAAGGTTAGTCTCTCCTTAAAGGTCAATCAAACATTAATGGCCAACAACAAACCGAAAACTCTCTCAGACAAAAGCCAGAACACACCAACAGCAACATAGACAGTTGGACTTCCTGTGGTTTTAAGTGGTATTAAAGCCTGGGGTGATTGGGTTTTGGGGGCAGTTGCAGTATGTAAGCTATAGTTACACCAGTGATGGACTGCTGCCACCTTGTCCCTCTCTTCCTTTTGGTCTGGTCAGAACTGCTCCATACAGGAAGCCTCGGCTCAGATCTGTTGGGTTGCCACAAGATAAAAGACAAATCAACAAAGATCATCTGTGTTTTATGGGATCAGAAATGTTTTTGAAGCAGAACAAATTCCCAATTGGTATAGTTAATTAAAGGAATGTCTTACTTCTGGAATTAATTCTGACACAATAGAATGGGCACCAGGAAGCTCTTTCTGATATGAAAATCATCCTTTTTTACATTTGTTCATGGCACCTTAGAATTTAGCAATCTTATATCAATCATTACAAAGGGATGATAATATTAAGTAATTATTTCACTTGTTTAAAAGACAAGGGTTTTTTCCAGTGTTGTTGGTTTTAATAACAAAATAGTACAGTGAAGCCAGCTGATGAATGCGCTCATCTGAATTTTTGATTCACCAGGGATATGCCACACTTCTATGTTGCAATGCTGTTTTCAGAAGGAAGATGTTATGGTAATATTTTGAATTGCAAGGGAAAAGATCAGTACAATTCAGAGGAGGCTTGAAATGGCAAATGATCTCTGAATACTCTTAACTCAGAAATGCAACATTTTTTTCTTTAACGAGAGCAGAGTAGCTCAACCCAGCCTTGTTAGCTGTAAGCAGGCTTGTAAATAGAGACCTCAGTAAAGCTACACCTTTTTCTATTCTGTTTGAGTTGATCATATCTTCCTCTGTTTTAGCTTCCTTTCCTTTTTGTATGTGGCTATAGAATGAGAAATGATTCTGCTGACTGTTTACAGAACAACTTCGTATAAGATTACTTGCAACAAGTAAAGTTAAGCAAGCAAATTAGTCTAGTTTATTAATAAACCATTTACTTTGCTAAGTGATGAGTGGCGTCAGTGTTTGAGGGAGATGGAAGACACAGGGCACAGATAGAAAGTATAGTATCATTTAGCAACAATTCTAGCTGAAGTCCTTTTTTCCTTTTCTCCCTTTTGCCTTTGCTTTCACCAGTGAAAAACTGCTGCTGCTTTGTTCCCTCTGTCTTTCCACCTTCTCTGTATTTTGGAGTGTAAGAACAGCAGCAAACTAAGCTGGAAGATGCTGCTGCTGCTGCTGATAGGAAAAAATCATCTGATGATTAGATTTTATTTAGTAGAAGCACATGGATGAAGCTGTCACAGAGGACTCCATGAGAGTGGCAAATAACAAAAATTTCAATGGAAGACATTACCTTAAATTGTTTACCTGGACCTCGGGGTGGGGACCGTGGGCTGGAGGAAGGGAAAATTTGCAGGAAAAGCATGGCTAATCTTGGTTTTTTCAACAGATGTGCTGAAAAAAATTGTAAAATACAGTGTAGGCTTTTACATTTTTCATCCAGAGTAAAGAATTATTTGTACTGGAACTGTAAGAATAGATTCAGAAAATGTCAGTGAGCATTACAGGGTAAATTTCTCTACCTGTGGCTTCCGTATTCTATTACTGTTTGGGCCTTAGTCTTGAGGATGACATTGCATGATGAAAGTGGTATCTCTCTTTGATGAGCCCTTCATTCACTTTGGCTTATATGTAAATGGTCCCCATGGTTAACAGGCAGCTGGTTTACATTCAAGTAAACTGAGACGCAGCTGAGCCTCAGCTTATTCACTGACGAGGACTGAAATGTGAAGCTCAGGCTTGTTATTATCCCACTTCTGACACCAGAATAATGTTATGATACACTGAAATGATGTTAGGATCCACTTGTTAAGAGATGCCTCTGCCTGAACTGAGATGCAAATGAGACCATATGCTGAAGTCAATAGAATAGATTTCCTTTAACAGTAAATGTGAGGTAGAGAGGGTTTACTTATTAGGGATTACCTCGGAGCTTAATAACCACCTGAGAACCAAACAGCAGGTAAAACAATGTCTCTCCTTTATGATCTATATTTTTTGTATTTCAGTATCAAAAATTGAATATCTTGTGAGAAGTTACTAGGAAGGATTCCCACCTGTCAGAAACATATGGTAATTTTCCAATAATTTATATCTTTTGTAAAAGTGGCAGCAGAAGCATATGTGGAAATGTTTGCATGTGGAGGGGAGCAAAATGTGTTTTGCTGAAAATAAGATTTTAGTGACTGTCACAGTGTATCTGCTGGTTAACAGTGTTGTGCAAATGATTTGCTGAAAATTGCAGACTGAACACAAGTCCTTTGATACTCTAGCAGAGAAGACAAAAGAGATGTAAAGTGAATATCTGGGTTTTGTTTGACTACAATAACATCTAGCCCTGCCTGCAGTATCCAGCTCTAGCATTACTGCCGATTGGCAATCTAAATATTAGTAGTACATGTGAACTCTCACTGCTCCCTCCCTATTCATTGATTAGAACAAAATAAGCGTGTCATTGCTTAACACCAAACATCTGCTGAGGAAAACACTATCTGAAAATAAGGTGCAAAATTCTCATGTAGAAAAGGGCTGTTTAATAGGAAGATAGTACACATGGTGATGCTTTACTAATAAAAATGGACTGCTTCTTTCTATTTTCTGAGAGACATCATAAGCTTTTACACATTTTCATGGGAAAAATATTCATCAGAACCAGGAGGCAGACTGCTAAACTAAGGGATGATAACAGTGGCATGCAGCAGATATAATACCTGTCAGGAAATTAAAAAAAAGAGGAAAAAAATATATTGAAATATTAAGAATTCTAGCAATGCAGTAAAAAAAATAGTTTCATACTAGAAATGAAAGCCGTGATGAATGTGAATGTCTCTATAAATACATACAGTAAAGGATGGGAAAAGGTTGAAAATTGCAGGTTAGATTAAAGAAAATGTCTAGATGGAGGGAGAAGTGTTTTCCATCGCTTCTTGATCAGTTAGCTTCCAAAGTCTGAAGAGCTTGGTTATAATTTTCACATTAAGCTAAATAATAATACACTTTTCCAAAACTTCTACCTTTCCTGCTTTGATTTTTCAGAACTGGTATAAAACTGACAGGAGAGGAATCTACTTGTAGCAATTTAGACAGTCAAGTTAGTATAAAAATATTGCACTTTCAATAATTTTAATTTTTTTTAACCATTTATTGATCCAAACAAAATAATATTTCAGGTTAAAGCCTAAGTCAATTAAAATGTTTGAAACTACAAAGAAGTTTCACTCAGATTCATTCAGAAGATTTCCTGTTTTGCAACTCCTTTTGTCTATATCTTTTGGAAACCACAGTAGGACAGCCCTGCCCTGAAATCATCTCTCTCTGCTGAGTGCTAATATGAAAACAATAGTTACATGTGCCTCCAAATTGCTGTATAAAACCGGGGTGGGGGGTAAGGGGGGTGGAAATGCTATCTTCTGTTGCCATTCACTTCCTTTTAACTATATCTCAGGTTTCACATTTCATCATTTTAACATATATCGTACCTATGAAGACCTCAGGTCTTTTAAACACTTTACAACACTTGAGATGAAGTCTGCATATTGATAAATGTCTCCGAAATCATTTTAGTCTTTTTCTCCTCTGTACAGGTAAGCCACCTTCCTGGCGAAAATCCCAAAGGCAACTCGGCAAAAGTTACGAGGTGTCTGGCAAGAGCAGTGTTTTCCCAATGCAGTTCATCACTGTTTCAGTTTTAAAAAGTTATTTGAATTTTGCTGGTGGACCAGAAAAGGTCCAGAAAATATGTGCTCAAATGCAAATTTCCAAGTTTTCTTATCATACTATGTAAGTATATTATCGGGTTGGAATTGGAGTGTCACTATTTGTGACACTATTTGTTTTCTGTTAGAAAAGAAAAGGCATACCTGGTCAAGATGCAGACCACAAGTTGCATTTGTAATTTTGATTCTGAGTGCTTATTTACAGCACAGATTTTTAATTAGCTTGAGGGCCTGAGTGAGTTCATGAAAGAAGCTAGCTGTGAACATGTAGGTTTAAACATCGAAAGATATGACTGCTACATTTAAAAGGAAGTAGTGGAACAAGCAGACTGCCCTAACAGATTAGAGAAAAACAAGACAGACTTACTAGGGTTGTGTTTCACAAGACTAAAGCACTTCTGCAAATGCAGCACGCAAACTGTTCTTCTCCTGACCTAAAATGGGTTGCTGCCCCTTTCTATCAAAATGTCATTCACGCTGAGGAAAAAGCACGGGCATCTGACACCTCGCTTCTGCTATTACCCAACAGAGCAATGCACATTAGATGAAGCTCTAAAGAACTAGAGTGCACTCTTAGACTGAATAATGTTAATGGCATTGTCTTTAATGGTGTAAAGCTTCCACCAGTAAAAGTTTATGAAGACACTAATATCCTTATACGTACTTTGATCATTTGTGGGGGTAGAAGCAGGGAGTAACAGGGCTGTTGTCTGAAAATGTTATACTGAAACCTTTTTCAAAATGTTTTCAGGACCAGTAAACATTTAACAGAAAAGCATCTCACTTCCACAGATTCAGTGACACCACCGCCCCACACACCCTGTGCATTTTGAAACGCTGAAAACATCTCTGTCAGCTTTTTGACTGGCAGCTCTAATCAAAATAGTTCAAAAATGCTAGAGAACAACCCAGTCCTGATACCTGTATGTTTATTCCACCTGTATTCTGGAGGTAAATGTAGGCATCATAAACAAGACTCAAATGAGACACAGAATCATCAGCTTGTATTTTCCAGTAGAATTTTTAACTTTTCTTCTCAAAAGGTATATTCAACATCATTGTGATTTTTCTGTTCAGTTATGAAACTGAGGCTGCTTGCCTCCTATGTATTCAATTTGTATCAATAAGAACTTTAATAATACAGTGATTCAATTTGCAAGATAAATGCTTTTGCAGTGTACCTTTATGAGGGAGAGTGACCAGATATGTTAGCTCATCAATTGTTTTCATGAACATTTATGGAGGTAAAAAATTTAAATTTAGAAGAATTCTTTAATTTGCATAGCATATTTGGATTTCAGAATTCATGTGCTTTTAAAATTCTGAGTGTGTATCCTGGTTTTGGCCAGGATGGAGTTGATTTTCTCACTGTTGCTGTGAGGGGGCAGAGCTTGGAGCCAGGTGGGTATGCCTAGGTTGTTATCCGGTAACACTCACTCAGAGTCGTGGGGCAGAGGTAAGGGATTCTCGGTTCTGCAACAACAGGCGGCACAGCTTTGGATGGAAGAAGAGGTTGCTGCTTGGAGGTGTCGTGGGCATTTCATTCCTTTTTTGGGGGAAACAAGCAGCAAATGGAGGCATGGGGTGGCAGTGCAGTTATGTTGGGTTAGACTCAGTGAGCATTTTTGCATGTAACCACACTCTTTTATACGCTGTTGTTATTAGTATTGTTGCCATTACTGTTTGTTTTCTTATCTCATTGCTGTTTCCAGTAAACTGTTCTTATCTCAGCTCAGAACCTCTGCCTTCTGTCTCTCACCCAAGGCGGTGGGTGGAGGGTAGTGGCTGCATGGAGCTTATTTTCCATCTGGATATAAAACACAACAGTATGATAACGAATTTCAGTAGTTTAATTCGAATTGTGTGAATACCATGCTTAACTCTAAAAAACGGTGCAAGTCTAGATGGATGCTCCTGTAATCTGTAAATAAAGGTAAATAAATCCTTCCGTTGATGATGTCAGCTTTATATTGTCTTGTTTGTATGATATGGTAAAATTATACTTCTAAGCAATGCCTGAGTTGTTGATGTTTACAGTCCAGGTGGTAGGAAGTGTATGCGAAGAGAAATACGATAAAAAGCAGAATTATGAAAAATAGACCGAAAAGCCTTATAGGTAAGGATTGCAACTTCACAAATTGGAACCAAATTTAACCTATCACTGAAGCCTATTTCAGCATTCTTGCTTGACTAAATTCACTTTTGTTACTGACGAGTGATGAGCATACATACGAATAGGCAGTGAAAACTTAATGGTGATTACCAGAACCTGAGGGATGGTCTGAAGTCTGGCCAGGAGAAGTTTAGGTTGGATACTAGGAAAACCTTCTTCATCCAGAAGGTGTTTGGGCGCTGGTACAGCTCCCCAGGGAAGCAGTCATGGCACCAAACCTGACAGAATTCTAGAAGGGTTTGGACAATCCTGTCAGGCATATGGTATGATTCTTGAGGATGGTGCTGTGCAGGGCTAGGAGTTGAACTTGATGATCCTTCTGGGCCCCTTCCAACTCAGATATTTTGAGATTCTCTGATTCTGTGGTCTGATGACAGCATTCTCAACAAATGAGTAAGTTGTGTATGCTTAGTTACATCAAAGAGTAATGATTTATCACATCCTATTAAAGCAGAAGTTTTTCAGGAACAGACAATTATACCTTTAAAGTGAACTTAAAGCTGTAGTGTAATTAATGTGTTTTGTGAGTGCTGAGAACTGTGGACTTTGACTGGATGAAGCAAAAAAATCTGCAATACTGAACGGCACCTGAGCTGTGATGCATAACAAGAGAAACACACCCGAGGCAGGCACTTACTGAGGTGGTCAAAATGGACAAGGAGCCTTGTAAGCTCATAAGGAGGAGAGGTTGAGGAGAAACACTAAGATTCACATTCCCTTTCAAAATGTGATAATTACATTAATCCTTCCAAGAGGGTGTGTGTAGAAATTTTGTGTTTAAACTGATTCATTCTGTGAGCATGGATACTTCTTTTTATGAAAGAGACTTAGATATTTGGAGCCATGGCTGAATTATATGGTTCTCCAGAGTTCCCTCAGTTTCACAAAGAGATTTATCCTGACATGGCCTTTGACCTGAAGTCTTCTCAGTTGTGCCCAGCTCTACAACAGGACAGGATATGAGCATGCACTGTTCTCATAATCTTCCTGTCTGCATTTTCTGCTCCCATTTCTTCTTTTCTATGCAAAGGAAACCAGGAACGCAGGTCAAGAGCAAATGACAATATGGCCCAACAGGCTTCTTGGTACAGATGTTAGCAGACTGGGTGGCCTACAGGTTACATACACCTTGAAATACTTAGAGTCTTGAGAAAAATAAAGCCACACTTTTGTTAATGCTATCTGATTTATCCCATAGGAAGCAGTTCTGTAAGCATACAGTACTGTCATAAAGCTTTCTCCTGGAAGCCATCCCCACTCGACCTCAAAAAGCCTATGGAAAGCAATATATGTTGTTCAATATATGCTGAAGGCTAATACCAGAAATTAATGTCCGTAATAAATATCTTGATTAGTAACTATTCCCCAGCCTGGCTTCCTGCAGAAGATTGCCATAAGAGATCTTATGGCAGAATCAAACACATCCTCTGTACTTGTGAGAGCCAACTCCTATTTTACCTGTATGAGAATCACAGTCTCTATTCAATGTGGTAGAATGTTCTTCACTCTCTTCATTCGCACTTGCTACTCTAAAGAAATTTTTATAAATATTTTCTATTTCAGTCATATGCTTATAATTTGTTCATAATTCAGTGGCATGCATACCATAGTACTCAACATATTGTGTGAAAGATCTCTACAATACAGTCTGTTCCATTCGAAGTGTCTGCTATGATTTTTCATTAGAGATGCTGTCAAAGCTAAATTAGACAATCTAGTGTTTGATAAAATATCTTATTTCAAAATATAGCAAGAATATGCTGCAAAAGCCAATATAAATGCATCTTGAGGAATCAGCATTTCCTCCTCGTGATAAGAAGGAGAAAATGTTTTGATATATTTTTGGCAATGAATTCTGAGATCCAGGATATAAGTGCTAAAGAGTTTGTCAGTTTGGGAGCTAATCCATATGCCAAGGATACATTAAACAAATACGTAGCTACTTACTTCAGGGGATGACCAGATACGGATAAAACTTTCACAAGGAAATCAAGCCCAACTACTGGTAAGTTTAAGGTGAAAATTTAAATCACTTTTGACAAGGTGGCAAAGCACATAGGGTCATAGTGTAACTGCAGTATAATGTGCATTATTAACTTGCCGTGGACCTGCTCCCTGGCAGCAGGATTTTACACACTCTGCATTGTAGTCATTGAGAAAAAATATGCAATTCAAAGCACATAGCCATGCATAAATAATAATAAAATAGTCTGGAAAAAGTGAACAAGCAATGATTTCGTTTTCTAATCACAGGCCTTGGCAGTGGGCTCTACAAAAAAATTTTATCTTTGCAATTAAGGCCCTAGTCTGTCTTCTATACTGGAAAAGATGTGGAGGAGTTCGACTACATCCAAATATACTGTTCAACCTTTTCCCTCTGTATGATGATGTATTTATTTAATCCTTTAAAAGAATGCTAGGTACAGCTCTTCTTCTTAAGGTCTTAGATCAGGCTGAATTCTTCACTTTTAGCAATGAATGATACAGCCTTTTAGCATATCTGAAGCTCAAATGACTGAAATGTGTGGGGGAAGTAACCTTTCCTGCAATGGCTTTCAGTTTTCTCATGCATGGTTAAATCAGTGCATTGAGAAGTAATACTCCATAGGGATGGATACAGAATTAGCCCCTGCAGTCTCACCAGAGTTTAATGGGTGATTTGATGCTAACAGCATCAGTTTCTGCCATCTGTTCATAAGCGGACCACTGACTGTTCAGTGAGCTCCTTTGTTAATCATGCTAAAGGGCATTTGGATGACTAAAACTGAATTGTTTGAATACTTCCATCCAGCAAAACCACCATTGTAGTTAATAACTGAAGATAGGAAAAAAGCAAAAATTAGAGCAAAACAAATTATTTTAGAAATTAGTTCTAGTTCCGTTTCACAGATCTTTTGATAAAAAGAGCTACATGCCAAGTACTGTGGTAGAGAAACTGTATTTATTCACTACAAATAAATAGTCCAATAAATTTATAATTTTTATATGCTTATATAAAGTTATGCTTTCACAAATATGTTGTTTTATTACATAAGTATTCTAAGCAGCAACTTTGTTTATATAAGCTATAAATAGTTTGAAGATGCATATTACCCCTTGTAGTCTGTTTTGAACTAGTTGTGTTGCGTGTCTTGTTCTGTCTAATTTCTCATATGTGTTTTGTTGTTTGTATTTCTGACGCCTAATAAAATGCGTGGAATTAGAACACCAGATGACATGGAAGAACCAGTGGTAAAACTAAGTACACATTTATGTTTTCATAAGAATATACTTAACTGTATAAAAAAGTATACGAGTGAAAACACAGTTATTTAAATGTTTATATAAAAGGATAAAATGGTTGAAGAAAGTAGTTCTAAATTCAATGAATTACTTATACTGGCTGTGTTGCAGTATTTGCACAGATAAAATTTAGAAATGCATTTCAGGAGAGTTCTGCAGGGTATTAAATACAGACATGAAGCAAAGATAAGGATTAAAGCTAATCAAAAGCTAAGCATAACAAAAATCAGGAATATTTAGACAGATCATTAATTATCTATCTGTTTAAACATGAATTCCCTGAAGAAAAGTCAGCATTAAAGACATCCCTGAGAAATGTGTCTACAGGAAGGAAAGGCTTTTCCCTCTAGAACTGTTTGTTTGGATATTCTAATCAGCAATTTAAGCATACTTTATTTTGAAAGCAGCTACAAATTATATTGTTATCAATAAGAACATGCCTTTTCAACAATGACCATCATTGCTTCCATTATTCTTTTCTAATTAGAGTCTGGGGAAATATCTGTTTAAAACCAGTTTCCATATTTGTACTGAAGCAAAGTTAAGTTATTTTCAGCTCCCTTTACAGGAGCTGAACAAACTCTTGGCTACAATATTTATCTCCCTTCCTCTTCTTTGTGTCCTGGTTCCAGACAGGACAGGGTTAATATTTGCTGTAGCCAGGAGAGGGCATGGCTAGGACCTGGGGGTTGTTATATACCCCCTCATGATGGGGGGTAAGGGGAATGGAGTTTCTTGAAGGAAGAAGAGGTTCTTTCTGGTTGGGATAGGTAGCATGGCAGCAGTCGAGTCAGTTCAAGTTCCATGGTGAGTGTTTTGGCATGTGAATCACTCTCTCTCTTTCATATAGTTTTGTTATTAATATTGCTGCTGTTACTGTTTGTTTTCTTATCTCATTGCTGTTTCCAGTAAATTGTTTTTATCTCAACCTGTGATATTTTCCTGGTATGCCTCCAATTCTTGTATCTCGTCTGCTACAGTGGGGAGTGGAAGGGGGAACGAGCAAGAAGCAGCATGGTTTGGAAAGTCTCAGTAGGAGGACTAAATTGGGGAGTACCATTCCTAAACCACAACATTATGCTATGTTTAATTCCAGTTTAGCTAGTCTTCCAGCAATTAAAAATTATACTAGCAAAATTTGCACAGAAAACTTGAGTTAAAAGTTGAGTGGAAAAATGTAATCAGCTATTGTTTTATTCTCATGGGCAAAGCTCTCACTGTACTGAGCTTAAGTGAGAGTCAAGTCTGCTCTGCCTCTGGTGGTTATTGGTGAGTGATCTCCCCGTTTTGTAACTCAACCCACAAGCTTTTCTACCTAATTTCCACCCCCCTGGGCTGTTGAGAAAGAGGAGTGAGAAAGCACCTGGGTGGGAGCCGGGCAGTCAGCCAAGGTCATTTCATCACAGAAGTTTGTAATTTTATTGCATCAGATGAGTCCCTTCTCCCTCTTCCCAGTCCTGCTGTATTATTTGGGACATGATGTGGGTGGGTGGTATTGATTTTCCTAATGTGCTAATCCAGTCTTTGTCAGAGTCCTTTGAAGCTGATGTCTCTTCTGTGCTATGATCCTAAGCCACAGAGACTGCATGCTAGGACAAGGGTAAGGAATTCACATAAACTGTTCCAAATTGCAAGCTTATTTCTCATCAGTGAGCAAGAATTTTTTCGAGATTGAGTTCTACGTTTAATATTTGCATCCAGCTTATGCATATTTATCTGCAAATAATCACCCAAGTCTTTGCACATTCATTTTCAGAGGGGTATCAGTGAACTGCTTATGGAGATTTTCTGCATACAGAGCTGCAGAGTTCACATTTTAAAATCTGGTCCTATTAGTGTAAATTATACAGTGTTAGCATATGCTGAAATTTCAAGGCAAAATGATATATATTAAGAGTTAAGATTCTGGACAATTACGCAAGCTATGATGGCATTTATAGTATATGAGAAAGCAATGTTGATAACGTGGAAGTTAACAAACAATTTAGAGAAAGATCCTGATGCATCTTGTAAATATGCATGATGGCACACAGGAATTCACTTTTGAAGGGCAAAAAAATAAAAGTTGTTGACTGCAGTGGTGTGAAGGTGGGAAGGTGTCCCTGCTCATGGTAGGAGCATTGGAACTCCATGGACTTTAAGGTCTCTTCCCATCGAAATAATTCTACAATTCTGTAAAACAATGCTTGGAAGAAATTGTAGTAGCACTTATAAATTTGTATGTTGACGGTGAAAAAGCAGACTAGACTACATAATCTAAAGGCTCTACAAGGCAGTATTTTTCATTTTTTCACACAATTTTTAGCGCAGGAGGAGTTTCACAACAAGGGAAGCAATGATTGTGTCATTATAAATCCTTGGACGGTTATGCAAAATGCACAGAAAGTACCTAAAGCATGAGGTACACGCCTGCAAAGGTTACTGCATGTACGAAAAATGCAAGGAAAGGTTATGTGACCACACTACTTGTGAAAAAGGAACTGCACATGGTGACAACAACGTGAAGCTGGATTCTTTTTAACACAAGCACACTGAAAGGGAGCAGTTTATGTAAGTTATTAGACTAATGCTCTCTACTCTCATATTCTATACTACTAAGTATATTGGTTTTGTTCGAGATGGAGTAGTACCTCTTAGTTCTGTGGGGCTATGATTTTTCACCAAAATAGCATCGATAACACACTGATGTTTCAGGTATTGCTAAGCAGCACCTAGACGTCATCAGGGCACTTTTTTTTGCTTCTCACACTGTCTTGCCAGCATGTAGGCTGGGGGCGCACAAGAATTTGGGATGGGATACAGCAGGGACAGCTGACCCCAAGTGAACAGAGGGATATTCCATGATACATGATGTCATGCTTAGCAATAGCATCTGCACAGAAGGATGAAGGAGAAGATGTTAGAAGTGCTGGCATTTGTCTTCTCAAGTAACTGTTATTAAAAATGGAATCCTGATTTCCAGGAAATGTCTAAACATCTTCCTGCCAACAGGTACACCTGCATTGGCTTAATGATGAAAATTCTATCTCAACCCACATATTTTCTCACTTCTACCCCCACCCTACTCTGGGGAATGAGCAAGCAGCTGGGTTGTGCTGAGCTGCCTCCCAGGATTAGCCCAGAGCAGTGCAGAAATTGAAGACATTTTAAGAAGCAGTGCTGAAGCGGTGCTTAAGCCCTGCTTAAGATGAATTCCCTCCACAAAGCACCATGTGGGCTCATGTTTAGTGTGCCTGCCACGGTTCCCATGTAATGTTTAGTGTTGTACTTGGTCGTGGCCTCCTTATTTAGTAGCATAAAATTAGAATGTGCGTCCTAATGCCTTGATGGGATGAGAATGTAATTGTATTTCACCTATGACATATGATGATGATGTTCAAAATATTGAAAAATTTTAAATACCATATTATTTCTTCTTGTAGTTCTGGTGTGACTCAATAAGCAGTAAACCCCTCTGTTTCCCTTGAGCATAAGAAACTTGTGCAAAGCAGGTGGAAGTTTGCTGTCTAAAAGACATAAATCTGCTAAAGGCTTTCTGGTTTCAAGATGGTGACGCCACCACACTTGGTCGTCTCAATGGTCTTAGGAGAGCAGTCTTCAAGTGTGTGTTATTGAACATGAGGTCATTTGCACAGCTCTTGGTAATCTGAACATTTGACAGAAATGGCTTGGTTATGACCAAAGTTGCTGCTTCTGAAGTGGCTACATCTATAAATCCAACCCATGCAGCAGTCAGACATGAGTGACTTTTTTCAAAGACAGATTAATATTAATAATTAGAAACTGTTATCTTGATGCTATGGGGTGCAATAACTGTGGTGAATATGCCTGTATAATTGTGAAAAATATTAATGATAATGTAAAATGGGGGGTTTTTTATATTTAGTGACAACTTTTGAGTCATCAAAATAAGCAGGTTTTTGCTCTTTTCTCTCGAAAAGATGATTAAGTCCTGTACTAAATCAGTACAAGAAAGTCAGTACAACCCACACTGCTAGAGTGGGTCCAGAAGAGCTCAACAAAAACAGTCAGAGGGCAGGAGGACCCCTCCTTTCTAGAAAAGCTGAGGGAGCTGGGGTCATTCTGGAGAAGACAAGGCTCAAGAGAAACCTTGGTGCAGCCTTTCAATACACAAAGGTGTAAAGATAGATTGAGAGATTCTTTCTCACCAGGTCTTGAGCATTATGACAGGCAGAAATATCTTGGGTTATTGTTTAATTCAGAATACGCATCACAAAAGTAAAGATTTTGGCATGGGATTTAGGTTTCAACATCCTTAGCAGATCTAAAACTTACAACTTGAGAAAATCTTTCAGTCATGGTGCAAACCCAATCTCTTCAGGCAACACTTTCCTAAACATATTGTTTCTCATCTAGGGGACTGGGAATCTGCTCATTCTTCAACAGTAATTAAATATGTAATTATTCAAATTATTATTGTACTAAATTTAGGGTGCCTTTAGCCATACGTGTTTGTAAAAAAACCCTACAAATATTATTGCTGTGATACATAAATGAAATTCACTTAACACTGGATATGTTTACAGCTGATAATATTTTACTTAATTATATGATTTCAATAATTATATATTTTATAGTGCTAGATATAAAACTGCCTAACAGTATAAGCTGTTTATTTCAACATGGACCCATGACATAGATTATAAAAATATGCATTTTTATTTTTACACCAGCTCTTCAAATATTTGAGAACTGCTTTTTATCTTCCAAGGGTCAGTTTTATAGGAACCTTAATGACTGCTATTAGTATGATTTGCTAGAGTGCTTCTTTCCTTTTGATGTATCAGTTTATAATATTGTGATTATGACTTGACCGTTTAGCTACCAAAAAACATCAATTTTAATTTAGAGAAGATGAGGCTGGTGATTATTTGCAATAATATCACCTTAAGAAAGGAGCCATAATTTCAGCATTATGGAAATGTCTTTAATTTACCTTCTTCATTATCAGCAACAACTTTCAGTTTGGATATTCACTGCATTTTCTATACAGGCATAAATCTTTCTGTCAGAAAGACTGAGTAACCTTGTATCTTGAGTTCAATTTGAACTGAAAGGACAAATTTCTTAAGATGCAAAAACCCATGAAACAATGATTTCATTTCCACAAAATAAAGCAAATACTCCAAGCACAGAATAATTCAGAGCTATGTTAACTTTCTTAAAAATTGTTGTGGACTTGAAATTTTGATAATTATGTATTATTTTTAGATATAGAAATAACATACAATATTTGTTGAACTGTCCAAAACAGTGTATACTGATTAGCCAGAATGTTTGTCCCTTTAATAATCTACTATCTTCATGCTGTAAATTTCATAAGCAAAATGATCAGTTTGCCATGTTCCCAAATCTTAGTGTTTTAGATCTGAAAAGCAAAATGTCAGTAGTAGATTAACCAAGCCTTGTTTTGTCCCCCTCCCCTTCCCTGGAGAAATAAAGAATTTTTGTGAATTATTAATGCGAAGATCCCATTTCTTGTATAGTTTTGTAACGCTCTTTTATTTCTCTTTACTTCCATTTTATGGATGTCTCTTTGCATCTCTACAATTCTTGCTATATATTGCAATATTAATCCTATGGTTTTTATTTGAAGAACTGTAATGTTTAAAAAATGACATTTCTTCCTGCTCTTGTTCAACAACAGTGGTTCTGAACTTCAGTCCAAGATTAATAGCTGCCTGTATGAGCTTACAAACTAATGTCTCACTGCCCATTAAGAAGAGTATTTCACAAATATACAACCATACAAATATTTTTGAGTTCCTCAAACAACATACAGCTTTCTAGCTTGGCTGAAACTGTTAATAATGGGAGAAGATATAAGAATCTTGACCATTATTCTGTTCTCTGGACCTCACTTACAGTTTTAAATTTCTAGTACCCATTTCAATATTCTAGAAGGTTGCCTGCATCAAATATTCAAAAGCTGCCATCCACTGTGCCTTTACATGAGTTCTTTTATTTGTAATCTTCATAAATGATCCATAGGAGAGAGGAAAAGGATCATAAATTAAAAAAATAATACTTAGGGCTCTGCTGTGAGTGAAACTGTAAAGGAGAGGCTTTTAGATAACCTATGAGTCCAACAGACCCACGTTAATTGCTTGACAGCTGAGTAACAAGGGAACTATTGACAATAGTTACCAGTTATTAGTAGCAGTTGATGGGATTTAACCTTGTTTTCCTAGGTGATTAAGTTCTGTTCTTATTCTCTTTTACCCAGGCTTTATAGCACTCATCAGAATGGATGGGCACCCTCCAGTAGGATTGTAAAATGGGAAGAAATCACCAGAAATGTATCCTTTTTTTCTCTTTCCAGGTGGAGAAATGCCTGACTTGGGTTAATAATGTTTTTGCTTTATGTAAGTTTGTTGCTATGAATAACCAGTAAAAGGAAAAAAAAAACCCAAACAAAACAAACCAATCAAGTGAAAACCACCAAAAAAATATCACCAACAAAAGTTAAAGATAGGTGCCTTTTCTGTGGAGAAAGTAAATTTTGTCTAGGATTTTTGTCTTTGTTGTTGTTCTTTCTGTGGTCTCAGAAGATCCTCGAGAACATTCAGTCAGACTAGTTTTCTTGCAAGTGGTTTCTTTATATTATAGGAAAAACTGTCAACAGAAGATCCATTGAGATCTTATCCCTGTGTTTATTGAGTATCTTGCATATTGAGTAAAAGATTGAGCCTGGTTCCATTTTTCATAACATGACAGTGTAAAAAGCTGTAGATCCTGCTGACGAGTTCATGCCACCTCAATACCATCTTCTTACACCTTCCAATTAGTCTCAAGGAAGTTTACCACCTCCTCATTAAAGGGTATGAACAATTTTAATACATCTTTCTCAGCCCAATCTTGGTATTTCAGGCAATAGAGTATCTCCATAGATCACTTTTGGAAATAGGACCCAAGCCCTTCTGAGGGTGCTATTCTGAGCCTATAAAGCTCAAATTCTGTCTTAAGGTGAGAATGCCACCTTTGGGAAAAGTCTAGGTTTCTGGCCTCTTCCCATAGATGTTGAAGATGGATGCAGACATTCTTGGACCATAAAGTGTCAAAAAGTCCTTATATTCATGTGTGCCTTTAATATTGGACACAATTATTTCTAGCATTGCAAGACTGTATATTTAAATGGGTTGAACTGTAAAGCAACAAAAAGAAAGAAGGAATGGCAGTCAATATGCAGGGAAGAGAGTATTACTCAATTTATTGAAAGTGATGGCAAGAAACTAAACATTCACCTTGGTAAAAGTTGCAATGGATTTACAGGAATTATCTAATATCTATATGACATTTTCACAGTAATTGTCAAAAATAAATTTTAAAGTTTGGTCTTTGTATAAGATACACGTACTCTTGTCATTAGAACTATATAAAGCGCAGGTTATAAAGGTTAAAATTGTCAGAGTAAGGCAAGAATAGGAGTACAAACAAGACATAATTTTTTTGTCAGAGCAGCAAATAAGAAGACAAATAGCACCATTTAGTCAAGACAGAAATGTTCCTAGAAATGTTGGGATCTCATTTGCATTGCTCAGAACACACAGCCCAAAGCTCCCCCTGAATACGCACTCGGAGACAGAAAGCAAACCACTCCACAGCTGTACTGATTCTCTATTGTGTAGCACCAGGAGAAGCAGGGTAATAATTTCACCCAGTTTTAACTGTGCCTGCACAGACTCTTATGCACCGGAGAAGACAGGTTATTTCTTCACTACATTAATGTCTGTATAATATCTGTAATAATTATTCTTCCCCATGTGTCAGAAAGGCACTTCATTGTTAGTGGTTTTTTAGGAGTACAGTAGTGGGTCATCATTGAAAAATAGTAGACTTTTTAACTTACAAAAAGAAAATTGTCTTATGGGACAGAAGTTAAAAAAATATTCTTGTAGCAGCAACGATGAAAAAAGAATGCTCATATCATGGTTATTCCCTGAGCTTCTGTTTATAAACACCCACGGTTCTCACAAAATTCTTGTCATTTATCTTTATTCAGAATGACAAAGATATCTGTGAAATGAGCCTCCAGCTGGAGAATTGAAGGATAAGATACAGCTCTATAAAGGAAAAATTATTATATGTAGAGCTTATGACATCAACTGCCTTTTACTAAGATTGCTCAAGACTTTCAATTATATGGCTTTGCTTTCAGTTATTTACAAAGTTGCTAAACTTACATTGTTTGAGTCAAGGTTTTTATGTCAGGTATCTGCCTCAGGCTGAATTTTTTTTTTTCTTTTACATGTAAAAATGTGGTCAGCCTTTTCCAGCAAGAAATATATACCATGTGAGCAGGGACCGGAAATGTGGAAGTGAGGAGTGAATATTTTTTGTTTCTCTAAGAACTTTATAAATTGTGTTACCAATTACATGGTAATTTCCTAGTAGATTCTTTACAGTGATTTATTTACTAAAACTCTCAAGAGACTTCACACGCCCTGAGATTTTACTTTGATTAAGTCTATACGTTGTGTTGACCATTTCATTCTCTCTTCTGTTTTCAGTAACCCTGCTTAGTTACAGGTACTCAGGAAAAATCTATGTGGGTGACTATAATAACCAAATATAGATGAGACAAGGGCTGAAAGAGAGAATAGGAGAGAAAATATTTTGAATGTGTAGCCTAGAGGAAAAAAAAGGCAAAGGCAGAGGTGATGAAAATTGCCTGAAGGTAGATAATGAAGAGAACTGGAATCCCAGTAAGGAAAATGAAGAGAAAACAAGAAAATGGTAAGAGATTATGGGGATTCCGGGAATCATACAGAATGGGCTAATCTTAGTAAAGTCATTTTTTTAAGACCTTTACCACATTTGCTATTTTCCTCTGAATTCAAATAGGTCCAATCTTTCTTGAAGTAGCATAACCATGATAATCCAGATAAGTGTTTTCTGATTTTTCCCTATTTTAGAAGCCATATTTTCATTTATATGTCTCTGTATGATATTGCTCATAAGAACCTGACATCAACAGCAAATGTGCAACTACACCTTGGGTCTTTCTTTTATCCAGCGATCTCTCATCCTTTCTGTTTGCAACTGAATACCTTTGTCTTTGAACTTCTTCACTTTGACAGTGAAAAATTGACACCTTCTAACCAAATTTAATTTTCTGACCAGTTTCACTCCAGCCTTAAACAGTTTCTTCTAGAAAATTTTTGCTTTGGTTGTTTACTAGAATATCATTGAAGACTGTCAAAAGTTTAGGGTTTCTCATCTACATGAGTCCGTGAGCCTGGCATAGAAACAATCAGTTAGATTAGTCTGACATGGTTCATTTTTGGCAAACCCCTATTGAGGATACAGATGACATAGATGATATAGATATAGATGATATAGATATAGATTATATAGATAAAGATATAGATAGATATAGACATAGATAAATTATATATATATATAGGTTAACTTCTAGATGGGTTTCTAGTGTGCTTCCTCCCTTTTCTACTGCATGTCAACTTGTTCCTAGTTTCAGTCACCTCATAAACAAGGAAAGTCCACATGTAGGAGCTAAAGTTCCTTAGTATTTTGATGCTAATATATTTATTGTAATATCTATTTTCGCCTTTGACAATCTGGACAATTCCATCAAAACACATACAGAAGACATTAAATAAACAAAACAAGTACTCACAAGGTACGGAACGGCAAGAGTGAGGTTGTTTGTTTTATCCTAACCTTCCTGTTCAAACATAAGCATACAGACATTAACGTGGTGATAAAATTATATTTTATGAGGATTTTTGTGAGTCATTCAGCAATCCAGGTAAAATTACTATTTACCCACCCAGATTTATGCAGTGTTAAAGTATAGTATAGTTTTTATAACTCTGATGCATTTTTTAACTTTTAATGAAAGTCTACAAGACATAGATGTTCTTAGGACATGCTGCTGAGACCCCCTTTAGTATATCAGTTTGATGTCACCAGGAATGAGAGGTTACAAGAGCCTCTGTTTGAAGTTCCAGTTGAGAATGTGAAGCTTCATAAAGCCTGCTTCTGCAAACAGCCTTTACTTTTTGTTGTATGTTTTGAATTATTTTTGCAACGTGTGGCACACCAGAACTCTAGTTTCAGGTAACGTATCTGGGAACTACTATAATTGATTTAATAAGCACCATTATTATAATCAAACAAGAAATTTGTGACAAAGCTCAAAAATGTTATTCTAATAATTTTCACCTTGTTTTGTGGTGGAAAAAACCCACTGTACAATGATCCCGTTGATCTACTTGCTGTGTTAACACAGACACATGAGAATCTATGATTGGATAAAATATAAAAAGGTGATCTGTCTCCCTATCAGCAGATATACTCTACTGGAAAAGCATTATTCTCTTTTACAAATATTCTACTAATGGAGGTAATGTTCACAAACACTAAATAACCAGCATTAGCACCTATTTAAATAATTATTGCTTTTACATAGGTACTTTTTGCCAAGTGGTTGTACATCAGCTGAAAATTACCTTTTTATCTCTGTTGATGTTGCTTTCATATTAAAAGCTCATACATTAATAAAGTGAGTAATAGAGACAATGATCTGGTAGAAAGAAAAAATGTGGACATGCTAACAATACTGCTTTATATTAAGGGTAGTGACTTAGGTGAAAAAAAATCACAACCTGGCCAGTGTGTCATTTGCAATAATTGTATGGTAGCTGTAAACGTGTCAGACTTAGTCTTTGGTAAAAAATGTGTGTCCCTTCTATGAGTGGTCAATAGACTTCCCTCAATCTTTATAGGCACAGTGCCCACATAAATTGCTAGAATTACATTCAACCAAAAACTGAGTATAGCATTCTAATCACATATAAAATTTCCTTTTTATGAATATATTTGTTGTTTTAAAAAGAGCAGTGGAAATACTTCAGTAAGTGACAACTGAATTCTAGACATTCAGAGATTAAGGACCTAGAACTGCGTCCTCATTAATATTTTATTCTGAATTATTTTACAGATTTATATTCAACATTTTAATTACTCACATAGCTCCACACTCTCCCCAGTGTACCGCCTATATTTAAATTCCCTGTGGGTTCTGTTCCCTCAGCTTCTCTTTTTATCTTCAATATCTGCTGAATTCCCTGACTGCCCATTCTGAGAGGTTGTTAACGTCTCATGTCCACAACTTTTAGCAATTCCTGACTGAATTTTTCAGTTTGTCTGACATCTTTTGGCTCCAGGTGTCACATCTCAGTGTCAGCTCTCCAGATTTCATTCACTTTCATCAGTCAAGCTTTTAAAGTCTCTGCCTTCAGCTGCAGTCCTATCATGTACCTGCCTTATTGTAAATGCCATTGCTAGGTCTATATCAGTCTCCCTTCACTCCTTCAGTACACAGAGCTCCAGACAGCAGCTATGAAATAATAAGCCCTACTTTCAAAGGCTCTGTAGAGTCTATAGCTGCCAGAAACGCATCTGCATGACTGCAAATGTACCTATTGAACTAGATTCTGTCCTGTAAAATGCACAGGTAAATGTGATCTGAGAGGTACAGAGTCTCTGAAGCCCAATTTTCTCTCTTGCTTCATAGCAGCAACTATTATGGGAGCTGTAGCTGCATGCTAAGTCTGTTGGGTATGAGAAAATACGACACCACTTGTAAGAATGATGGGCCAATAACGCCAATGTTGACATGCACTGCAAAAGGCTCCGGGGCAGCACTGCTTTCCAGTTGTTATTTAGCACTGCCTGTGTCAGCGCAAATAGCGCTGCTTGTCCCACTGGCCTCGATGTCCAAGCCAAGAACTGAAATGAAGCCAATGCTCTGCCTATTCCTTGTATCCCTCTACTCCCATACCCTAAATCCTGGTCACTTGTGAAGTGGTTCTTGAATGTTGTTGGGAACTGCAGAAGTAATTAGTTTTTCCAAGTCTGCCACTCACCTGAAAAATAATCACCGTGAACAACCCATCTACATGCACTAAAGCAATTTTGAAATTTATTTTAATTAAGCTATTATTAAGTTAGAAAAGCAGGAAAATGGAGTTTAATGAAAGACTTAAGCATGAAATGGAACTTTTTCATGAACTTGTATTTAGAGCAACCCCTTTTTGACGTATAACTGTGAATTATGTTGGAATTGGGAGATAATTTCATGCAGTTTAATACCAGTTAGGCTGCCATTTTTTCTTCTGAGACTATTTGCATTTTGGAGAAAATAGTAAACACATTTTTTTTACAAACACCATGGAAAGCCTCTGTTCTTCGCTGTGAAAGCCAATGAAAGGAATCCAACAAAACAAGGAAATACACAGAGCCGAGATCAAGCATTCTTCCAACTGCAGCTAAGCAGTAAACAAAAGGACCTACCAGAAAAAAAACTCAGGAACACACCTTCTGATATCTCCATATCATCTATATTTTGGTATTGGCTCAGTATAGTTGCTCTTCTTAAAGCCTTCAAGGGAACCAGTATTTAACTAGAAACTCACTCAAAAAACCTGTCTTCAGGGAAGGATTAGGTAAAAATGAAAAGTGTTTAGCACATAGATACATCCTGAAACAATGGCCAGAGTCAGACAGAACAAAATTCTGTATTTCTTCAGAAAACTGCATTTTCCCATGTATGTAACCCAAGTACCAAAACATGCTAACTTTTTTGAAGATGTGGTATGCACAACTTTTTAAATCAGATTTTCTGTGTTTCTTTTGGCCTGTGCACAATGAACACATCAAACACTTAATGAACTCCTAGCTTTCGGTATTTCTAATTCCTGCCTCTTCAGTCTCAAAAATATTAAACTTCATGTATTTTTTTTCCCTAGAAAATTAATTTAGAAGTGTTAGCTGGTGACATAGCAACTACAGTGAGGCCTCTCACCCCCAAAAAAATGTCATTGTGTAATTTCAGGACATCATTATCATGCAAGAGATTCAATAGCCAGAAGGAACCATCAGTGCTTTTTTGTCAGAACTCCCTTACACTGTTTTTTGTCAGACTTATAAAATATGATCAGTTCTTGGATGGAAAAACACTGCCTCATACTGTAAAATACAAACTCTTTTTTCTTTTTTCTTTTCCCCTCTCACTGTGCACAATTAGCTCAGTGTGCTGAAGCTCTTGCATTATAACGGCATTCACTTTTCACTAAACATGCCATTCCCCATTTATTATCACCTCAAAAATTGGCCCTGGTGTCATCTGAATACCAGTAAAAGTGATGCTTAAGGTTTTTATTTTCACTGCACTGGTGAGAAAATCCAGAAAGGTTTCTGTTTGCTATTCCAATAGATCAGTAAACTCCTGTAACTTTAAATGCTACTGACAGCATTCAAGAATTTGAGCCATTATAACATGCTTATTGTCAAATGTGCCCATAGCAACACTCATCAGTGTCATCTGTTTCAACTCAACTCTTATTTTCTCAATTTACACTAAAAAGCCAATACACCAGTCACAACTGTTCCAATTTTAGTATGAGCTGAAGAATGATAATGTTCATATATCGCCTGTACCAACTCGTGATGCATTGCATCAAATTGAAATTTCAGGAATAAAAAGTATGGTGACAGGCCTGTGTACTCTCTTCTGCTGCTAAACAAGTCAATGTCTGTTACCTGTTTCTTTTTCCCTTATACTTTTTCAGATAGTTAACAGAAGAAAGGAAAGTTTAGGCAAGAGGTTAGCAAAATTCTGTTGCATAAAAGCTAGAGCTCTGTGCTATTGAACTTTATGATGTTTGTATGTTCCACCATGAGTTTGTATGCCTGTATTTTGTCTGAAGAAAGTGGAAAACTATGAAATACTGCTAAGAGAATATATCTATGGCTAATAGAATACATCCCAATTTAGGCTAAAAATATGTGGATCAGCCTTGCCACTGTTTTTGGCATCCAGGCATGTTTTTCTTACTAAATTTTTTTTTAATGCTCCATCACAGGGAGACCATGAGACTTTAGCCTTCCCAGATCCGGATGCTTTGGAATGAGCATAGGCTTCTCCATGCTTATGATTGCTACAAAACTCAGGAAAACAGAGACAGAAACAGAAACAGAAAACAGAGAGTTTATGTTCTTCCAAATAATAGTTTTGCTATCCTCTCTTTTTCAGTCCTTTTTTATTGCCATTACCTGTGTATGATACATACTAAGGAGGGAACATTTGTCTTGCACGATATTACCTTTCTGTCACATTGTTAATGCATAAGCATACTTTTGATGTGGAGAATAACCTTGCCAGTGGTAGACATTGGTTGGCACTTGAGGTTAGGATGTCATGTGACACACAAACCATAAATTTATCCTCCTCTGAATATAGGAAAGCACTTAACGAGTGTTCTTTCTAATAGAGGCTAGGGACTGACTTTCCCATAGGAATCAGTGCAATTAAAATAATGTCTAATTCTCAAAGTATTACACTGGCCTGAATCTCAAAGGAAACATAAATTCTGTAGCACTTTTTAATTTATGTACATCTCTGTTTATCTAAATTTTTAGATAACATGGTGTGACACTTGAGGGTTCAAGCCTGCGTTACAGAAAAAAGACTTCTCATTCTTTCAAAACTCTTTTTTCCTTTTTTGCCTACAAGTCATTAAAAGAAGGTATGGGAAACTGCAACCATGCATTTTACTGAGAGTAGGTTTCAGGCCCCTAATGGAAAGGATGCTACTCTTGATTCTGGCTGATCATGCCAATAAGGCAAACCCTGTCTTTCAAAACAGCCTTCACCTAAGAATTAAACTTTGGTCCTGAAGGTTTTTTCGCAGAGCATATCAGCCATTCAATATTCAGGACATGTAGTACAAACTGGACTTAAAATTCACATCAAGCATGCATCAATAAACCTTAAGTTTCCCAGAGGTGTATTTAACAGTCGTTCTGCGACTGCTGAGTTAGAAAGTAAGGGAATTCTTTTGATGATTTAGATGGTCAGTCTGCTTTTTCATAAGTCAGGTTGGGAAAGGTTTGCTGAGTAGTGGAGAATTCTGCAAATTTTAGTGTCTGTCCTTTTCCCTTAACTGTTCACCACCTCTTAAAGCAGAGGCCAGGAGCACTCTCTTAACATGCCTTCTGGTACAGTAAATGATACTGCTCCATGGAAAAAAATTCTCAGTGAATTGTGGTTTCTTAGAACTGAAAAGGGAATCAGTGCACTCCCTAGTGCACTTCACTGCAGACACAGGCAAGTGCTTTCCATAGCATAGCACATGCACTAAGCCCTGGCTTTTAGCTTGCTCTTTTACCATCTCTCAAACCCCGCTAAGAGTCAGGTATGCTTTTCTCTCCCTTTCTGCTAAACTTAGCACTTATTACAGTGGAAAAAGAAAGAAAAAGAAAATGGTAAAACCACACATTGCGTTGGGAAGTGATAAGTGAAGATCCTTGAGAACTATCTAAACTATTTTCCATGTTTCTTTCATATGAATAAGTTTGGAATAAACCATTTCGATTTTAAGAACACACCATTCCTCTCTGAATAATGTGGCCATGCTTTTCTTATATAGATGTCTATCTATCTACATATATATAAAGATGTCTCCAGTGTCTATGTATTTATGATCTGACAATGTTCGCTGACAGCCAACTGTATCCTGGTCAGCATCAAAAAAATCATGGACAGCAGGTAGGGGGAGGTGACTGTCCCCCTCTGTGCCATTTTCCCGAGACCCCAGCTGGAGTACTGCATCCAGCTCTGAGGCCCCCCAACATGAGAAGAATGTGGACTTTTGGAGCAAGTCCACAATGAAGGAGGCCATGAAGATGATCAGAGGGCTGAAACACTTCTCATATGAAAACAGGATGAGAGAGTTGGGGCTGTTCAGCTTGGAGAAGAGAAGGCTACAAAGAGACCTTATAGCAGGTTTCCAGTACCTAAAGAGGCCACAAGACAGTTGGAGAGGGATCTTTTACAAGGGCATATAGTGAGAGGACAAGGAGGAATGGCTTTGAACTGAAAGAAGGTAGGTTTAGATTAGATTTAGAATGTGAGGAGGGTGAGATACTGGAGCAGGGAAGTGGTGAACGTCCCATCCCTAGAGGCGTTCAAGACCAGGCTGGATGTGGCTTTGAGAAACCTGGTCTAGTGGAAGGTGCCTCTGCCCACCGGCAGGGACGTTGGAACTAGATGATTTTTAAGGTTCCTTCTAACCCAAACCATTCTATGATTCTATAAATGTAGAAAAGGAGACACCTCTACAGAATTGTTCATCTGCTGTGTTTTAAACATCCTTATCTAGATGAGTAGGATTTGCACAAGAAAAACTTGTTTGTTTGCATAACCTATGGAGTCTAAACAATAATCTGAAATGTAGATGTTTACACAGTAAATACCTGTATTTAACCGAATAATTCTGACCCCAAAATTGTCTCACTCCTTTCAATTAAATGGTGTAATCTAATTAGTACTTTGTTGCCTGTAAAGCATTGTGCTACCACAAGTAACATTATTTATTAACATGTATCTACTACTACACCGAATGATCAAAAGATGCTTTTTCATGAATCATCACTACTTTTTTGCATGAAAGAAGTGAAAAAATTAAATATGGCACCACTGATAGCACTTACATTGAGTAACTGCTTCTATGTCCTTCATGCTCGGTTTTATGCACACTGCTTCTCACAGTTATCTCTAACAATGGAACAGACTGGAAGATGCTGAGTCAAGCAGGATTTTATACATATATATACCTTTACATACCTTCCTTACTGTACTGCTATTTTAGCTCCTGTTATAGAGCAGAGGGTCATTGATGGTTGTGTAGTATGTGAACCTCTGTAATTCCATATTCTTCCTAACAGAACTGCCATTTACTCATTTTTTTTCCTTTATTAAATACAGGTGCTAGGTTGCATTTCTTGGGTTGTCTGAAGAATTCCTCATCTCTAGACAATGCCAGTAGTTTTGAGATTGCTTTATGAACCTAAAGAAGACTCAGATGACTACAAATACATTATCCTTTCTGAGACCTTTTAAATCCTTATTTTCTTTATTTAAGATTGTTTTTTACCCCATCGGTTGCTAAAAGGCAACATGAAAATTGTTGCTGGTATTGATAGTCAGCAAAAACTGACTGAGAGAGACCATTTAAAACTATCATTGATTAGTAATTTAGTATCAGACCAAGCCTCCCCTTGGCCCATTGACTAGTGATGCTTTCTTTACTGCTGGATAGTTGCCTCTTTTTCTTCTTATGGCCTTTTCTTTTCTTTAGAATTTTGTCTCTACACACCTGTGCTATACTTTTTAGTTCTTCCTTAGTAAGCTGAACTTGATCCTATGTTTTCTATTTCTCACTCTCTTATCTGAGTTCTATGGAGGGTGAATGATTGAATAAAACTGATCTCTTGATAATCTTATTTTTCCTCTGCAATTAGGTAATTTTAACTATGCTATTGCTTTTATTTCTTTAAAGGTAACACTATTTAATAGCTTTGCTTTTGGTTACTGTCCCCGAAAATATACCCTCATACTTCTCTGAATTGATTGAACTCTTTAGTATTTTTTAGATTTTTTTCCTACCCTAGAAGTATGAAGACTGCTTTTTTCAGATTGTCTTAATCAAGTTGCCTTCCAGAATGACAATCTTAAACCGTTTCTCTTTACTAGTTATAATCATATCTAGGAAATTTTCCTCTCATTTATCCTTTTGCCTTTAAGAAAAAAGTATTGCTAAAACAAGAGCAGCAAAGTGTTGCACTCAGTGAGCCTGAGGTTCTTTTTAGCCTCTGCGATGAAACATTGCAAGTCCTGATACCTGTGGAGAAAAGCCTTAAACAGAAAGCCAGCTACACCTAAAATAAACTGAAAACATTGAGAAGACAAAAAAAGAATCCTGAATATCTTCATTACTTAAATTTTAAGATCTCAGAGGGATATGAAATTTAAGAGCTTGAGTGCCCATTATGGAGTTATCAGTAACAAATTTTAGAGAGATTAAATGGGGCTTTGTTAGTACTGATGTAGGGAGGTAATATTTTGAATGTGGAAAATATTTTTAATACACATTTGTTACTCTAAGAATAGAATCTCTGACAGCTTTTGTTTGTCCCTATTTAAGAGTTTAGCTAAGATTTTAGCTCTCCAGCACAGAACGTGTTTCTCTGTCTACTTTTTGAAGACTATGTAGACTCATCTTAAACAGTATGAAAACTGAAGTTAAAAGTTTGTCTTGAAATTGAAAAGGATGATTTACAATGTACAAGCAAATACAGAAACTCAATGAATTCCCAAGGACCAGTGCATCAACCAGGCATGTATCTGTCAAATATTTCCGAAAATGCAATGAAGCAAACTGTTAAACTTTAATGTTTTATTGTTAATAAAACCCATGTAAGGAAAGACATTAAAAGATCTCTTCATCTTGCGAATTTCTCTGACAACCACCTGCACTGGAGCAGAGTGAGTGAAAACTCATTTCCTCTCTCTGGAGCAAGAACACTTCTCACCAAACTGAGCCACTGCCATGCAACATCATCCCTCTTCTTGTTCATCTCTGTGACCCATACTACCCTCTCCAATTTGTGGACTTACAAGAACCTGGAGATACTCTTGGTTTAGTAAATTGTCTCCCTCATTTTTTTCTAACACGACCTAAGAGTATTAAAAAAAATATTGGAATTTATTACCTTATCAACTTCCTTTTCTGTGCACAGAAATCTGAAGGTTCCCATAATGGTCTGGGTAGGAGCACTTCCACAATATTATGGAGTTAGAAAATCAACAGAGACTTTAGGAGACTAAAGTTGCAGCAAAGGAAATTAAGGTAACATAAGTGACCTAGACAGATAGTTCTGATTTCTCTTATAACAACCTTCTACCTTTTCTTGAGTAAAAAGGAACAGCTTCTTCAAAATTGTGCCGTTTAAAGAAGCATTTTGTCAGAAACATATATATATATATATAAAATCATTTCTTTTTCCTGTACCAGCTGATCCTTGTTTCAGTTTTTCAAAGCACCGGAGAAAATTATTTCAGTAATTTGATTTTATATTTAAAGACAAGAAACTAAGATAGAGAGTTCTGAGGTACCTTATCATTAGTAAAAAGTTAGGAAACAAACAAGGAATCTAATGTTGTCAAAAATGTTATCTCTCTTCCTCTCTGCCTTCCTCTATTCATCTCTCCCTCTATTCTTTCTGCTTTTCTTTCTCCTGTTCCTTCCTCTCCTCCTCTATCTTTTGGCTATGCTCTCTCTGTGTTAAAGTCTGTATCTTCCTGTCAGCAAGAATCTACCATAATTTAAAAGTGATAACACTAATTCAAGTGAACAAATACTCAACCAACTCACGTGGCATAAATGTCAGAAGGGAAATGCTCAGAAAATTGCATGTAACATATAAAATGCAAATGTAATATACAATGTCCCATGTGGAAAATGAAAATGCTGAGTTTAATTCTTGTCCTTTACTTACCTTTCACTTTGACTACTGCTGCTGAAAAACTAAGTCATAAACTCTTCTCAGTCTCTTCTCACCTTGACTACCCAGACATTAAGGAAGACCTGGGGCAGCCATTTTCTGTCAGAGCTAAGAGAAAATGAAGCTTCATAATAAGTTGCTTTATCATGCCCACCAAATCTCCAAATACTTTCACTTGTATTGGCTGGCAAAGAATACACTTCTTTCAGCTTTCTCGTGCTATTAATCCCTGTTGACTCTATCAACAGCTTCTCCTGCAACTAACTACTAAGAATATGAACTTTCAATACAGATTAGAAGTATTTTGCTTTTCTTATGAAAAGAACCCCATGTTTTTCCTTCTTTTCCTGCTCTCAGCTGTTGTTTCTTCCCTTTTCTCCATCTGCTATTAAAAATGTTCCAAAGTCCTCAGAAAATGGTTGGGGCTTTTCTCTTTGTTTCTGAGTAAAATATAGAGCTGGCTAGGCAATATTCTTTCATACCTTCTGTCAGAATTCCCATTGGACGGCCTCATTTTCTGTTACATTGCAACCTTATAAAATTAGTATTTTTTAGACCGACTTCTTTTTGATGTCCTTGCTGCCTACCCCAGATCAAACTTATTTTTGTTCTACTTTTTTTAGCTTAGCCAGAGCAGTTCAGTAATTTCAAAAAGTAGTTCATGTTTGAAAATTCTGGAGATCTTAGTCCTTAACAGCTTTAATACTCTTTGTTTGTCATGAGGCTTAGAATTTGAGGAATGGCTGCACTGTCTCTGAAGAGTGCTTGTTATACTTGTCATGAAAATCTGCTTTGTCTTCTGAAAAATTGCAGTGGAGGAATCACTGGTGGTAATTAGATGCGACCTTTAATGATTCTGTCCTCCTGGATGGAGTCTGACCCTACCATAAAGCCACGTCATCAATGGTGTGGTCTTTCCATTGCAAAATTACAGTGGAAAGACCTTCGCCAACACCAGCCACAGCCAGAGAGTGGGGAGTAAGCCAGGCATATTTGTGACTGTCCTTCATGATTCGGAGTAAAGAATCTTTCTGAAGGAGAAAGTTGTCAAAATGGGATATTAGAAGCAGAAATACAGGAAAAGAAAGAACTGGACTTAGCATGCCCATTAAGACTGTCTCTCCAGAAAATGAGATAAACTCTGGACAAGAGTTCTGATCTTGGCAGCAAACCTCGGGGAGTTCCAATGGACAAAAGCATAGAGGAAAGAGTCTGTTAAAGCATATGGGGTAATGGCTCACTGGAGCCTCTGGAACAGACTCCTTTCCTCAGGAATCTCATCATCCCATTTTATAGAGACTCCAGAGGCTTAACTCAGAGCTGAGGATTGAATTTGGCATTAAGGTGTACAAACATTAGTTTTCGCAATGATCTTTTTCCAGTCTTCCCACCAGAGCAACTGTCTATTTTTTTTTCCTGTATTCATATCTCCCACATCAGGATAACCATCCGACTAGCTGGAAAGTCTGGATCTATCAAATCTGGATTTATCACAAAGTCAGAAATGAGTGCTTATTCTGAGGATGATTGGTTACCAAGTTCACCCTATTTGGTATGATAGAAAGGAAAGCCAGAGTTAATCTAAAGTGGTAGAAAAATCTCTACATAGCTCTTTTACAAACTCTGTAAATGTTTTTGTGCTGTGTCCCTGTTTGATCAGAATTCATCATCTGAGTAAAAATAATTACAGCATGCTCATAAAGCTTCATTGGTTTTAAAGTCCACACATTATTGACCAGATTTAAATAGAAACTCGTGATTAAGTGTCCTTTTCTGAAGATGTGCCTCTCAGTGACTTATGAGCAGGATTTGCAGTACATGTTGGATCAAAGAGAAACATGCTTATGTCAACCAGTTGGAATTGATTTAAAAGAAAAAAAGGAAAAACATTGCCTAAAATACAGTTTTCTTCTTGATATGGCCCAGATACAACTGAAAGGCACAGCTCTAACTCCCAGCTGTCTGCTCTCATGGCAACTGGCTGTCTCTGTGACTTTTTAAAATCTTCTTAAGAGAGGCAGTAGCCTTAATGAAAATTCCTATGGGATGGAGCAAGTCCCAAGCCTGTCAGTTGACCTGCCTAATTTTGTCACCAGCATAAGCTAACTCCCTCCTTAGACTTAGGCTTAAATTTCTTATATAATATTTTGAATGTTTCTAGACAGGCCTTTTAAAACAAATAGAGTTAATATTTTTAAAATTACAAATGTAATTTTCCTTGACTTGTAGATAGCTGGCTGGAGTATCATTAAACCTAAAAGAACTGCAAACAAAACAAAACCTAATTTGGACACAGAACAATGCAGAAAGTTTCCCTAAAAGGGGTGATTTAAAGTATTATGCAGGTGTGAGAATTAGAGGTTATATCTCAAACTGTTTTTCATCCTTAACTATTGTGATTGTTACCATGGAACAAGCGTGTTAAGAAAATGTATTCTAATTTGGTACATGTTATTGAACTGTTAGGTCGAACAACTAATCCCTGCAGTTTTGATGTTAAGAATTTCCACATAAGAAAGAAGAAGTAGGTCCTTATATTTTCATATTCTTATCATTCTTTGTTTTATTTTTTTTTTTCACACAGGACTCTTTTCTGTTCCCTTCTAATACAACATAGCAGAAACATTTGATAAGACGTTAATAAACTGTTTACTTTTGAGGAAAGAATGTCAATATCTAATTGAACCTCAGTTCACATAATGAATCCGATGGACGAAATTTTTTGTTCTCTTATCTTGTACATTACAAAAACAAGAAGTCTTGAAAAACAAATCTCTAATAAACATTCATCTACATACCAAAAACTAGTTCTAGCAATGCCATAAGTGATAACACTATTTTAACAAAACCACAATTGGGTCTGATTAGTAATTTTCTACTGTTAATGATTTCTTACAGCTTTCCAGGTGATAAGAATTTCAAGGTATTTTAAAATCCCTGCTGTGTCTATAGCCAGAAAAATGATTTTGTTTTTCTTTAAAGTGATGTCACTCGAAATACAGATTATTTTTTTTTTTTACAAATAGGACTATATTTATCCCATCTGCAGTTCACCCTTCTTTGTACCTTAAGGCTTTGTTTAGTATGTCATTGTTTGGTAGCACAGCTCTAAACAATGCCTTTTGAGACCTAGAAAGTTATAGTTATTACCCTGCCAGGGAGAGCTTCCCCGTACCAATGTGACAGAGACTGTAGCCTGAACAACTTGTTTCTGCAGTGTTGTTGCTATGGGAACAGATGCAAAATGCTTACCACAGTACTACGACACAACTGAGTGTACTATGGCCTCTTTAATTGCATTCTTTAGGAGTCACCACAAATGAAAAGAGTGTATCAGTCTGAGTGGCCTCCTGCTTATTTTCAAATGACACTGGAATTCATATTGCAGCATAATCTTTCACCTATTTTAACTGCTTCTTTCTCCTACAGTTTCCAAACCAAAAGAAAAAAAAAATATTCTCCTAATCAGAAAAATAACTACATTTAAAAGTTGGAAAGATTAAAAAATGGGCTTACAGGCTTTCTGAGCCAGCAGGTAATATTTAGCCAGTCTTGACAATTCCATGGTAGCGGAAACTTCTTGAATTAGAATGTGCCAGTTTCTCCTACATCATTGCCTAATATATTTCATTATGTGGGATAAACTGACAATAAATCTAGATTTAAGTATTTCTTAAAATGGTAATTCTACCTCCTTTATTTGTAGTTCATACCATAAACAAGCTGCTTTCCCTTTGTTTATTCTCTCTTTCTAATATTGACTCCCCCTTCTATTTTATATACTACCTTATGAGTTACTGAGCTCTTCTTGAAAAAAAAGCTCCATCGTTTCAGAGAAGAAAAAAAAATCCCAGAAATTCCTTTCTCCCTCCCCCTCAAAAAACTCCCGAACCCAATCAAATGCAAAGTTTGATAAATAGAAACATTGTTTGTGAAGAGACAGAACAACGTGAATTTGTAAGGCTTCATTGAGTCTAAATTCTTGTTATGCTTTAAATAATGCTAATTTCTCCCTGCCTCACTGTCCCTAATCTGTTAGTTTTGTAACCTAGCTCTTCCCACAGTGCACTAATGCAGAAAAGACTTCCTGTGGAACTGTGGGAGGGAAGGAAGGAAGGAAGGAAGGAGGTAGGGAAGGAAGGAAGGAAGGAAGGAAGGAAGGAAGGAAGGAAGGAAGGAAGGAAGGAAGGAAGGAAGGAAGGAAGGAAGATCAGACCGAAGGTCTCTCCCACTTTTGCACACCAAAGCATCAGGACACTAGGACACTGTGCCAGGTCTACACACACTCGATGGGTTGTCATGGGCACAGC
The DNA here is from genome assembly GCA_013398015.1 of Oreocharis arfaki. Lineage (NCBI taxonomy): Eukaryota > Metazoa > Chordata > Aves > Passeriformes > Paramythiidae > Oreocharis > Oreocharis arfaki. Next base: position 76,269 of record VZRR01011981.1, on the reverse strand, counting down.
ACTTAACTGTGAGCCTTTTCTTTACACCTGGAAACAGTCTTTATTACTTCAGCCATTCCCATCTCATCCATAGCACTGCTGTGCTACCTCAAATACCACCAGATACCAGTACTTGAAAGAGACGTTGCTTATTATCATCCCCTTGATTTCCATACTTATAGGTTATGCACAAGTTGAATTAGCAGTAGAGACAAGACCCTCTGCCATCTCCTTTCTCTCTGCAAAGAAAACAAAGAATAAATACAAAGGTTTAGTCATTCATCATCTCCCATGGTCTAGCCAAAAGCAGTAAAGAAGTACAGTATCACTGGAATCTCTGAATCCTGCTGAGTAGAGATAGCAAAATAAAATGCATTAGTTCTGTCAGCTAAGGAAAAGTTTCCAGCTTTCAAACCCTGTATTGAACTGGATCATTCATTCATCAGGAATACTAAAACGTGTAGACAACAAGAGGACCTTTTAGGGGTAGAAGATCAAGCAATAGCAGGAATAAACACTGAACTGATCATCAAGAAATAGCTGAATTGTCAATTAGTTTGTCATGTGATGGAGATCGGAAACAAGCCAGGGGCAGGAGGTTTACAGAGCTGTCAAAAGATGGAAATAGCTGAGAAACAAAGACAGCTGTGGTATGTTCCAAGCACCACGAACTTTTTATGTCCAAATGAAGATTGCTCTTGTTCAAAATATTATTACTACTACCTCCATTGCCGACATCGCTGTTATTGATCATTATCAGTTCCAAATGCCTGTGTGCTTCTGTGTCCCTGAAATCTAGCTGAGGCCTGGGTTCTTCTTTTCAGGACCAGTCAGCTGGAGTGACATCTCACAGCCAGGGGTCAGAAGCCAGGTATAAGCTGTGGCCACAAGGACTGGTTGCCTACAGGCAAGGAGGCAGTAGCTGTTTTTCCAAGGCACCAGACCAAAACCTATGCTGTGATTTGCCAGTGCTATTCCAGTCTCAGACAGAGTAAATGTTCAGAATATTTTTTGTTGTCAGATAACCTCAATGTCTGCACTACACTTGTGATTAAGTCTCCTCAAAGGCTTACAAAAGGTTGGGTGCTGCTGACGTCAGCCACCTGGACACTTCTCTGCTTATAATTCGCTATTAAAAGAAGCACTGGCTGCTTCCATTGGTCAGATCAGTTGTAAATTCTGACCCTTACATTTGGAGAAGAGAGTATATAAATGCAGAGTACTAGAGAGGACAGCAAGATTTCAGCCTCAGATTATCAATGAATACTTAATTTCACAACAGCTTTTCAGCAATGATTCAAATGTGTTTCAATAAAGTAACGTCAAATTGGTATGCCATCTCTTAGGATGAGAGAAATCAAATGGAATTGGAAAAGAAAATGAAGGAATAGTAATAAATTATTCCTGTATATTTTTTATTTCTGAATGGATATATGGCTCAGTTATATTTATTAATTTCTCGTGTTTAGGAACAAAGGAATAATCCTCTTATAAAAAGACGGTTATCAAAAGACTGGTATGTGACATATGTTTAAAAAATTAATAGGATAGGACTAGTCTGCAAAAGGACAGGCTAGGATAAGGTCCTAAATCTATCTGAAAACTTTCTTTAAGTGTCTGAATCTTCTTTAGGAGACTAGAGCAACCAGCTAGGTGACTGGATCTAAAGGGTCCTGCTTGAGCAGAGTAGTTGGACCAGATGAATTCCAGAGCTCCCTTCCAGTCTTGACGATTCTGTGATGCTGTTATCTAAAATTTAGATTCTAAAACCTCATATTCAGCAGCCATAATTTTAGAATGCCTTAAATTTCTCTGAGTAGGCATTGCTTTTAGGTATTACCGACAACAACAACAGAAATGGTATTTTTCCACGTTATCTGCGAGGCCAAGTTCAGTAGACATTGATAGCACACTTGCTGGCTGACACAAAGTATGCTACTGTCACACGAGGATATGTTGTTTTCTCCAGCTTCATAAGCAAAGTAAGTCACTTCTCCAGATTTTGAGGATGTCCCATGTAAAAATTCATTCCATCCTTGTCTCCCATACCCATGCTGGTGTTATTAACACTAGGCTTGTTTCTGTTCTGCAGCCTGGTAAAGCAAAAGCAACTCTGTAGCTCCTTTTGGCTGAGCTATTTCACTCATTCAAAAATGATTATGTGTTCAGTATTCAATATTTAAGCATGACTTCACAGGCTAGTGGATAGGCAAAGAATCTTTGGTTATATGCTCTGCTGAATACTTAACACAGAGTAGTGATTGTTTAGTGACACCTAGACTCTCTGTTGAGAGGAGTAGGCTATTAACTGGAAGGAAGTTGTTTAAGTTTGTTAGTCCAACAAAAATTTGTTTTATAGAGGAAAAAAAAATTCATCAGGAAGCAGTAAGGGAAACCTATTTCCTTATACACTATTTTTGCACTGTGTGGAAATTTTGAGGGAACAGATGAGAAAAAGAGCGACAGAAAACCAAACTCTCTTCTTTTCTTCTCACCATGTTCTTTCAGAGATGTTGGAATAAGCACCTGGTGTCAGGAAGCAGTGTACGGAAATGGTATCTTGTAATTGGGACTTAAATGTCTGGGTTCAAGCCCTGTTTTCACTGCGTCCTATTAGGTAGCTCAATGTCTCCCTTCGCTACTTGCTGTCTTTAATGAATCTTATCTTTAGAAATGATCTCCTGTTCCTGTTATTGACCTTGATTCTTGGCACCTAATTTTCTCCAGGCATTTATAAGGAGCCTAAGCAGGGGAATGAGGGAATTCCACCAGGAAGAAAAATGCTTTAAAGACTTAGTAAAATGCTAGACATTGCAGTGCTTAAATCTTTTCATGGATCTAACCCCAAATTAATATTACTCCTAAGAAAGAGTATAATTTACAGTAAAACGTGAAAATGTGAGATAAGCAAGATATTTTATTACTTTTTTCTTGTGCATTTGTAAAATGCAAGGGCCAAAAATATCTTGTTCTGCCTCTAAGCAATATGTCAAATAAAGGAAAAAAGCTTCAGAATTTTCCCCTCATCAGGTATATTTGCCTCCCTGGAATAAAGTCCTCAAGCGTTCACTTGCTCTCTTCAGATTATGCCTGTTGGTACTGTGTGCAGCCATGTATTTCACAGTTTTTCTTGTGGTTATCTAGGATTACCATCAAGATCATGCAGAGGATGTGTTGAAAAATAGTGGGATTTTAGTAAAACCATTACATTCTACAATGATACTCAAACTATTAAATAAATTTCAGATCTGCAACCAACTGTTGCCAGTTAAAATATTTTAAACACACATGAATTGGACCAGAAATCCCTGATTATATCAACTAATTGAAATCAGGTCTACTTCTATGAGTGATAGGATAGAGTATGCCATATGCTTTTCTTAAAAATAACTTGGAGAATCATTTGTTGTCTCCTTTCTGTCTTTATATGGGATAATAGTACTTCTTTTCCATAATTGAGTGGATCTTTCTCTGCTTTTTTAAAGAACAGATTCATTTCAGTTTGTGGATATGATTCTCTGTTTTTATAGGCAGGTGTATCTGATGGGTGAGCCTAGTTGCAGAACTAACTTTTGCTCTAAAGCTAAGAGAAAAAATACTCACTTCAATTGTTTAAAGCATTCAAACACTAGTGGACATTATTCAAAACAGACATTCTTTATTCTAAAAATTTTGGAAGCCGTAACAAAGAAAATTAATGTATTTTGTCACCAGCCATTATTGATTACTTTTATTTTAGTAAAATAGGTGTTTAGTTATACGGATTCTTCAAATAAAATGGACATCCAATACAGATGTAAAACAAGACAATGACATTTATCCAGGTTGCTTTTCTATTTTCTTGATTTCTTCCTGCTTCCTTTTTTTTTTCTGTTGCAACTGAAGAAGTTGATGCTGCTATAAAATACAGAATATAATCATTCCTCTTTTACAGAAGTTTTGTGTCTTGCCTTGTTAACAGCTCACATAATTTCATATCTGGGTTTTATTTTGTATTTAAAGTAATTAGGTAGCTATTAATTTATATAGCTGTTTCAATGGAGAAACCCAAGGTAAATATTTTGATTTGCATATTGCATGCTCATGTTTTTTAAAGATCCATTTATCTTTTTTTTCTCTGTGCATTGAATTTAAAATCCATGACAATTTTCAGTGTTAAACTCCATCCTTAGAATCTGCTTGCTCTGAGATCTAAGATTATGCCATGACTATTAGGAGATCAATTGCCTCTTCTGTTGTCAGTGCATAAATAATCTGTACAACCACATACTTGCAAAGCATGCAAAACTCTTCACTGCTCTTACCTTGTACATATGTCTCAGCTCTCCACCCCAAACGACACACGCAGAAAAAGTAAAAAGGATGTACTAGACACTCAGGAATAAGATATTCTTGAAAAGACATTCTCTTTTCTGAACTGCAACAGATATAACTTTAATTTCATTTTACTGCCAAGCGTGCTCTGTGTTAACACAGGGTCTCTGCCAGTGTCACACTTTCTGTATGTGTTACCTGTGCATTGATCATTGCTTAAATATTTCAATTTGGCTTTTTTTTAAAGGAAAATATTTAGCTTAAGGCCACAAATATGTCCTTAAAACTAAGTAATGGCTAATCAATTTTACTCCCCCCCTTTTATTTCCTCTTTTATTTCCAGTGTTAAAACACAAAAAGAAAATCTGAAAGGCATATTGACATTGTCCAGCTGTCAGAAGATGAGGAAGGGAAGGAAGTGGGATGTTCCTTGCGCTATCCTGCTTGGAGTCTGCTGTGGCTGGGCATGACACTGGGACTGTTTCCCTGCACTGGAACTGCTGCCAAACACCAAGGGGACAGTTACTATAAGGAACAATCAATGACTCTGGGCTTACAGGTGTCTTACGGTGGACTGGTAAAAACGACTTACTTTTGGAAAGTGGTTTTCAGCGGGAGGCTGGCAGTCAATCAAGAGAAGAAAGGCCCCAGCAGTGTAGTATATCTCCTCAAAAAAAGTGACGGGAGATTGAGACCTGGGTGAAACTGGTATTTGAAGATACCCTGCCCTGGGTGAAAAACCCATAATTCTGTGCTTCAATAGCTCACTAATTTAAGTAGATGATGTGGTAGTTATGAGAGCAAGCAGCATGATAGATAAAGGAGTCTCAATTACAATGCCCATGAGTGGGTGTCTTCTAGCTAAGCTTGAGTTACCCACAGTGTTTACACCTGCATTAGTTATCATAGGCTTCCTTTATCATCAGAAAAGATGAATTTCTGCTTCTAAGGTGTTATTCACCTCACTCTAAACATTTCCCAAATTAGGATGACAGAATCATTTATGTCTATGTACCAATTGGCTCAAATCTAAAAGTCTGCATGGTGACTGTGGTGTGTAGGTGAGAGAGACTGGACTGTATGTTTTTGATGAGCTGAACATAGAGTCCAACATTAATTTAACACGTACTTTATTAGAAGAAATCTGAGAAGAAAGAATAGCTATCTATGTATTTAGATTGGTGACACATGCTATGTCACACTTAGCCTGTGTGTCTAAGTCATACTCAAGCATGCCAGTCATGGAAACATAGGTTCATCCCTCCTATTTATCCACTACAACTTTGTTTCCTTCTGCTGTGGATTCAAATGGTCACTGCAGAAACTCACTCCATTGCTCAGTTGCCGTCATATGTCTTCCCTGGAAATCTCCTGGCTGTGTGCTGCATGCAGATGCTTCACTTCTTATCTCACATTCCTTTCCTACTTCTTTCTTGGCTCTTCATCCCTACCTGTTTGAGGGTTTTTTATAAATTGACAGCTGGTTTTGATCTCAGGCAAATCAAACACTTGTGAATTCCTCGCATTTTTAAACTTTATAAGTTACACAACCTAGCAAAATATTTCTAGTGCATGAAACTCAAGTAGCGAAACTGAACATATGTATCCCACAGGGAATCACAGAAAGAGAGGAGGTAACAGCATGTATCGGCAATGAATTATATGAGTTTTATGTGAAGTGTGATTCAGCTGCCCTTCACATATTGCTATAAACTGATGGAAGAGTGGGGACAAACTGACTGATAATTTTTCTGTGACATCTTCAGCACAATCGGCTGTTCTGAAAAACAATAAAAAAGGAAAATAATACCCCAATAATATGATTTCTGATTTCAAAGTGTCCTTTTTTCTGCAAAATAGATGATCCTGAACATAGAATTTTCTTGTCAACTTTCAGCCCAGAGCAAAGCTTCATTGATGAATTAAAAGCCACTGAAAATAGGGAATTATAATGGATCTTGACAAGATCCTTAGCTATTGTGGTACAAATGACAATAGTATAAAAGTAGCCTACCACACATTGTTATGTTAATAAATATGCACAAGATAAAATATGACATTTTAATATTCTAAAATCATATAAACAATCTTTTAATAATATTTCAATACACTTCCCTGAAATACAGCAATGAATATACAAATCTGAAGTAATATGCTATTAGAATGTCCCAGCTAACCAGAAGAGAAATAAAACGCATAGCAGTGTAAATTCATTGACACAGCAGCTCCCTCCTTTTACATTTTGACCTTGTTTTTATTAAAATGTTGCTTAGTGTCTGGTTTTTTTCATTTTCATAAATGCTCTGGATGCTAAAATAATTTAAAATGTTTTCAAGAATTGTTACCTGATATCTAATAACAGCTAAACATAAAATAAAATTAATGTAGTCTTGTATATATTGTTGCTTGGCAGTCAAATATAAAAGAATTACTACTACTACTTCAGTAGAATTTTATAATTTTGATCTAAAAAAATCAAGAAGATATTGTGGAGGTCTCTATGGAAAAGGTGAAAACTCAGATAGTAATTAACATTTGTAACCCAAAATAGTATCTTAATACTGTGTTGTGAAGTAGAGAAAAAAAATAAAGTTGTAAAATAGTTTATTTCTAGATGTCTCTGGACCTCCACAAAATGATTTAATGAAAAAATGCAATGTTTTAATGAAAGCCAACCTGTTATTTTACTCTGACCATTCATTTGTTTAGTATAAGAATAAGCCCTTATAGCCATGAATCTAACACTGCAATAAAAGTTCAGGACTTTCCTATCTCAAGGGAATGTCTTTTTTCTCTACTTCAGCTTTAACCTCCTAAAAAATCTTGTTAATTTAGAAAATGCTGTACTTGACACTTATCTCATTGGATAGATTAGGTTTAACAGTGATGAGGCACATTAGGTATATTTAAAGCTTCTGAAAGCATATATTTCTAAATCTCTTTAAATAAATTAAGTAAGTTAAGGTATTTGGAGAGCTGTCCATAAAAACTGTTGGGGACTTTTTGCTTTACTGAGTGTACATTTTGTATAAAGTGTAAGTTTTCAGTGTATGGCATGACACAACATACCAATACATATTCAAAATATAGAGTATTTTTACATTTCAGTTCAGTCAATGAAAATATAGACTAAGACCTCATTTCAAATCTGCCAGCAGTCAAATGTCCTACAGTCTAAGCTATCTTTATAACCTTTTGTAGTCTTGTCACCCTCAGGAAAGAATCCATATTCTGAATCATGGAAACGTGAAAAGCCTGTGTCCTCCCTAGATCATGGGAAGAGATGAATTGGAAAACTGGCCTTGGAAAAACAGGAGTTCCACTTCCTGCACTTCACCTTTTCTCAAGACAATATAAAAGGACCTATATCCTTAATAGCTGAACTGTGAGTTTTAATTATTCTGTGAAAAAATTCCAATTCACTTGCATCTTGCCCTTGTTCAACTGGCAAACATAGATCATGCAGTCTCTTTCTCTCCCTTCACTGTTTTGATTTTTTGGGCTGTCCAACCTTCCTAAAACAGAAAGTCAAAATAGAAAGCAGTAAAGAAAAAGTACTAAACCCAAAGCTAGGCTGCTTGACACCTGCCTGGGAAATCCTGTTCAAAAATATTAGTATATGGTCTATGAAACAAGGGGTGATGCAGCCCTTAAAAAAAAAAAAGACTTGAATCACTACATTAATTCTGAAGTGATACTTTTAAAATTATACATGCAAAATGTTTAGATCACATGTTAACAGAAGAAAATTAATAGCTAGATAAGATTAAGAGGATTAATAATTAGATTAGATAATAATTAATAAACTGAAATACTGTTTTGCAGTATGCTGCTGTGTTTCCTAGCTACATTTTCCTATTGTGTACATTGTCTGAATATGGTACCAGATTTTTCCCCAGATACCTCCAGATAGCCATGACATCACCATCTTCTCCATCCAAATAATCTTTCTAGAACTTTAGGTAGTTATACCTCAGTTAAGCCAAATATTTCCATGTATGTGGCAATTAGCATAATTTAGGTCTAGTGGACTGTAGTGTTGACATAGGAACTTTCATTAACCTTACAGAAAAAGAGAGTTGCTCAGCCATAGTAATTAAATCTAATCAACATTGGAGAGTCTTGAAGGCACTGAGAAGCACAGAGTGTGAGGGCCAGTGCTGATGACACGCAGTTGACAGGCATGAAGAAACTGTGTCATCTGTCCTGCAGGGCAGCAAAATAGTGAGATTTCAAAATGGCATCTATGTGTGATTAAAATGTCTTGGTTTTCTTTTTCCATTTTATATCAGTTTACTCTCTTCACTGTCATGTGGTTTTGCATATGGAAGGGAGTCAGCATGGTTTAACATATGCTTACTTATTTAGTTATATCATTGGTCTTTCTGCTTTTTTTCCTCCCAGCATATTTTTATATAGCTGATTTTCTTCATGCTGAATTTTCTTTTTAATAGTGTAAATATTTCTGTGCTATCTTTGGCAAGCAAGCAGATGTTTTCGCTGTCATGAAGGAATGTGCCTGGAGGGTAACTGTCTTCTCTGCTTCCCCTTAGGCCTTTAAGGGCTAGACAGACATTGTACTATGTAGTGAACAGGTAAGTAATTTCAACATTTCTGGAAAGCATAAATAATAATACTTAAAGGTATGTTTTAATCCACCCGCCTGCAATGCTGGAATTAGAGGGAAATAGTATAAACATACCAGATCTCAAAAGCTGAAAGTTGCAGAATTGAAAGCTGTATCTTTGGAAAAGTGATGAAACAGTTCGTGAATTTGGGGGATTTGAAGAAGTTAGGGTGAGATTTTAGCATGTTTTCCTTCATGAAAATGAGTTTTTATTGTCCTGTGTAGCATGAATGTATTATTTGGGCACCAGAGAACGGACTACAAAGCTTTTCTCCTTCAGGCCATGTCGAGTGGCCAGAAGGGAAAGGTCAGTAGTTGATAACATTTTTTTGGACAGTATGTGCAAACCCATTGACTTAATTTTCTGGCAGTTCTCATGTGAATTTCTGGAAACTACATGCCCATATTAACTATCTACAGTCTCATTAGATGTTTTTGCAGAGATATAGGGATAAAATCTTTCTCCATATCCCACGTAAGACACACCATTGCTTCAGGGGGAACTGCTATTCTGCTACTGTCTTTCTGTACCTAGTGACAATGAATAAGAGTCCACTTCTTTACCAGTCAATGTTATGCTTTCCATAAGCATTAAATTCACTTGAAAGTGCTGTTCTTTTATGGAAACACAAAGGATGATATTTATTATAGCTTTTTAAATCTTCATTCAAACATGCTAATTTTAAGCCTTTCACAAATAGTCTGTACTGAAAACTGTTCAGAAAGAATTTGCTGCCTCTACTGCTTCTGCTATTCATAAAATGCATTTAAAAGGAAAGAATCCCTAAGAATTTAAGCCCATTGAAAAAATAACTGATTCAAACCTCATCTCAAGAAAAATATATGGTTTTTATATTCAATTTTAATGCATGTACAACTCCTTGTTCCATAAATCATACCAAATTTTCTTTATTAGTTGTAAAAATATCATATACATATTCTACTTTTTTAAAAGTATAGTTTCTGCTTTATTAAAGTAGTTGCCAGCACATACAATTTTAGAAAAGATAATATTTTAAAATAAAGGCACTACAAAAATGCCTATAATCATCCAGTCAATAAATATGCATCTTACATTTCCATGCTATTGCTGTAAGAAAGAGAAATAAAGGACACAGCCAACCACAATCAATAGCTAATTTCACTAAGAAGAATAGACAGTAGTCTGGTATTTGTATGTCTATGTGGTGTGCTCACTTTGGATGACTCACCACTCTGGAAGTTATCATATAACAATTGGCTGAACAGAATAAGTTAGTAAAAAGAGAAATGTGGGAGAATTTAATTCATTTTGAAACTCAGAGTACATGATGAAAAGCATAAATTTCACAACCTGAAGAAGCTTAAAAAGACAGCAAAATAATATGGGCCCTCAAGAAAGTTTCCCAAATGTCTGGTACAAAGGCAACTACATAATATGAATAAAAGAAGAAGTTGAGGGCATCTCTTTCTTCAGGAGGTTATGATGCAATAAATTTATATAATTAATCATTTGTAGATTCAATTGACCAACAATGCTAACAATAGTACAAAGATAATTTCCTAAATATAAGCATTATTTTAATATAATTTTTTGGGTCTTTTATTTAGGTCTTCATAAAGCAACACTTTTATGTTATAGTAGTACAACTTTAAACCCTTTATAGTGTCCTGCTGATCTTAGGAAAGCATTAAAGTAGATGTCCTCAATTTATTAAAACAAAGTACCTTATTTCACTAATGTACATTCTCGAGTTTTATATATTTACAAAGTAAAGATAACTGTGTTAGAGGCATACAGCTGAAGAACAGAAATTCATCAGCATTCCAAATGTAGTGATCGATTCTCTCCCCAACTCAGTTACAATGAATATAAATTGAGAAAAACACAGAGAAGTAGGCCAGCAGGAGGTCTCAAATGCAGGTGAAATTAAAAATAAATACTGCGGTTTAAAAAAGTCTATTTTCTCATTCTTGCTCTGAAATAGATTAAAAATAGATAGCAATTGCAGTTTTCAATCAAAAATCTGCTCAGAGCTTTTTTGATCTTAAAGTGTATTCTTTCAAGGCTAAAAACACATTGAAAAGTTGTATTCCAGCTAAAATTAAGTAAGCTGATTTTTTTATTTATCATGTGTTTGAGCCACAACATTATCCACTCTGATGTAGACAATCTTAAACAAAATGAAATGAAACAGATTTTCTGATCCAGAGGGCTATTCAGGAAGGCAAATCCACAAACAGAACCCAAGTTATAGACAACTTCTAAAATAAAAGATATAATGAAAATATTTCTAGGAATCCAAGATAAAAAGAAAAGAGGCAGTTTCAGGGTTCTTGCCCACCCCACACACATTGCATACCGAGCCAGGAGCCAAGAGCATGTAAATCGATATACTAAAGCTCAAGTCACAGAGATGAGCACGCATTCATATATCCTGCAAACACAGGCCACCTCTTTACCAGCAAATTAAACATGCCTCAGAGTTCTGGAGGCACTGAGGTAATTCACAGAATGGCTGGCGTCTACCCTAAAACACTGCCAGAGCTGGGTAGCTGTGGTGGTGTGTTTGCAACAGTAGCTGAAGGGAAACTGCACACTGTGTATTCTCATGAGCTGCTCTGCCTGACAGACCACGTGAGGGAATTGTTGGGGGACATAAATAATTACAACAGGCTGAATATTTTTTAGGGAGTGTGTCGAGATTTGCCTAGCAAGGACAATGACATTCCCATGCCTTGAAGCTTTCCAAAGCACACTAGAACTGACTAGTATAGATGCATCCAGGCAGACTGACACAGTGTTACAGACACAGGTGCTTGAAGTCTCTAAGACCTGAGCTGCAAGTTACGAACTTCTAAAAGTGATTCTTAGCTCTAATCTAGAGCTGGCTGTCATTACACAAAATATTCAATGACAGTCAACCTTAAATTTTTTTAGTCTGAAGGCTGAGCACTGTCACTAACGGAGGCTATGGTATATTTAATGACAGTCAAGCTTAAAATTTTTTAGTTTGAAGGCGACTGAGCACTGTCACTGATGGAGACTGTGGTGTCTCCCTCCTTGGAGATATCAAAAATCTCTCAGGATATGATCCTGGAGAAATGACTCTAGGTGGCCCTGCTCAAGCAGGGGGATGAACCTCTAAATGGCCTCCAGATACCTCTCTCAACCCCAGCCATTCTGTAATTCTGTAAAATGTTCCCACTCTCCTGCCCCAGCAGTCTACCCTTCCTGAAGTGTCAGCTTAACTTCGTATGAGGTTTTGCTCTGAACTCAAACTAGTTGAGGGAAATGGTTCATGTTAAAAACAATCCTGCAACACAAACAAGCAAGGGGTGGAGATGCAGAAGTGCCATAAAGTTCAGTTATTGCCAAAGCTTCTGCATGATGAAACTACGCCCTTTCTGAGATTTCAAGTCCATTTCATGCTACAGAAAGATACTATAATACTTTCTTCTTTGTGCTCTCACCTGGCCTAGCTTGAAAGAGAATTGGAGTCCTTTCACTTGCTCAACCACGTGGAGCTGCTGACAGGCGCTTCAGGAAGCTGTGTGGTCTGAACAATTTTGTTACTGCCTCATTTGAAGCACAGTGCCTCGCTGTAGCAATGCATGTATCTAAAAGATGCTGGCACACTAAAAGTGAATGTAAACTGATTTCATGAAACCCCATGTTTGAGAAGGAGGACAGATACTGACGGCCAGATAGAAATGCTGAATAATACTCGTCTTTCAAGTTTGGAATCAGAGTCCAGAATTTGGCCTCTTCTGCATACACTGAGCAGGATTCAGTGTTTTAAAAGGCCACAAGAAGTGCCTAATTTTGTGCAGACGTGAAGGAAACAGACAGGAAAACATAAAGAAAACACGAAAGTTCTTTGTCTTCTGCAGCTGAAGGAAATTTAATCTGTTCTATTTTGTCTTCTAGGAATGTCTGACTATACCCCGGCCTGTTACCTTTTGGAAAACCCAGCCTGCATTCGTATTGTGGAGTTTTGTATATAGGCCAAATCAATAGCTAATTTTACTATCTGTGCAAATACAGATGTCTAGACAGCAACTCAGTTCTAGCTAGGGAATTGGAACAGAAAACAAAGGAGAGAAAGAGACTAATGGCTTTATGTTTTCACTAATTCTATACTTGATAAATAACCTTTCTCACTGAGTAGGTAATTGTAATCTTATAAGCATCTCATGCTTCAAATGACAATTTGAAGGCACAAAATGAAGAAAAATTAACAAGAAGACAAATGTTTCTGTCACAAGAATATGTGTAAAAGAAAAATATAATGACATAAGCTTATGAATTACTAAATTTATTCCTATTTTAATGCTAGCTCAAAAGTGGAATTTGGGTGAAAAATGTATGGAGAAAGGAATAGCTTTGCAATTCCATTTGTGTAAGAAAATACTCATGAATAATATTTATTATTTTTTCAAGTGGAAATGGTTGCCTGCATGAATTGAAAGAGTGCAATTGAAGTCAATAGATAATTTTTCTACATAGTGAAGACATAGATAGGCCAACAATAGCCAAAGAAAGGCCATGTAAGAAAAAAAAAAAACTCCATAAATCTACATCAACATTTTTTTATTGTTTTAATTTCGAATTTATTAATACCATTTCCTCATTTGTTTTACTTCTTTGCCTTTTTCATCCTCACCAAGTAATTTTTGTTTATGATTCAATTTTATGAAGTAACCTTGAATTGACAGTCATTTTCAATGGACTGAAAATGTACTTGCAGATTCACTGAGTTACAAGAGATTCTCTCAACAGCTCAAGTGTTTTTGACAAACTAAATAAGGCACACTAAGAGTATGGATTCTTATCCTTTTGGTCATAACTGCTTTTCCGTGTCATTGCACAAAATATCTCTAAAGTTATGTATCTATTGTCTAATTTTAAAAGTTATGAAATGATAAATAAAATTCTTACGTGTAAAAAGGCAGCTTCAGACATGTGCCAATGAGCAGGTTCTCAGAGACTCAAACTAAATCTGAGATCACATGTATATCAACTGACAAATCCAGTGCTATTAGACGCTTTTAGAAGAGAGAGCCAAGGTACTGCAACACGAATAGACATGCTCTGGGACCTGCATTTGCATCTTTAGATGAGAGTCAAAATTAAATATCTAATTAAGATGCAGAATGTGACACCTATAAATTCTACCGTCTTTCTGTAGGGTGTATTCAAGTGCATATTTGTTTATTTCTGTGTATATATATATATTGTCTGTGAATATTTTGGGGGGGGTGAGTCATAAGAGTACATGCAGAAGTTGATTGCTGGGGAGGATGTGTGTGCACCCACACAAGCCACTCTGAGTGAGAATGAGTAGCAATCTCTCACTGCACAGGTCTGAACCAAATTCTACCCCCTCCACACTTCTGTGCCAGTGCTCCTGACAGTCACACAACCCTGACTCAATACTCCTACTTCTCATTCAACTCTCATGAAGGGCAAAGAAGATGGTCAATAGCTGTTCTCTTCTCCCTTCTGCATCATGCTCACAGGCAGAATCTCACAAAATTAAATAATTGCACAAAATGCAAAGGACATACTTATATTTATAATTTTTATCCATACAAGTGGAGCAGGCCTCATAACTAAACCAAAGGAAAAAAAAAAATCAGTATTTTTAGAAACGTGAACTGCACTAAAATGAATGTTTGTTTAAGCTTTGTTTCGTCAGAGGTTCAAGCTGAAAACTCTTCCACAACTGGAAAAAATGCAGGAAGCCATCCCAAACTGTGAGAGCAAACTTCACATTCCTTACTGGTGGTAAGTCATATTTTGAGCCCCAATATATATGTGAAAAGCACACTTAAACACAGACTATCACAGGTGTCTACAGCTGTATAGAGTCTTCTAGGAAAAGCTGTATCCTGTTAAAAGCTTTGAAGTCAGTCCCTCTTTGAGGAGGATTTTGACTAGATGATCTTCAGAAATACCTTCCATCCTAAATTATTATATGACTCCATGAGTCATATACTTTCGCTGAGTTCAGCAGACACTAGGTTGGACTGGTGTTTCTTGCAAAAGATGACATTTATTCAAAATTTTGAGTGTTAGGTCTGTTAAAAAATATGATTCTGGGTAAAGTAATTTCAGAAAAATCTCAATATTAGTTGGTTCTAGTTTTTAATTCAAAAGGAGGAAACAAACTTAAAAGAACAATTCTTTGTGAAAAAATGTATTTGTTAAAAACAATTTTTTCAAAAAATTGCTTTGATAGATACCATTCACCAAAATCTTTAAAAACTCTTTACTTTTCCATTTTTCATTAAAAATTCAGAAAAAGATGTTGATAATTTTGCTTTAAAAATAATTTTTATATTAAAAGTCAGTTTTCCTTAAACATATATTTAAATTACATAATTAATCTTCAATATGTATCACTGCCTTTTCTGGTATGGCTAAAACGGTTAACTAGATAGTGTAGCTGTTTTTAGAAGCTACAATATTGGATATTAATCAGTTTTGTCATTTCACAGGAAAGCAATTTTCCTCCAGATACAACATTCTATACCAGCATAAGCTGGTTAACTTCTGAAGCTGATTAAACAGCAAAAAATACCAGTGATCCAGATCTAAATCAGATAATATGATTACATACCATCAGGGCTGTACAACATTCTGTTCTCATGTGTCCTGGTGTCAAAACAAGTTAGCTTTCCTCATGGATTTTAAGATATTTCAGTCAGAGACAATAGTTTTGTACAACAAATACCACAATTTCTTGTCTTAGTTGTATAGTATACGCTATTAGAATAATTAAGGAAATATAATAACTTAGAAAAATTTTCTAGAGGACAGATTTTCATTATGGAGTTAAGAAAACCAATTCAAGAACAAGCGACAATGGCAAGCTGCTGACTGAGATCTTCTAATTTGACCAAGAAACCAATTATGAAACTATTCTTAAGGTGCAAGTGATCTGGTTACTTCCTAGCTATTTTCTCTATGTTTACAGTGACAGGAAAGCATGCCTCAAAAGCTGGAGTAGTCTATTATTCTTTGTGACTTCCTCCAAGCAAGAGTATCAGGATCACTTGCTATAATAAAATGCTAAGAATAAAAGGCAAATAACGAAGATTTCATGACAGCGCTTGATAGGTTTGCTGAATGCTGCAGATATGTAGACTTCAAAAGAGAACTAATAAGAGAAAAAATAGTCACATATATAAAAAGAGCCGACTTCTGGGAAGAGACACTGTCACCCAAATCCAAGAGCAGGCAATGTTACTTACCATTCCCAAAGCAGAAGTCCTTTATCAGGTGGCCTCAATACATAGAAGATGAGCCAAACAGAGCTGAAATAGCAACATGAGCATTCTCATAATACAAAAACAGTGCTCAGGTAGGGACAGGGAGAACAATATCTCTTCACAAGAGAGAACAGTAGAACTGTAGAGCAAAGAGCTCAAAAACAAGCAACAGCTGGAAGCTATGAACAGCATAGAGAAGGACTGACGGAGCTATCATGTAATAGGTACTTTCCTAACAACATGGAAGCTTCCCAGAGAATCTGGAGAAAACACTGCTGTCATCAGTGTATACTGCATTAAGATTTCACAATCCAAGGGGCAAAATATGCTGGAAAAACATACAGTGGTATTCAGAGTTGAACTGAACAGACTATATCTTCCATTTAAAACTAACATGGGGAAACCACTGAAGCATTACCAGGAAAAAAAAAAAAAGAAAAGAAAAAGCCCTGAAATCAATTCAAGACAGTATTTATGCAAAGCAAGACAGCTGTGAAGGTCAAGTAAAATACTATATGGGCTAAGAGAAACTATACTGGATATTTGTACGTAATTCCAAATATATGTAGATTTTTTTTTCAGATAATTTCATTAAGAAACCAGGATTGATGGTATATCATTAGGTTCTAGACATATTGAAGAAGCCTGGCTCACCTTCATGGCAAAATACGACTTGGCAGAGGCTGTTTAAACAATTCACCTGAGGATAAGCAGTGCTTAGGCTAGGTATGAAAAAGACTTAATCAGCAACTCAAGGTGCACTCTGTTATCTGCATCTGGGAAACTGAAAAAAATCAAAGAGTTTGATAATATGAAATTAGATATCACTTAGTGGAGTGGGAGTAGATTTAATAAGCGCTATGAAAGCAACAGCCTTCACCCTCTCTTGTCCAAGTCACGTCTCCTGAGACCAGTGCTGACGTGGTTGTGAAGCTCCTGCATCCACATGCAGACTGCACTGTGCCATCAAAACACAATGTTTATGGCAACAGAAAAACATTTCCTATTTTATATGTGGAAAAATATTTATGCATGGGCAAAAACATATGCTTTCTACAGCTAATTAAACAGTGATTCTAGTATCAGATATCAAAGTATTCTCAAGACAAAAACTGACAGCAGGCTATGGAATACTCCCTCTTGTAGCAGTTCTAACCAAGTTTGGAAGATAGCACTCCAATGAAGAAATATTTTCAAAAGGTTAATAGGTCTCACCAATACATTATTGACTTTTTTTCCTAACGCAGTCTAAGGTGTGGAGACTGTAATGGATAATTAAGTGTAACTTCTTAGTTTTTTCCAAAGACTATAGTCACCATAGGAGTAGACAAGGAGTAGGTAACTTAGGAAGTAGGTATGTAATCAAGAATATGGGAAGAGCCAACAGAAGGATAAAAATATCTGTATTTTTTTAGTGTTAATACATTTTTGATATTCAAATAGCCATTAAAATAGCCATTTATTTGGGAAAATGCTACCTATATAATGCTCACATAATAAAACCATGAAGTAACCTTCTAATGGTTTTAATATAGGGTTGCTGAGGAATGCACAAGAAAATAAATGGGAGAAGTACTATCCCTGCCTGTACTGACAGTGTTAAATGGACTCTCCACCTACATTACCAACAGATACATCTCTTTATGCTTTTAGAGCAATACTCACACACAGCAGCTATCAGTAAGCTAGGAAAATCTTTCCCTTTCATTCATGGTTTTTCACAGGTGAACATTCTATTCTTAGTGCGTTAATAAGGACTGAAGAGAGCTGCCTTGCAAGATCCACATTCTAGCAATGACATAATGCTAAAAACATACCTAAGCCAGCCATTCCTCAGAGGTCCTCTGCAGCGTTGCATTCTCCTCCCTCTATCCAATAGCTGAGTAATCCAATAGCTCTTTTTCAGCTGAGATGCATTCAAATCCCTAATTGGTAAGATAAATCTCGGCTGAGATTTCTACCCACTCAAAAGAAAGTAGTATAGAGATGTATGCCATCCTGGCCATGTGGAAAATGCTTCTTCTTGAATGAATTCTTAAAATATAGCCAGACAACGGATTGACTCTAGATTTTAGGGCTTAGACAGATGAAGAAAGTATTCCCATCTCAGATAAAAGGTTTGTTAAGAAATCTGGAAAGCAGACTCAAAGAGACTCTCATAGTTAAATCACTCTCTTGGAAAAAATGCATTCAAATGGTCTTAAGGCGAGGGGAAGGGTGAAAAAGAGTTGGACTTATATCATCTGCATCCATAGCAAGTGCTCTAACCAGCCCTTTTCGGCTATGCTGCATGCAGAACATCTTCTGCTCAGTGTGCAGTAAATAATTGTTGAGCCAAACTGTGCAGAAAAGCTAAAAGAGGTCCCTAGATCATGGCTCCTGGTGGGTACCAGTATAAGAGAAACATTGATCTACTCCCCACTATCAAAAATTGATTGCTTTTGGAAATTTTACTGCAGAAATAGAACACTTTCAGCACCTCAGGAAACATTATGGCAACATTAACTTATAGGGTGGTTATGTGCTCAGGATCCAAATTTGAGACTAGTCTGGCAGAGAACTCAGAAGAGCCCTGAACTGGCACACTGCATGGATTTTTCCACATTAATAAGTAAGTAAGCAAATAAATAAATAAATAAAATACCACAAGCCCTAAGGTGTCACAATTTCAGTCATAAAAATAAATAAAATACCACAAGCCCTAAGGTGTCACAATTTCAGTCATAACTAGTAGGTGACCTTCTGCAGCAGATGTAAATGGTCCAAATGGATCAGCTGCAATTTTCTTTAAAAAACTGAGCACATCTCAGTCAGGGTTAACAGACATTGTATGAAGAGCTTCAATTAAATAGTTTCTAATGAAAGTTGAAAGAACAGTGGGAATCAAGCTCCATACTGACTTAATGAAAGTTAACAATCCCAATATTAGCCAGCTAATAGTGAAACTGCCAGCAACTTACATGTATTCAGCTAAAGGAAAACAACAACAACATAAAGCAAAAAGAAAAAAGCACTCATTTTTCCATAAATGTTTGCATCAAAGGAATTAAATTTCTGACAGACCTGCTGTTACATGAGTTGGATTGCAGTTGCCTATTTGCAGTTGATTGCACGGCTGTGGAAGGACAGCACATTTTATTACAGCACCATGTCCTAAAAGCAATTGTTTCAGAAAAATAGAATCTAGCAACCTGTTTGGTAGTCTGCCCTGAGCAGGTAAATTCAGGCTCTTGTACAGAATGTGAAATATTTTAAATTAAGAACAACTACTATACAGCATAATCTGACAATGTTTTTTCACATGTTCACTTTCTGGATTGAAATACGTACATTTGTTGTGGCTGATCATTTCTACTGATACGTAATATGCAGTGTTTATAGTAACTGCAGATATTCAGGCCATGCAGAAAGGGAAACTGATATTTGCAAAACATACTTATTTTTCTTGATTTGATTTCTCACAGTGGTTTTCAGTGTACTGGTTTTCAGTTCACCACTTTTGCACAGAACTTTGACTATAATTATTGCATCAACTGAAGAGCTGCACTTTTACCATCGTTGTGGGGATACACAGATTTTTGTGGGGAAACAAAGACTTTAAGAAGACTTATAAACTCAGTTTGCATAGTGCATGTAGTATCATCTTGATTTTCCAGAAAAAAAATGTATCAGAAGACAATATAGAAGTTATGTATCAGAGTCATTAATTTAATAAAACTAGCTCAACACTCAAAGAAGTTCAGTGCAAGAGACACCAAACTTGTGTAAAAATTCTGAAATCAACAGGATGCAGCTTGTGCAAGTATCAACTTTGAGGGAAAAAAATCACTTTTCCAATTAAACTGAATTCCTACACAACAATGAAAGGCACCTAAAATCTAAAAGCATCTTCTAAACAGGTCACAGACGAAAGTTCTTGTATACAGTCTATCTTACTCTTGAATTCTTAGCATAGTCCCTAAAAGAACTTTAATCTGTGCCAACTAGGACTGTCCTATACAGTGTCCAAGCAGCATTCATGGAAAAGTCTGATCAATGGACTATTCCCAACAGGTTGGATGCATGAAACCTCTGAGAGGAAGGAGAAAACTATGTGCAACTTGCCACCACAGATTGGTTCTTGGATAATTTTACTTACTTACTAATACAGCTGCTACTAGAAAATGTGTTGGGAAAATCCCCAGTTTTATCAGAAAACACTCCAGAGAAACTCTTCCAAACTGAAATACGCACAGGAAGGCCACCAGATCTCTGTGGAAAGCCTTGGGGCAGACACTCATTTAACAGAAACGAGCAGTTATACTGATTTTGAATGAAGTCAGGAGTACTATGATGATTTCCATGTGAAAGAGATGTGGCCCTCTGCTTCACAATATAAAACCATCTTCATATAAGTTCTCGGTTTAAACAGTTATGAGAGATTTCATATTTCTGGAAAAACGTCTTCTGAACTGTGCTTGGTTTGTTGGTCTGTGTCCCTAAATCAAAAAGGGATTAGAGTTTTAAAGGCAGAGAGAGGTGGGGACATGTTAAAACGATAAAGAACTTCATCCACTTGTTCCTATAGAGGATCACTAAATGCAATAAATCAGAGGCTATTAAAATATTGGGGGAACTGGTTCAGAATTTTAGTGACAGAATCATGATGTCATTTAGTGACAGAATCATTACTTCTTCCACAGAGTAATATGACAGAAACAAAAGCAATGATGTAGGCCAGAACTCTGAATAGAGGAACACAATTTTAAATTGATAGAAAGAAGAAATATTTAAAAGTAATTACTTTCCTCTGTACTTTTAGACACCTGTGATATAAAATAGAGTTTCAATATATTTTGGGCTTCTAATGACAGGAGAGGTAAAATGACAAGTCCTTTCATGGGGCTTCAGATCCAGTGTCCAGTCACCAGCTTCCAGGAAATGCATGATTTCAAAATAGCTTTACTGCTTAGCTAATATCATAAAACTGTCTGACATAATAAACATTTTAGAAAACTGGTGCATTCTGAGCTTTTTTTTTTGTATGGAATATTGTTGCTCTATAACTATTATGTAGCCTATAGCTTCCCCATTTCCTATTGTTTCTTATTTTTCATTTTCAAAAATGAGAATTGCCTCATCTGTAAAATTTCAATTGCAGTCTGTTGTTTTTTATGTAAACCTGCATCATTCTAAGTGCAGATTGACACCTCTGTCAAAGATGACTATGAAAGGAAAAATAACTTCCAAACTGACTCTCAGGACAAGGGAATCTAGGCTAAGAAGGGGGACTGTTTTCTCATGCATCGGTGATAAGCAAATTCTCTTATGGAGCTGTGTATAATAAAGTGTAAGAGAAGAATGCATGAATGTTGGGAAGAAAATAAGTGAAGCTCAGTAGTTTAGCACTGAAAAGCAGCTCATTTCACATGGGCTTCATGTGGGATCTCTTTAAGAGAAGGTGGGATTCCAATAGCTTAACTATCATGACTTGACAAGTCTGTTTGAGGATTGCATTTTGGGTAACTCATTTGGCCAGGATGACTGGAGAATGACTTCAGACATTTCTGGTAATGGTGCTCAGGGAAAAGGAGGATTTGAAAGACCATCTAATTGAAGAGACGATTCTGCAATTAATAACTGCAGCAGCTTCTTGTTGTCAGAGAATTCAGATTCAAATTTCTGACTTGAGTCAGAATGGAGGACCAGACTCTTCCTCATGCAAAGAATGGCTTGGCCATGGGTATATAACATGGGCGGAACAGAGAAGGAGGGTGAAGCTTGCAAATATCTAAAAATTTCCTTTACAAGTTGCTGCAAGATCATATTTTTATTTTATGGCTTCATTTCCCAAAAAATTGTAACTACGTTTTGTGGGTAGGAAACTGATTTTCACTCAGGCCTGTTTGGGAGAGAAGAATGCTGACATTTGCAAGCATTCTCTAAGCACAGATAACAGAGCCACATCCCCAAGAAACTGCTCGATTTGCAGTAGCCTCTACAGATCTCCTTGCTTCACAACATGCAGTAGTGGTGTTTACACTCTTTCATCAAACATTCGTTCACACACTTTCTAGACTAGTTAGTCAGATCATGGTTGAACTTGCACTTGCTGACTATCCATAACCCCCTCCATTGTTGGTCAAAGGACTTAGCTCAACTATAACAAAGCACTACCAAAAAAAATCCTTCAAAGTCACATAATCACCAACAGGGTGATTATGGATTTAAAAACCAATTCTAGTCTCAGTTATCGATCTCAGTCGGAATCTTGTAAGGTCAGTTTAGCCTGGACTATCCAGGAAGAGAACTGATCCACAAATAATTTTTTTTACAAATAAGGAAACTGACATATTCTCTTCCAGTTTATGCAACTGTACTCTTTTGGTTATTTCAGAACCTTTATCTAAGCCTTCAGGTAGTATTAAATTCACAGCTAGTGAAGAAGTCTTTTGTAACCTTCAGATCATGGCACATATTTCCAGTGAACCACTTTGGGAATTTATTTCTCAGAAAGGATACAGAAACACCTCAGGAAAGCATTGACTACCTGGGAACTAACTGAGACAACTAAGCCCATTTAGGCCCTTCACTTATAAAGAATATTAAACTCACAAAGAAGAGAAACAAAGAGGATTTTGCTGGCCAAAAAGTCATTCCCAGAGCAGAGCTCTGTGAAAACAGCAGCAACCTCATATACCTTATTTTTTATTTTGGGGGAGGATTTCTGTTTGTCACACTAAAAAGAAGAAATAGGGCTAAAGACATTTACATGTGTCAAGCTGGATAAATTCAAAACCCTTGCTATAAATCCCTAACTTCAAAATGAGTTCAATCCTGAGCCTTGAGTGACTTTTCTTCTTGTTCTGCTCCTGGCTTGCTTAAAATGACATTTTGAAAAAAAAAAAAAAAAAAAAGTCAGCAAAATCCAGATACAGAGAAATAGGATAATAGCAGAAGAATGAATACACAAAAAGCTTTAAAAAGGATCTTTTAAAAGTATAGCGATGCTTGGCTATGCAGTGGTATTTTTTCCTAAGAATTGAATAATGTATTTGCCATGGGCCAAGTTTAAACCTGCTTTGTACCTCGTGTAATGAAGAGCATTCAGGTTCAATTGAATGGCCTTCCAAATTGGCTGTGGGATGACCAGAGGAGCCAGTAGGAAGGAATTAAGGGGCTCAATAGGAAGGCTACATTTGGCTATACACTGACTTTTAGTAGCTTACATTTCTATGGTGTCTTATTTAAATTGGTTGTTCTCCATATTGATTCACTGAGGAAGTTTCAGCCAAGGAGAAATTTCTGCTTCTCTACAGTTTTCTGTCTCCTGGCCTCCAGAAGAAAGTCATCTGATCAGACTTGCACAGACTGCACTGAGGGAATAGAATCACTTAGCACGTGATGTAACTTGTACCTCCATCTGCTTTGCAACGGAAGTGGAAGATGTCAGAATGTGGAAGGAAGACTTGGAACCATTTCCCTTGCCTTCTGAATTCCTCGGGAAGCATCTGGAGCCAAGACACTCAGACAGATGACTGTACATCTCAGGGCTAATATCAATGGTGTAATATGTGTCTCTGCATAGAACAACCATTGACCAGCAGAATTAAGATGATCTTTCAGGTAGACCATCCCAGCTTTATTTCCCTAGTCAAATAGAACAATGATTATATTTAACAGTAAGCATCTTGCAGACTTTCAAAACCTATTTTAAAAATGTAAATTGCCATTTTATATTTACATTAAACCAATTTATAAAATTATATTAAATATTTATGGTATTGTTTAAATTTACAGAGAAGAGAAATAATCATTGGAAGCTAATTGCAACTATTACATTTCTAGACTAAGATTTTATGTTCACAGAAACATGAAAGAAATTCCCAAAATAAAATTTTCTTTTTCTTTAGGAATCACTGAATAACGCCTCACACACAAAAACATCCAGTCAAAACATCTTACATAAGTGCATAAATTTATACAGTGGATGGATTTCTAACTACACCAAGAAACTGACATTTTCACTATCTTTTCAGCCAACAGTTTTTGTTAATAAAGTGAAGTTTTCCCATGTTACACCGAAAAACTTCAATATGAAATGAATTTATCTGGATACACGTATTTAGGTGTCTGCATAATCAAACAGCTTTTCCTCCAAAATATTTCATACATCTACTTTATTCTCTGGTTTCTGTCCTTCTACTCAGTATCAAACAGTGTAAATAATGTTCTCAATAATAGAATATTACTGAATCTACATAGCTCCTCAGATATCCTAATGTTAACTTAGAAAAAACACTTGGTTTACTTACAAAAAGAGTTATATAGAGATGTAGCTATGTATATCTGTACAGACACAGATGTACAAGCAGAGAGTCTGCAAACTGATTTGGGACTCAGAAGATACTGAGTCAAATCTAACTTCTGACCCTGCTTTACTGTCCTATTTTCAGAAGATCATATTCCTTTCTTGTTTCATTTCCCACTCATTTCCCATTATTTGGAAGACAGAGATAATGACCTCTATTGTTGAACAGATATATAATAAGTAAGTACTTTTTGCCCAGACAATTTTCTTCAATATTCTACTATGAATGATCTCAGAAAACTCATGAGTCAAGACACTAGGAAGTTTAATTTATCCTGAAAACATCTGGGTTAGTTTGCATAACTCCTCTCAGTTCAGTAAAAATACTGACTTACATATGTAAGGCCCAGCATAATCAGCCAGTAAAATCTCTGCATTGGCTGAGAGACTTACAGATTTCTGTTCAGCCCTCTGATATCTGTGAAAAGTCACACTGCTGAGCTGTACCAAACTCCTGTAAGGAGTAAGGAAAGGAGCTAAAAGGGCTAAAAGTTTATCTTGAGACCACTGCACCAAGTATGCTCCAAATGTGAAGATCTGGCTGTTGATGGATGCATCTAAGTAGTTCCTGTCATGTCAGAGAAACCACAGAGCAGTTCTTCCCTGCCTTTATCTCACTGGCATCTCTCCTTTTCAATTCAAGAACAGAATAAGATCTTGAAAACATAGAATTGTGAAATTATATATTCTTTGCCAAAAGATGTTACCTCATATTACTTAACTCTGATGTCAACCATCTCACCAATTTCTATAAGAAAAGGCTTTGAGGACAGGAATGATATTTTATGCTTCATATGCAAGACAGAAAACTGGGGCAGCAATGACTGTGCCATAGAGCTGAGAGAATCATCCAGAGTTAATAATTTATTTGCTGAATATAGCTTCCTTTTTTCCTTTTTGAATGGTTGTGAAAAAGCATCTTCCTTTCAGCTGCAAGACAGACAATGGTGCACTTGAGTGGGTCACACAGGGTGAGCAGAACATCGTAATACACCTCGCACTGATGTAGCCTGCCTCCCTGCTGAAGCCCTTTCAGCACAAATCTTTACATGATGACCTACCCTCTGGTGTATGGCCACTTGTATTTGCTGATTTGTGACCCATCCAGGCTGACACGCAGGCTAGAGAGCCCAAGAGAAACCTGGGGTTCTCTGCTGCACACACCTGAGACCCAAAGGCCTGGGTCAGGCATCCACAAGGCAAGAATCAACAGTGTGGGACTCACACATACTAAAAGGTACAGCTCTGAACAGAAATCTGAGAATAGTTTAAAGATTTATAATATAATAATCACATTTATCTATTTATTTATTTATTTGTAAACATTAGCCAAATTCTCTCTGCAAATATACTTCGTAATAGTGTAGTAAGCAATTTGCTACAGGAATGGAATAAAAGTGAAGACTAATTTGATTTTGACCTCTTATTACTTATCTGTAGCAACAAACAGGAATAGGACTTTTGTTCTATGCATTTTATCGTCTATGTGAATGCTAGTCTTGCCACAAAAAACCTGGCTTCATTTATCTCCCATCCTACAAATATGTTTGTCATATTTGACATGTTTGGTCATATTATAAGACATGTTTGACTATGCTTTAAGTTACAAATATACCGAATATTTGTAGGAGGATGATGTAATTGATTATGATGATGATGTGTGACTGTAGCTGCAAAGAACAGCAGGAGACTTTAGGCAAATCATTGCAGTTAGCATATAAGCAGCAGTCACATTTTCTCCTTCGTTCTCTGGAGAGCAGACTAGAGCTTAGAACTAATAGCTTATTGTTCATTTTCAATAACTGCATATTAGAACTCCAAGTATGCCTTTCTTTTGTACATCCACTATTCAGTAACAATACATATTTTAAGCAGCCTCTCAGTAAATTAGTTTCCTAGAATATTCTTGGAAAAGGAGCACAAAATGAGTTAGAATATTGCCATGGAAAATTCAATGTTTTATTTAAATTAATATTTGCAGGTTTCACCCCGTATTACCTGCTTAGATATAATCGTCTATAAAGAAAAAAACCTTCTACTTATTCCTTTTTTGTGAATCAAAACTGAAAATTCAGTTAATATGTTTTTAAGGACTGAAAGTCTTCCTGGAAAACAAATGGGAAGAAGAGAAACACAGAACCCTGACTTTTCTGAAACTCTTCCATGTATACAAATGTAAATATGTATTCAAACCACAGATATACATGAAGAATATGTACAGATATAAGTACACTATGTACAAAAACATACACCAACTGAAGCAATAATAGAATCTCCTTAAAAGACCTATATTAACTGCTCTAAACAATAAGTTTGGAAATTCTTTTAGAGACATAGTAACAGAATGGCTGCAATGAACACAAAACAATCGTTCAAATCAAGACAAGTATTACTCTTGAAAACCAGAGTGGTTCTGCCCTTTCTTCCTTTTCAGCTCACAAGCTTCCCTTCAGCCTGTGAAGGTTTCTTTACACCACCAGCAGCAGCCTTCACCAGAGAAATGAACTACTGATATCTGTGGACTGCCTACCTGAAAACACAGAAAAGTGTGCCTGTTGCCCAAAAGACTATCTTGCCAGGATCTACTGCAATCACCTGCAGGTGCATTCATGTGGGACCTCCAGAAAGCTCCTTGGTTGCTTTGCTGTTGTTACTCTGTTCTGAATGCTGCAAAAGCACTAGATAGTCATAGGATCTGAAAGCTGAGTATAAAATCAATCACGGCCACATTGTACCAATTTTGGCCAAAAGTCTAGGGGTAACTGCACTATATAATCTTTAAAACATTTTTATCTCTCGATGTAATAAATTAATTTTTTTAAAATTTCTTGTTGCAATAAATTTAGCCTACCGTTGATCCACCAACACTTGAAGTATGATTATTTTAGATTTTGATGACATTTTAAATTCTACTAATCACCAACTATTCCTATTCGACAAATGTTCTGTCCTTTATTTTCAATGAACCTTTAATTTTTTTTGCTTTCTGTCATTGTTTTTGCACCATTGATGTTTCATTCATGTCAGCACAAGTCATAAATTAGTTTTAGATGAGTTGAGCCGCTTTTGCTGACTAAATTTGCAGCAGCAAAGCATAAAGCATTTTAGGCTCCACAAAACCAGCCTTTTTATTATTTCTTATTGAAAGGCTGGTGGTTTAAAAAGAAAATAGATACAAAGATTTCAATATGTTCCCTTTTTTTCTGGTGATCTTCACACAACGAGGAACTTCTCTGCACTAGAAAATTATCAAACTCTAGATTTTATAGAATGTATATATATTTTTGCCATTTGGCACCTGCAAAATGTGCACATATACCTGAAGTGTAAACTTTTACAGTCACACAAGATTGTCTCTACAATAAAGAAATACAATACCCAAGCAAGCAATATATAGGCATATAGAATTCAAATATACGTGCGTGTGTATACACATAGGTATACCTATATTCATTCACATAAAATAGTTATTTTACAATAGGTGTTGATGTGTTCTGTGGCATGTGCCAGTTCTCTTGGTGAAATTAAATGCACGTCACACTTTGTCTTTTCAGCTGTTGCATGCTGCCTAGTTTTCAGTTTGGCACTGCCTAGGTATGCCGTCACAGATGGCAGTCAGTATGTGTGACATGATTTTCACCTGCCATAAAATGCTGAACTCCCTCCATCATTTTGCATAACCAATTTGCAATTTATTTAGTTCTCACACAGGGAATTCCAAAATAACTCAGTAAAATGTTTACTATTATCAGTACAGCATCTTAAAGCAATGAGAAAGAAGTCCAGTTTTAGAAGCTTTTACATGCTACAATTTCCAGATCTGTAACCTACAGCACAGGATGAGGGATTAAAATTATGTATGAGGTTCTGCATTTGACTCTCTCATATTGCTTTTATGTATTGACATCTGGAACAAAAAGGATTAGTTGTATAATTTAATCCTATCAAAGCCAGTTGTAGTTTCCCTCTTCTATGCTGTGTTAAATGCACAGAAGCTTCATGCAACAGCATACGACTGTCCAACAATGATTGCATGACATGGAAGGGATGGTGACTTAGGACATACGATACAAACAGCTTTGAAGCACATCAGCTGATTTTTTCATTTGAGGCCATGATTCACTTTCAGTATACGACATTTTCTATGTTTTAATGAGTAAAGAGTATTTTAAGGCTGTCATCTTGCTCTCAAAAAACAACCTTTGATATAAGAGGGCTTTACAGCTATCTCATAAAAATCCCCTGGAATCTGTTTTCCTATTTTTCTTTTATGCAGTAGTATAACAAATAATAAGAGGAAAGAAGAATATACTGAATGATACTACAAGTAGAGATGAGATGCAATTACTTGCCTTTATCAAGAATACAAGAAGCTCAGAATACTATCTTGAAGTAAATTCTTAATTTCAAGGTGATAAAACTTAGATGAGATGCATTCCACCTTGTAATGCGCCTTTAGAGAGCCTCTGCATCTTCAGCTTCCTCCCTGGGGTTGATTCTTTATTAACACTGAGTAACATTTCATGTTGCTAACAATCTTCATTATAACCTTGCAAGGCATTGAATACTCATATGTCATCCCAAAAATTAGCTTTTGTACCTTTACCTCATGAAATTGTTAATATTTGCACATATCAAATATCCGAAGATTAATTAGACAATAAATCAGCAGTTCATGCACAATACAGAGTACTAAATATTAGGATCTCCTATTGTCAATAGCAAAAAAAGCTGTTCTTTACAGCTGACATTTGTCAGCTATTGAGTCATGAGTTTGGGTTTTTTTGTTTATTTGTATTTTCCTGAACAATAAATAAGGTGATCTTTCAATCTTTTCTCTTAGATTCAGTCATATGATAAATGGAGGAAGTAGTGTGGACAAGAGTGTCTAATTTTTATAATTTAGGCCTAAGTTGTATTCACGACTTTACATATTTAGCCTACTTTGAACACTGTGGGAGATGTCAGTAAGCATATACGATTACATATTAATCTTACTTACACAGTAGGAGAAAGATTTTATGTCAAGAAGTAGGAGTTACAGAAGTATAATCAGAACCCTTATTGGCTTATTGCATATATTAGTCGCACTGTAAAACATGAAACACTCAGCCAGCATAAAAATAGAGGTAAACAGTGTCCAAGACACAAGCGTATTTTCACACAACCATTCTGAAACTAATGCAGATATTCTGGATGGCTCTTCAGGACCAAAATACCTATTACTGAGTGTAGCATTAATCATGTATGCAATTACTGGGAGGATCAAAGCCTAAAAAATGTTCACTTTCACAATTATTAACTGAACAGCATAGCACAAAGCCGTAAGGGAAGCATGCACATTTGGATTTTCCAAGTGGCTACTATACCCTGCAGGTTCCTTTCCTAAGACAACATTCACTGTGGCTAAGTTCTTGTTTACAGATGGGTCCTTGCACAAGGAATCACGTATTTTAAAACTGGGCCTTGGTCCTCCAGTAAGATTTCTGCACTGAATATCTCTGTGCTCACACCAAGCCCTGATAAAGCTTGTGGTACTTACAAGGACAGCAAACTTTGTATTAGCTGTTACTACAGACCAGAACCAAATGGAGGGTATAATTTTAAATTCCACTTTAACAAAACCTCTGTCACAGGCTAAATTAATTAATAAGTCTTGAAAAGTCTACAGCAAATCGGAAATATGTATTTTATGACTTATCTTTTTCTCTGAATAAAGCCTTTGGGTTGAAATAACTTTTAACAGATTTGTATGAAAGGGGAAATCTGAAAAACATTTCTTTTTCCTTGTTTTGAAATGACTTTTTGCTTTATTAAATGCCAAAAGTGGGGGGGAAATAAAAAATGATGTAAAAAATCCAAATGAAATATTTCTGATAAAATTTTATGAATATGTTAATTTGTTTTCATTCTTTTCTTTCATGGATAAGATCAATGAAATTTAGCTGTGGGTCAATATAGAGCAGTGTTTTGGGGGTTTGTAATTCTTTTGTTCAGGCAATGAACTGGGGAAAAAATTAAATAAAAGCAATTATTTGCAATTCTACTACTCTACTGCCAACCATAAAATCTTTTATTTGAAAAGCTACCAGCTTGGCAACTACATGTCCAATACAAAACAAAGAAAACAAGAAAGCAATAACAGTAGTCTGTCTACCTTTCCAGTTTTACCATGAAAAATGTACTTCTTTATGCAAAACTTCTCTAGATCAATGACACAAATGGACATTCCTTACTTTTCTATGATAGTGTAGGCATGTACAGCTTTCTCCATCTGTCAATTCTGTTTTAGACAGAGTCATGATATTTACACTTCAAGAAACCAAATGGCAAAATATCTATTATTCAAACATAATATTAGATTTTGTAATTTCCTAAAAGGTTGAGTGCATTTAGCCAGATACCGTATTTAGCCTTCCATATGTAATGAAACACAATAGGAGTTAATGAATTCAGAAGAAAGGCAGGCACACTCATGATGTGACGTTAAAACACAGAAAAAAGAAACATGAATTCCTTATTGCACCTTGTTTCAAAGAAAGGAGATCAGGAGAATATTTACAATAGAAAAAGTGTTTCTTTCATAGCAGAAAGATTTCTTTGGCAATATGAATGATATTAACCACCAATTCTACCTTTGAAATAAGCACTTTTCATAATAAACCAACAAATCATGGTGATAATGAACAACCCATACTGTGCTTGGTTTTTATGACATTCTCTTAAACATATACACACATGCACACAAGTCTGTTAAAGAATGCTTTCCTGAGATCCCCAAAAGCTACAGAATGCTTGAGCTGTCCTGGACTAGGGTCTAAGAAGGGGATAGGCCACTAAGAACTGGTGTTCAAGAACAGCTGATCTACACACACCTCTGGCTAGTAGTTGCAATTACTTATGCTAGCAGCTGTGGAAAAGCTGCAGAGGGATTCACACTTCTCAGTTATAATTCTTTGATGTAGTTCAGGGTTATGGCAATCAGACAAGGGCAGCCTTTGTGCTATTCCTTGTAACTGCCTAATGTAACCAGAGTTTCACCCAAAGGGGATGAAATGTCAAAGTCCACTATAAAGAGGATGGAAAAGAATGTGTCGACTTATCTCTTTTCTTGAGTAAGCTGTCCAGAAATTCTCAGAATGAACACATCAAAATAAGGAGAAATGGCAATTTGTAGCCTGGTTTTCTAGGTAATTGAGTAAATTTCAAATACAGTAATTTCCCATGTCACTCTGTCTGTCAAATACACTAATTCTTAAACGTCATTTTAGAGGGGTAAAAAGACTAAAGATAAACAGTTTTTATAATTTCATGAAAACTAGCAAGTAGCTGGAGAAGAAACACCCTACTATTATTCATTGTGAATGAAGCTAACGAGATCACCCTTCCTTAGACATCAGACAGGAGGGAAATCAGACATCAATGATGATGCTGCATAGTGCTACTCTTTTTTTTAAAGCTTTCCATGTTACATTATCTTCTGCCCTAATTGCTGTAACTGGAGGATGAAATAGAAGAGTATGGTAAGGGGTTTGGATGTCCCATCTAGACAACATTTCCATTCAGTATAACAGATAAAATTAGATGACCAAACTCACTGTGAATTATATGGACGGTTTGCAGAGGATAATGAGAGCAGAGCAGAAGCTGCAAATGGACTTTAACCATTACAAAACTCTCATTGATTTTGGGATCTTTAGCTAAACAAGTGATTCTAAGTTGTTTCTTCTTACGGA
Organism: Oreocharis arfaki; assembly: GCA_013398015.1. Lineage (NCBI taxonomy): Eukaryota > Metazoa > Chordata > Aves > Passeriformes > Paramythiidae > Oreocharis > Oreocharis arfaki. The sequence goes on along the minus strand of VZRR01011981.1, from coordinate 44,006 downwards.
GCTGTATTTATAGAAATGTGTCTACTGTCTGGTGTTTCACACTTCTGCTTTCTATTCCTTTAATTAGATTGATCAGGTTATCGTTTGGCGGGTTTTTTATTCACACAGTGTATATAAAATACCTACACTGTAACTGCTGTATTCTTGAGGCTCTTTTATGTTATATCACATAACAATGCTTTTAAATGACTGGGCAGTGCTACATACAGAACTGGAAGGAAACGAAAGATCTGACTTCGTGATGATTTGGTTTCTTATGATCTTGCTTTAAAAATGTTATCATTCAAATTAGATATTTTCATTAATAAGAAAATAATAAGATAATTTGATTTATGAATGATGAAACTACAGCAAAATAATGTCTTCAACTGGTAAACAAAGCTATGGCCTCCTATGACGCAAGTAATTGATTTCATTGAAATGTACTTCTTTTAACTTGGACAGCAATAATTTTGTGCAAGCTGTCAGACTGTCCTAGCAGCATAACTTATAACTGAATAGCCTGTGCTGAAAACGGCCCTCGAGGTGAAGTATCGCTAATCAAGCAATAAAATATTTGTTCAATTTTGTGATGAAGTTAATAATTAATAAATCTAACCTCTCTGTAACATGTACCTTTTGGGACTATGTAGAGCATAATGACACTAAGTTTAGGACAGTTTTCAATTGTAATATCTCGATTTTACGACTGCTAGGACCAGATGACATCAAGTAATACCATGACATCAAGTCTAATTAAATGTTTCTCAGGACTTGCAAACTGTCCACTCTGCTTCAGGCTAATAAAACTGTTCTGGAAAAAAAATGCTAGCTTTTCCGATTTGAATTTTTTTTTTATTCTTCTTTCAATTTCATTTAAAAATTAATTTCATGAAAAAAAACCCCATAAGTAGTGTTCCACTTTTGTTGACAGACTACAAGATATTTTATTTCATCCTTTCTCCCTTTTGGAAGCTTGGACTCAACATTTACCACAGCAATGCCACCAGGAACACCACCAAAAAAAAATTATTTCCTCCCTGATCTGGAGGAGTAGCTTGCTATAAATGACTGCTTACTCATTGCTGTTTATGCAATTAGAAAGCAATCATTAACATGAATGAAGGTTTCTATTTCCTGTTCTGAACTGTGGTAGAGGGGCTATTAGCAATTACTGGCATAAAAGGTGCTCCTACAGGCAGCTCCCCAGATGTTCTCCTTTTAGAAGAGTTACCAGCTTCATGCCAGTCTGCCTGACCTCAGGCTTCTTTCTTTGCTAAGAGCTGGCTGGACTAAGGAAGTGCTTTGCAATGCAAGATAATAACTTTATTCAATCTACTAACTTCTGAAAAATGTTCTATATTCATCTGTGCCAGTGAATGACACATTGTTTCTATTAATTATATTTTTGCACATTTTCATCTCTTTCATATAGGATTCCTATAAAGCTTCTGAAACTTGAAATGATGGAAGTTTTGCTGGAACAGAAACCAGTTATTAAAAGTGGGTAGGATACAATTGCAGTCACTCTCAGTCGGAGGTGTAATACCCCTCTTTGGGCACCCTCCACACAAGGTATTGAAGAGCAGAGCCATTCCAGTAACAAAACAGTTTAGAAAGGATTCGCAGTATAAGAGAGATGGGACTAATTAGGCAAGGAGCCATTGATCGTTGTGAGGTTTTTGCAGGAGCAGAGGAAGGTGGCTGGCATCCAAACCCTACATTTCCTGGAATACAGAGAAAAAAGCAGTATCTAAAATGGTAATGTTTGGATGCACATTGAAAGATTGCCATGCTGCGAGTATGCTATAGAGAACTAAAATAAAAAAGACAGTTAAGTCAAAAACTGTGAAGTGCAAAAAAAAAAAAAAAAAAGACGTTTTTTGTTTGTGGAGTGAAACAGGAGTGTTTGACAACACTGAAGATTCTGCATGTGCTTAGGAATGTGGCTATGACGACACAGAGTAATTCTGGCAAGAGGCAACCTTGTCAAAGACTTCCCAAAGTGCTTCAGTGCAACCAAGAGTATGAACTGCTGTCATTAATTAGTTTCCTGCATTAATTCACTCTTAGTTTCTCTTTCTAAGGATCCGACCTTAAAGACACTTGAAGTCCAGTGTAGTTTCCTTTTGACTTAGCAGACTGGCTCAGGCTCTAAGTCTCAGGACCATTCTGCCTAAATGGAAAGTATCCTAATGCAAAGACTCCTAATCTAAGGACCACAATCCTCCAAGACTGCCTTTTATAGTCAATAGATACCTACCTACCTACACTGAGATTCTAGGCAGGATAGATTGCCTTCTGGAGTTGTTTCTCCCTCTATTGACTCCAAGAACTCAGGGAGAGTAGGCTCCTAGTTAGGTAGCACAGGTGTTTAAACTGGTTGAAATTTGGTCTCATTATGCAGACAAAAGAGTATTTGTTTGAAGATACTATATGAGACAAAACATGAATTCAAAATGAGAAATAAGTATTTATCTAAAGTAAAATTTAAAAGTTACTTACCATTTCACTGATGAGTACAATGTCACTAATCTGAAGAGGAATTCCCAGAGTTTCATATGACTAATACATAGTTTAACAGCATTAATGTTTTATATAATATCCTATACATCAAGGAAAACATATATAATGACTAAATCAGTATTTGTTGGTTTAGAGAAGATAAAGTACAAATATTTGAGCTCAAATCAGTCCCTTCTCTGGAAGATTATAAGGTTTTCTTGAGATGATTCCAAGTATTGATTCAGCCTCGCCTTAAGAAAAGAAGAAACTACTGTGGTGACAGCTCTGCCTTCATGTTCCCCCCTCTAAACCTGTAATAAATACATAAAAAATCTTTTTCCACAGAATTAAGGGTCTTTTTTTAGGTTATTGATGGCTATACTACCTCTCAGGTTGACTTCAGAATTTAAAAGAAATTGTACATACGGTGCCCTTCCTCCACAGCATGTCTTAATCCCTGACCAGTGAGATGTTATTTTTTAATGTTCAGAGCAATCCATTTCTCCACAGAGAAGAGACACCAAGCACTCGAGTGACCTGAGCCTATTTCAGCAAACTCCCAGAAAGATGGCTTTTTGTCTTGGGAAAATTATCAAAAGCCTTCCACTTATTCTGTCTGGCCCAAAGCACAAAAAGCAGCTAGATTTAGACAAAACAAATCTATGAAGGCAAGGAAACTTCGGGCTATGACTACATGTATTTCGGCTGATTGCATGTTTACCAAAGCATTATTTTTTATATTTGCAAGGTATAATCAAGCATTTTCCTTTGTGAGACGCATTCTTAATCTCATGACCTAGTTCTTCAGTGGGGTTGCATTTTAGAAATTCTTATATTGGACTTCTGCTACTTAGAAGGTTCCAGGAATGTTCCCTTCATTAGAAAAAAAAACAACAACAACAACAACAAAAAACCAACCTCAAAACAAAACACCATCTGCAGTGTTCTTTTCTCAAAAGGAAAGAAAACTGTCTTAATATGAGAGGAATTAAAAAGAGGGAATACACATGTACATTCAGTCTGTAAAGAAACCTTGCACTTTCAAACATTCTAAATGTTTTTAAAAATTAAAAAAAAAATTAATATAAGCTTCTGCATCATAGCTGTTATCTTCTTTAATCCTCAGAGAGTCCTCTGTGCCTCATGACTTTGGAAAGAATTAAGAAACAGCTCATCTTAGAGCCCATTGTGCATTCCCCTTAGTACCATTTTCTTCTTTTCCTACAATTACTAGGATTTATTTTCTTCCCTTGAAAATAGGACTTTTGTCTCATTTGAGTCCTTGCTATTTAATTCCTACTTGAAGTCATAATCCTCCCTGTCACATCACACCAATCTCTTCGTAGCCAATTCTGATTTCACGGGCAGGATTTTGACTTAGGAAGAACTGATTATTTAGGTACACCTTCTGTAGCAGGATTTAGTCCTTCTGAAACATACTAAGTAAGGAATACTGCAACCAGACAATTCTAATGAAGTAAACATAAGGTACAAGCTGTGAAATTTAGAGTTCTTGGCTATCACTTCCCAATAACATATTAATTAAGAAGTTAATAGAGTGTATTCTTTTCCTTCCAAGATACTGCTTTGGAGAGACACCTCTCTGATATACAAGCTGTCCACAAAAATTTAAGGTGAGGTGATCATTTTTCCAGTCAATGGTGTCAGAAAAGTCTCTAAACCTCAACTGGTTTCAAATTTCTGACTTAAAACAAAACAAATGTTGTAATGCTACATGGTACCCACTTGCCCAAACATACAGGGCTCATTTGGGGATTTTTTCCATTTTCTGATGAAATGTGTAAATCTCTGAAACAACTTTGAGATTGCAACAGGAATCCAGGTGTTTCTTTAATGGAACCCGTTCCCATGGGTTCTCTCTATGGATAGAAAATCCTTTGTTGCCAGACTTCTATTCAGGAAAAACTGCAAAGAAAAAAAACAACTTAAAGCAGTAAATGATTTTTGTAAAGTTAGGCATGTAAAAAAAAAAATAAGAGCAGTTACTGATTGCAAAAAGAATCTACAGCTGACAAGGAAACCTCTTGATTTTCAGGAGAGGAAGTCCTGTATAATTGTCTCAGTGCTAAGCTGACAGGATCATATATTGGGATTTATGAATGCTACAGGACTGTCCCTCTGTAGCACCAAATAAAACCTCCCATTCCATGTGGGAGAAGAAGATCCATATCATTGAAAGCTCAATACCTATAGTTGTCCAACTGATTTCAATTTAATGGATTAATTTACAGGATACCATGTAGTGAACATTTAAACTAGAAAAAAAAAAAAAAAGCAACAAACCAACAGACAACAGAAAGTATCTTTTATTTAATGTGATATTTTATTTCAAGTGAAATATGAAATCGGTCATCATCACAAGTTTTCCTATACTAGAGTTTGCATTCAAACATTTTTAAACCTTTTCTCTCTGTGCTTTCAAGCATTTCTTGTAGGAACAGCTTAGAGGCTACAACATTGAAAGTGTTCATCTTTTTCGTGGGAACTTAGGAGTGAATATATACTGGAGCTGAGCATATCATTAAAGTACAGAAAAGAGTTAACTCTCAAGCATCAAAGTGTATTTGGTTTATTTTTGCTTTGGGTTTGGCATATATCTCAAATAGCTTATCAGAGTGAAACGTTTGGTCGTAAAATTTTCGCATATAAAGGAACCCATTAATTCCGTGATTCTTTTCGAAACCTCTTACTACCAAACGGAAACACACACAAATTAGGAGGAATACCTTCTGGTTTCTTCGTGCAAGGTCTGTGAAGAAGACATAGAGCGGTTTCAGAATCTTGATTAAAAAATATAGACCGTTCCCTCTATTTATCGGCACTATCAGAGCGGCACGCAGAGGTCGGGAAATTACGTGCCCGTCTAGCGCGGAGACCCAGCGGTCCCACGAGCTCGGCAGCGGCTGGAGGCGGCGGCGGGGCCGGGGCGGGCGAGCGGCGGCGCGGGCAGGGCGCTGGGGGTGCGCGGAACGCGGGGGGCTCGCCCGGCCCCGCAGCGGCGCCCCGGCGGAGCTCACTTCCCGTCATCCACGCGCCATCTAGCGTCGGGAAAAGGGACGCGGCTCGGCACGGGAGCGGAACGGAGAGGAGGAGGAAAAGGCTCCCACACCCGTCCCAGCTCTCGCCGTTCCCAAAGCTGGTAAGAGCCATTTGGATATTGCAACCAGAACTCCGGAGTGGCT
>VZRR01011981.1:0-37537 GCA_013398015.1 Oreocharis arfaki | reverse complement strand
GGGGGGGGGACATGATCCACAGCCGACCGCCGAGCCCTACTGCACCCTCGCACCCCTGCCGCGCTCCCCCCCGCCCGCCTCGGCCCCCGGCCTCTCCCGCCCCCAGGGAGCTCCTGCCCTTCTCCCGCTCCACGGCCAGGCTCCCCGGCTTCGCCTTTCGCCGCCCGCTCGGGCGCTTCCGGGGATACCCATTGCAGCCCTCCTACTGCATGTGTCTCCAAAGCCCCCGCTCCTACCCCCGCCAGGACCGCGGCGCTCTGCCCGACCCCGGTCTCCTCGCCGCACATCAGCCCCTGTCCGTGCCCCGATGCCCCGTCCGGGGGAGAGCCCCGCTCCTCCCGCTCCCTCTCTGTGCGATGCTCCCCGCTCCCGGCGCGCCATCCCCGGCATCCCTCTGCCCTTCAAAGCATTTCCTGCAAGGAAAACTTGCCTTAAAGTTTAATGCTGCCGCCCGGAGCTCCTCCCCCTGCCCCGCTGGCTCCCCCGGCCCCTAGCCGGGGTCTGGAGGAGTCTCCGGGCGGCGATTAAAGGTCAGGGAGAGGGTTCGTCCCGCCGCTGCTCCAGGGCTGCCGCCGGGAAGGGGGGCGGCCCGCCCATCCCCTCCGCCCCGCCACGGCGAGCGGCTACGGCGCTGGCGGCCCCGCTGCAGCCGCCCGGGAAGGGCTCCGCTGGCTGCCGCGGCCCGGCTCCGGCGGCGGCTGCATCGCGCGTGGAAGAAAATCTCCTTCCAGGTGGCTGCACAGCTGCACCAGAGCTACTAGCCGGCTCCAGGGGCTAGTGCTTTGAGGACTGTTGTTTCCATCCAGGGGCCTCGAATGGAGACTTTATATCCAAAGGATCTGGCTGTTAGAGTAGCTGTTTTTAATACAGGGATTTCCAAGTGCCCTCGTTTATTGTCCTAACAGTCTAACCAGCGCCTGGAAAGCATATTCTGGGGTGAAAAAGTGGAGGAAACAAAAAGGAAGCATAAAGGTTTTCAGTTCATACTGAATATCACAAAAATATTCAGAAATTCTGCTGCCTCAAGAATGTGTGAGAATTTGTATTTTTCTTTTCCCTCTTTATTTTAGTGGCTGGACCAGAACTGTCTTTAGATTGACTCCCTTAGCTGTAATAGGTGTTTGGAACCATGGCGGCAGGTGTAGCAGCGTGGTTACCCTTTGCCAGGGCAGCAGCCATAGGATGGATGCCAGTGGCTACTGGTCCCATGCCAGCTGCTCCACGGCAGGAGAGAAAGCGAAGCCAGGACTCTCTGATTGTGCTGAATGTGAGTGGCATCCAGTTCCAGACATGGCTGGACACCTTAGAGCGCTACCCTGACACTCTGCTGGGCAGTTCAGAGCGGGACTTTTTCTATCACCCTGAGACACAGCAGTACTTTTTTGACCGGGATCCTGACATTTTCCGTCATATTCTCAACTTCTACCGTACTGGGAAGCTTCATTATCCCCGCCAGGAGTGCATCTCAGCTTATGATGAGGAGCTGGCCTTCTTTGGCATCATCCCTGAGATCATTGGTGACTGCTGTTATGAGGAGTACAAGGATCGCCGGCGTGAGAATGCTGAGCGCCTGCAGGATGATGCTGATACGGATCATGTACCTGAGAGCTCCCTACCCTCAATGACAGCTCGTCAGAGGATGTGGAGGGCCTTTGAAAACCCACACACCAGTACCCTGGCTCTGGTCTTCTACTATGTCACTGGTTTCTTTATTGCCGTCTCTGTTATTGCCAATGTGGTGGAGACAGTGCCCTGTGGGGTAAGCCCAGGTCGCATCAAAGAGCTGCCCTGTGGAGAGCGGTATGCGGTGGCTTTCTTCTGTCTGGATACTGCCTGTGTAATGATCTTCACAGTTGAATATCTCCTACGTCTGCTGGCAGCTCCTAGTCGCTACAAATTTGTGCGCAGTGTCATGAGTATCATTGATGTGGTGGCCATTATGCCATATTACATTGGCCTGGTGATGACAGATAATGAGGATGTCAGTGGGGCTTTTGTGACATTAAGAGTCTTTCGTGTCTTCAGGATCTTTAAGTTTTCCCGCCACTCACAGGGTCTGCGCATCCTGGGCTATACGCTGAAAAGCTGTGCCTCAGAGTTAGGCTTCCTCCTCTTCTCACTCACTATGGCCATCATCATCTTTGCCACAGTCATGTACTATGCAGAGAAGGGTTCATCAGCCAGCAAGTTCACCAGCATCCCTGCAGCCTTCTGGTACACCATCGTCACCATGACAACACTGGGGTAAGTGCAGCTGGTGTTTGGTTACAGCCAACATTTCAACAAGTGTATTGGCACGAGCGGAAAATACTCAATTTTAAAAAAATGGTGATAGAAAAAAATGTGAGGGTAAGTTTTTGTTACAGAACTTTATGAATACAACTTGTGACTTCCTTCTACATGTTTTACATGTTTAAGAGAGTAAACAGCATTGCTGAAATTAAAATAGCCCAAATCCAAAAACTTCAAAAAACCTGAAAAAGCAAACAACGAGACAAAGCAAGAAATTCTTGAAACTACTTGGTTTTGGACAGCGAAATTGGAATATTTTATGAGTATCTGTGAGTTATCAGTGGATTTTTAATGGAGTATTGTCTTTGCTGGCAGGATCTGTTACAGTGTTGCTAAAGTAGCAATATTTATAAGGGGAACTGAAGTGCAAGCTTGTAATTTGATCAGTATGTGGATCTACCATTTTGTTTTAAGTCATGTGTTGACATAGACCTGGATATTGAGTTTGTTATTACAAAACGATTTGTTTTCATGAAGATCATACCTTGTCTTAAAAAAAAAAATCCTGATTTTATTTAAGACACTGGACACATTTCCTTTGATTTTCATGGACCTGTAACTTTTAAATCATGAGTGTCAAGCTACACTGACTGGTGACACACACTGGAAAATGATCTGAGGAAGTGCGAGACATATGACACATCAAGCATGTGTCTTTGAATATAATTCTTACGGCAATACAATTTCTTTCAGGGAATAGGGGTTAAAAAGTGTCACTGTTGACATTAGAATTCAATGCAGTTTAATAGAAAGATGTGAGAAAGTATTATTTTATGAAGTCTCTGATACCAGCATCTGATTGTATCAGCTGATTCTGTTCACCAAGTTATAAAATGCATTTGTCTGTAATTACAACAGGGATTTAGAAGGTTGAGTAATTTGAGATGACAATTTTTCCCTGTTCTTAATTTTGAGTTGTATAAGACCATCTATGAAACTGAAAATTTGTTGATTCATTAGAAACTGACTTAGTTATTTAATAATTACAGATACTAAATGACAAACTTGGCACTTTCATTAAGGCAAAACCCATCATTTTGTTAGCATTTTACCAGATCTTGTTGGGACTGTTGAGATTTATGAAACATGTACAACTTTTAAATTTAACAAAATGAAAGTGCATTATTAAACTATTATGAAAAGCTTGATTTATTATGTGCAATTGTAATTTACTTGGGAAACGCACATACGAAATATTGAAAAAGATAAAGGGAATGTCTTATGCCACCATTTTTTATACAAAGCTTTTATCTTCAGTGTGATATAACAAATGAAGATAAATATAGTGCATAGTAAATATTTCATACTTCTTGTAAGGGCAAGTTATGCTAAAAAGGAGTGACAAGAGCTTTGGGGATTTTAATCTGCCTTTTAGGTTCCTGGGTGGTTTTTTGGTTTTCATTTTCTGTTACTGGTGACAAATAGAAGGGACCAGTTAGCAGAAGAAACAAGTTAGGCTTGATAACTAGTTCCACACCTCCTGTATTTTCTGATGCTAATATATTTTACCACTTATTTTAAATTAGAACAGTGATGGTTTCAAGAAAGAATTGACTGATATTTATAAAGTATATTGTTAATATAAAAGAACTGAAGCTGGTCTATGAGGGGTTTTTGTAACAAAAGCTACTTTCTGAGTAAGTTGTTTCCACGCTCATGCACAACGTGGAAAGTACTTGTCCATGGTACTGAACAGAAACTTTTCTTGTTTTATGCCCTAATTGCAACTGATTATAACATAGGTATGGTATCACAGCTGGTGTTAATATGATTTGTTTGTTTCTTTGGCACACACACACGAGTTTTATTCTCTAGTTCCAGGTTTTAAAGTATTACTCTGTTACTCTGAGTAACATTCTCAAAAGTACTGCTGAAATTTGAACATAATTTCGAATCTCTTTGAATACAACCTAAGAACCTGTTTTTAAGTACGCAGTGACACAGTATTTTGGTCTCAAGTGGAACAAAAGGGGTTAAAGAGAATCCACTCATGCTTGACTCCTTTTTCAAGGCAGTTTGCACAGAGGAAGTTTTGAGCAGGTTGAACAGAGATCCAAAGTCTCACCCTCAGGAGTTCAGGTATGATACAGGTTCAAATATGACAGCCATCACCAATTTCTATGAAATCTTTAATCAGTGCATTAGCTAGATTATGTCCTTTTAATAACATCATGGTAACTATATAAAGATTATGTTTAAATGTTAAGAATATGTGAACAATTTAAATAAAATTAGCATAATAAAAGCTTTGAAATCTTTTTAGTTGATGGAATAATTGCACAAAAGGAGAGGGAAATTACAAGGAAAAGCATCAAGGGTCAGTGAAAGCTGATTGTAATTAGTACTGATACCTTTTCTACGTACTAAAGCTCATCACCTCTTTACTAATATAGAACTCCTGTTCATTTTAACTTTAGTTTTAGCTGAATCATGGGTGTGTAAATCGACTCGATGGGAACAACTTTTCTCTTTTAGAAACAAAGGTTGATGAAGTCCTTATGTTTTAAATGACAGTAGCACACAGCAGGTTATGTAAAATACTACAAAAATACATGAAAGCTAGTAGCGAATAATAGATTGACATGAAATTGAGTTTTTGAGTCTTGGTGTCATTGGCATATTTTTCTAGATAGCAAGGGTATTGAGTAAGCGACCTTTGCAATTTGGGGAGTTATTACCTTGGAAGCAGAGCTGTATTTCTCAGTTCTGCATGATTGCTGAGCAATTAAAGTGTCTTTAAAAAACATAGATTACATTTTCCTCTGCAGAGTGCTAGTGACTTCAAATATTACTGTATTTTTGCCTCCAAGGATATCCCAGCTATTAACTGCTCTTGACTGCTCTGCTCAGGTAGTACATGTACATGTAAATGTTACATGAAATAGATGGAAAAAAAATGAAAGGAAGGGAAGAAAGGAGGAAAGGAAGAAAGAGAGTGGGAGAAAGAGATAAACACAGAGAGAGAAAGAGAAGAGAAAGATGAGTCTAGAAAAAGAGCATGCATACTTTCAGGAACTGAACTATCTTATTTGAAACTTCAAACTAGTGTTTTATCAGGATTAATTGTAGCAAAAGTAAAGTAGGAAAAAGAGGAGAAAAGAGAATAAAATTGAAAGAGGTCACAAAACATTTTATGGAAATCCAAGATAACAGTGGAAAGCACAGAAGGGACATAAAGGTCAAGAATCAGGTTAGTGTGAAACTTGTCAGAGAAAAAAGCTCAAGTCTATTGAACTGGGACTGGCAGACCTCCGTAGGGGCTTGTGAACATCTACACCCATAGTGACAGTTCTGTCACTTTTTGCTGTCACTTTATAACATGACAATCTAATAACTTTCCATCTGCCCTGTCAGTAGCCAGCAAATGAGCTGGAATAGCTGGTATGGTTTTGATGGTGTAAGGATATTGTTTGTTCCCAAGTCAGTCAGAGCTATAGTGTAGTTTGTGTTTTATGAAGATACTATACTTTAAATAAGGAATGTAGTGCTCTTCTGTGACTAGTTCTAAAGCAATCTCACTGCTATATTAAAATTCTATTTTTATAGCCTTTACATTGGGTAGCTTTGTCAAGGCACACAATGCTTCTGTAGATGAGCACAATACTTTATGAAGGGAAGCTTAAACTCAAGACTACTCATTTATTTGCTTTGATTGTATAAACTGGAGGCGTGTCTTTCAGAAAAGATAAAGCAACTATTTGTTTTCATTACTTGTTAATATAGCCTATAATGTGTGAGGAAACCCACTTAAGATATATGAAATTCTCTGAAGACTTTATAATAAACAGATGACTAGATATGATAACAGAAGGCCTCAATCAGTGAACAGGGGAAGAGAGCAATGGATTTCCTTTTCCTGCACATTCGTGTTCTTTGCCATCTTCAGTCCTTTTTCCATTCTGTTTTCATCACTACGGGTATATTCTATCTATTTCTTTTCTCCATTATTTATTCAAACTACCACTTTTCATAGTTTTCGTGGTTGGGGTTTGTCTGCTGGTTGACACCTTTCCTCCTTATTTCGAGACAAGGTTAACATTTGTAATAAGACCCGACTGCTCGTTTTTTCTAGATTCCTAATTCACCCTTCACAACTAGATCACATCTTTCATTTGTCATCATTGTCATTCATTTGACCTGAACTTTCCTCAGAACAGATTTTTTGATCTGACCTTTTTTTGATGGATTTTTCCATATGAGCATCATAAAGTTTCCACATCATCACTTTTTTTCTCAAATGCCACACATATTCTCTTCTCTTTTCTCACCACTGTGCGATTTCCAGTGTGTTTAGTTCTGTATAGTGTCTGCATTTTTTAGCTTGAAACAATCCATCTCTTCAGAACTTTTATTAAAAAATTGAGTTTAATAAAATCTGGAAAGAGAGAACAAAATTCAAAATATTTGTTTTGTGAAAAATTTCATTAAAAGTTTGGATATATTCTTATGAATAACATTAAAAATGTAAAGACTCACGAAGTTAGAGTATTATTTCTGTGTCTTGTATATACATATTGCTCATTCATTTTTTGTTCATTATTTTCAACCCTGTTTCAAGTAGAATTTTTCTATTTTTATCTTCTTGTGTACAACCTAGTGGATTTTGTATTTTACAAATGTGTTTGATGTCTCAATCTATTTTCTCTTCACAGCAGAGACATTTAGCCTATATAACAGAGGAGAGACGAAGTGTAGTTGTGATCACCTTCAAAGCACATTACTAGATATTCAAAAAGGGCTGCAAGGAGAATCTGTTATACTAAGGGTCATTTTGATTACAGTAAAAAAAAAATTTGTTCTGGAACAAAAAGATTACTCAAACTATATTGGGCTGCTGTTGCTTGACAGAGAGTAGAGTAATTGTATTCTTATTTAGTTGCACTGGGGACCAGCTTTCCTCTTCAAAAAATCCTGAAAATCTCTTAGAGGAAGAGGACTTAGCTTGTTTCACTCATTTTTCTTGAGCATGAATTTCCTTAGTTCAGTTATGAAGAGCATGAAGGTGATACTTAATAAGTAGATCTTCCTGCTCAGGATCTGATGTATTTGCTCCTTTGGTAGAAACAGATGGAATTTTGTTTCCTTGTTGTTAATGTGAGACAAGAATAAGAATAATTAGATTAGTGTGGACCTGGATGTAGCATAGGAATATGCTTAGTACAGCAGAACAAATCATCTCGGAGAGTATGACTAGTGCCTGATCTATTAATTAGGGCCTATCATTCAAGTAATCATCAGTTAATACTGTCATTTTAGTAAAATCTTTAGGTGATCAAACCCAAGAAGTTCAAACTGAGTGATGACAATCCGTATGTGACTCACATCATTGTGCCTCTGTCTAAGATGAAAAATTTGCAATATAAAAGCCTTATAAATCTATGAATACAGTGTTAGAAATAGTGCCTACTATGCAAAAAAAAATCTGGAAATGGAAATGTATTTCTGCACAGGGGGCATAAATACCGCAGAAATAAAGTGACTATTCAAAATAAGTTGAGAACATCTTGCAACTTCAGAGTGACAATTAAGTTTTTAGACATTCAAAAGAAAGTCTAATGAATTACTCCTTTTACTTGATTTTTATGACATTATAGTCCATTGGAAGAAGTTCGTAATTTTCATCATGGTAAGCTGATGAGAGAAGAATCTGGTTCATCAAGGTTTAAGATTATAGAGTGTTCCAAAGAGAGAGTATAAATTAGAAATAAAGAAACAATGTTTAAGATCGGCCTTAACAGGTTTCATCAGTTACCTGACAACAGAGCTGACAGAGTGATGGAAAAGATTCTGTATATTCCTGTACCTGTCATTTATTGGGCAATAGATAGGAGCACAGATTTTTCTGGAAGACACAGTCTTTAAAACGTTTTTTTTTTTTTTTCTGAATTGATTATGCAGTGGAGAAAAGGTTTTTGAATTTACAGACAGTACTTTAAAATGATAGCTCTATGCTACACTTCCTAGAACAATGATAGTCACCATGCTTGGACTACACATTTAGGAGCCTAATTTCCACTACTATTTCTTAAATATTTTTTATGCAGCATATGATTTTGATTTTCCTGTGCCTCTGGTAATGTTTTATAAAGCTCTTGTTAAGTAAAAAAGCTGTGGGCTTTGTTTGGATAAAAAAAATCAATTTTCACCACACAATGAAGCTTGCATTATTTCTACAGCATAGACTTAAATACATGTGATTTGAGATGAAATAAAAAATAATGCTTTGACTAGAGTATCTGATGTGTAACGTGTATGAGTGTCCTGTAGAAAAATACTAGATACAAAAATTTGCTCAGGTATCTGGTGTATGAAAGCTCAGATTTAAACATGAACACCTATGAAGATCATGTTATCAATGCATAAAAAGAATAAAACCTAACAGGATTCAGCTCTATTATAATTCAAATGAGACTGCACTCCTTTTCTCATAGCAGCATAGACACAGCTTATGCGTTATTAGGAGATACTTCTTAATGTACCTAGTTACCAGTTCAGCATTCCCACTACCATGAGTTCAAATTCCAGCAGTTAAGTGCATTGACAAAAGCTGACAAAACAGTAAAAGACTGCTATCTGTCTGATTATTAAAGATACAAAGATATCAGTCATATAAACAATTGTAATTTTTGTATATTTAGAAAAGCAGTTTCCTTTCTTATATTCCACTGCGCAATACTGTTCCTTACTTATCTGCAGATCTCCATCCTGAAGGTGAAAGCCTTAGGAGCAACTGCGTAAATGTCCTTAATTAGACCATGATTCTTCAGTTACAGAAAATGTGAGGTTGCTAAAAAACCTAGAAATATGTTATTAGTATGAATAAAGTAAAATTTTGCGTATTTAAAGTATTTAGGAATAGTATTTTGCATTTCATCCCTGTTTTTTCAGTTTCATCTGTGTTACTGGTTTCTTTGATCTGGTTGGTTTAACTGAGAATTCAAGTTTCACAGACACAGAGATCTCCTGGGTTTTTTAATTTATAGGACCCAAACACTAAAAGGAGGAATTTAAAGACATTTATGTGTCTGGAGATGAAGATAGGCATTCAACTTGAATTCTCAGAAGAAGCTTGGGTGTTAGAAACACAAAGGAGAACAGTTGAAGCAAGCCAGCTGTGAAACTAGGTACCCAGTCACCTTAGAAAATAGTATGTGCACAGGAATAACTTCTAGGATAAGTATAGAATACTGTACTCAGAGTTTGGGTATGTCCCTGTCCCAGAGTCAGGATCAAATGCCCCTATCAGAATCAAATGGATCCTGTTAGGGTTCAGGTCTTGTTAAAGTAGAATATGCCCTATTTTTACTTTAGAAAGGAGATGAGAGCGTTGTGTGTATGGTATGCTTAGGAAAGATGAATGAGTAATTCAAGTAAAAAAAGAAGGGTAACTGAAAGAGTGATGTAAATAATCCAAGGGATATATTTTTTGATCCTAATTTTCCATCTCTGTGGTTTTCAAACCAGGAGTTCAGCATGAAGAGATATGTAAGAAATGGAAGCTCTGACATGAAGATATTATTAATGGAAATGTTTTTAGAAACAGTGTGAAAAATCATGAAACAATGTCAGGCAGGTGATTCCATTTTTCAAAGAAACATGTAATCTGAAGATTTATTGGTTTCAATAGGTCTCTTATTTAGTTTATACACAGTAAATTTGTTAAGATCCTGATGTGTGGTAAGAAAAAGTAATTCTCAGTTTTGACCACTGCAAAATCATCCCCTTCTCTGGTAGGGTGGCAAACATTCTTACTTTGTGTCTACTTGATTTTTTAATGAACATTATGTAGGAGGTTTTGAGAAGTACTTTGCCTGCCTCTGTGTTTTCTTTTTGTGCAGTAACATGAGCTTTTTAAGCAGAGTCTACAGCTCTGCTAGTTGATTTTTACCTTAATCTCTGTTCCTAAATGAAGCATATTTAAAGCACATTTTCCTGTTTTTTCCTGATTCTTTGTACAAATATTTATCTCCTGAGGTAAGCATCTTGTATCACAGTTCTTTCTCTTTGAGGAAGCATTGTGATTTGTGAGCTGATTTTTACCCAGATGGTGTCTAGCTCAGTTTTTTACTTACTACCATTTCTGCTAAGGCTTTATATCAAAAAATAATATTATGAAGCAAAAATCCCAATATTGAGAACACTTGTGTATTTTTTAAAAATACAATCTATTACAATATCAGCATTAAAACAAAAATGTCGTAAAATATATATCTATATAAATAACTTTAGCTGTTTGATTATTGAAGACTCAGTGTCGTTAGCTAGAACGTCTTATAGTATAAAAGGCAGTATAAGCTTCTAGGATTTTATTTAATAACTCTGAGTACTTTGGTAAATTAAAATAAAGTAAGTGTGTTTCACTACAGTTTTAAATCTCTTGGATTAAGAGAATTAATCTTGGATTAAGAAGTAACTGTGAACCTCCTTGAAGGTATCTATAGGAGCCTAATTTTATGATAATACATTATAATGCTTTGATTAATTATTATTTTGGAAAAAAAATATTTTGAGGCCAGACTCCACCTTTTTTCAAATGTGTATCCAGAGATATGGATTTTTTTTTTCTACAAATTGTACTGGCAGATTCTCAAAATACTTTGGCTGATACACAGGGAACAGTCTTTCAAGTTATCACTTGGAAGCTTGGCCGTCCAGGCATTGCCTGTAAATGGCTGAGAGTTAGACTGTAAGGTTGTGAAGGAATTAATTTAGGATTGTGTAATAGTTTACAGTCTGAATGTGTCTTTTGCATCCTAACTTACTGCTTCTTTCATTAAGATGAACCCAGAGAGTTTTCTGTATGAGAGCACATGTAATATGAATGGGATCCTTAACTTTTCATTGTTGCTACTATTCATATCCCCCTTTTTTATAGCCCAAAAGAGTTTTATTATTGTTAGTGCCCTTACTTCCAGTTTCTGTAACTTTTATCTCTTCCACTTGCAGCCACTTAACAATTCCCTGAGCATCCTTATCAGCTGTGGGCAGCAACTACTGCACTGTGAAGAGTTGCTTAGGAACAAATTTGATGCTCTTTGACATGGTGGATTACAGCTGCAACATGCTGGTCCCCAACTCTCCTTCTTCCCACAGAGGAATAAAAAGCAGAGAGGTTGAAGATGTTTTCCAAATCTGATTGTGAAGAGCCTATATATTTTTTGGTTTAGGGCATCTAATCACTTTATTATTGATATACAACAGGTTAAGAATTGTGGCCTTTCTATTGAAGACACAGCAGTATTAAAAAATCTTTAGCAACAACTCTTTTTAACTCATTGTGATATATATACCACAGTATCTTGCACCACTTAGAGAATTGAGAACTTTCACTTTTTCTAAGGTTTTTGTTTGGGTTTGTTATTGATACATTTGTTTATATCAGCTGATGAAGTCCAAGTTGAGACATGAATATCATGGGCTAGAGATAGGAGAACTGGACAAAGAGAGTGTATACACCTATTCTCACACACCTAGCAAGAGCTATGGGTGCAGCTGTCTCTTGTGTTTATTTCATATGTACTTGTATAGAAAGAAACTTTCAATATTGTAAACTCTACACTGTTTGAGAATTTAGGTGGAATTTGCCATTTTAGCATCTGGATCAAAGCTTGAAAGAGTGCAAATTGAAGCTCTCCCTCAGACAGATAGAGTAAATCTATCCACAGACTGGCTTAATGATTTGAGTAGCTCAGTATTAGTTGTTTTCCGAGTGAAAGGGAAGCTCAAGTTTTATCTGATTTGCTTGTGAACAAAGTAATCAACCTAGAGTATGTTAATCTGTGTCAAAAGGTGCTGAGTTTTAGAGGTAAATATTACAAAGGAATCTCCTTACAAAATAAGCCCTAGGTAATATGTGATATGTATGCTGTGATTCTCAAATCATATGCTACTTCTGGCACCTCTCTCCCTTCATCCCATCACAGTCAGATCACTGTAGAAGCTGCAGCTGCTGAAAGGCTGCAACCATCATCATTCCTTTAGCCTGCAGTTTCTTTCCTGTGAAGACCCAAATTTTCAAAATTTAGTGCATTAAATAATTCATGGGAGAAGCAATTTTCTTGTCTTGCTGGTAAGCCGTTCAGCACGGTTCAGCCTCTTGCTGCGCTGGCAGAGCCGTGACAGTCTCTCTCCTCCTTGGGGGACAGGCACAGCTGCAGCCTGGAGATGATGCTGACTTGTTGTGTCTGGCACAGATGACTAATGAATTTTAAAATATAGACATCTTTGTGCAACAGTGCACATGTAAGACAAAATCCTAGTTGTGGGAGGGGGAGATAGGAACCAGTTTTGTTTCAGGTCTCTAGAAGATGGAAAAGAGTGCCTGGAGTGAACTGCCCAAATCCCTTTGGATGCAACTGCCTTCTGGCAACTGTCTGCCCTGAGCCCTCTTCACACCACGAGTACAGCACAATGTCTGTCAGGGAGTCATCCATGGAGTGGATTTACAGTGGGTTTGGCCATGCAATAGGAAAGAGATTTGGAGTCTTGCAACACTTTTGCAGACTGTACGTAAGCTTTCCCTATTACTCTGTGTGGTCACAACATTTAGTGTGTGCTGCTTGGTACGTCTTTGCAAACAAATGAAGGAAATACAGAGCAAAGTGATAGATGATTTGGAATACTGGACAGAAAAATGGATGGAAATATGGATTTAGATCCACACAAGTGGTTTTGAAAGATACTTGTGTCAAAAGGCTGAAAACAGGTTGGTTCATCTCTCTAGTCTCTCTCAGTGGTGTATCTTGTGCTTTAATATGCTTTCTGATACCTGCTTTGTAGCTCACCAGCTATTCTCAGAGGTTCCTTTGTTTTCAAAGCAAACAAATCCAAATGCAGCAGAAAGGTTTCCTTAAATAAACCTTTCATGTTGTCTATTCATAGTTCATTTCCCAGTCCCTATGTTTGTGTGGAAGGATAAAGCTATAGAATTTAGAGATTATATCTTAGGTGTGTAGTTTTTAAGGAAGACAATCAGGATATAAAACTATTTTAAAGGAGACAAATAGGACATGCTGTACAATAGAATTATTATGGAATAATCTGGAGGTGGAATTCCAACTTATTTCTCTGCCAGTTGCTTACTATCTCTGGGAGATATTTATAGGTCTTAACTTACTCCTCCAAAAGTTAAATAGTTCTGAACTAGTCATCCTTTTCTCACTTAGGAGGTAATGAAGAGAAGCAGGCATCTGGATGTGCTCATTCCTCTGCACTGAGTGTAAATGAAATTTATTATAATTAATAGAGACTTTAAATACCAAGTGGAAATGGATGAGATAAATCTCAGCCTCCATGGGTAGTTGGTTTGATCAACTCTCTTTGTTCCCAAGTTATGTAACTGTGAAAGGCCTATAACATATTCCTTTCAAAAATCATAGCAGAGTACATGCTTGGCATTTGATGGCAATTCCCACTTCATCAAAAAGCCAACATGTCTGCTACATTTAAACTCAAGATATTCTTGTTTTGTGTAGCCCTTAAACCCACTTCCGTGCTTTTGCCAATTTTTTGTCCTTTTCCAAACAATACAGCAAAAACTTTAAATTTGAAAAAAAAAAAGAGATTTAATGTTTGTGCTGGTTTAGAAGAAGCCTCTAGAAATTTGAAAGAAAATTTAAGTATCCACTGTAATTTTCTGTGGGAAAGAAGTCATTCTTCAAATTGCAATGGTTGTGAATTAAGATCTGGAGAGCTTGATTACCTTGACTACCCTTCAAAGGGTTGTAAACTGTTTCTGTTCTTCTGAACAGGAAACCTAAAGACCAAGCCACATGGTGGTCTTGTTAGCTGTTCCACCACCGTTCATTTCTAAAGTGTCCCAATGGAGACATGTCAGACATATCCCCCATGCGGCTGTTCTAATGTCCTCCAGGAGGTCTCAGAGCTCCAGACTGCAGTTAGGCGTTGCCAATACACACCTGTGAGGCGCAGACTGAAAATTTTAGAGACGCACTAAAATAAATTTCAGCAGGGACACTCTACTCATTGCAGCAGTCATTTTCATATTTAATTCAATTTAAAAAATACTATTATCTCTAAAGCTGCCTCTAGACTGAAGTATTACAGAAGCTTGAAGGCCATGACAGGGTATTATGGTCAAAACTGCTTCAGAGTTTACGTCTTTCTTGTCTTCCTTCTGGACTTTGTTCACTTCTCTGCAAATCATACCAATCTCTCTGGTAAGGGAGTTCTGTAATTTGGTATGAAATCCTGTTATCAATGACGATTTGGTTTAACTCATGTTAGTTTGTCTTCATGATCTGCTTTTCCAGAACAGCAAATCTCAAATTTGCCAGCTAATACAGTTCTATACAAGTGTGAAATAACATTTCCTTCAGTATGTTCCTTTTCTTTAGTGTAAGAGTTCATGAAATTTTGCTCTTCTATCCATGAAGTGGCATATTATTTTTTTTTGTGTGTGTCTGTGTGTCTGAGAAAAGAAATGAATGAACTACAGAAGAAACAATATTTGCTCTCTTTTCTTCCCCTCAAATGTCCAAGTTTATCATAAACTTCCAAATAAGTTTTAAAGAAAAAGTGCTATCCTGCATAACTAATGAAAGGTTGCTTCTCCTTCGAGGAGAAACGGTGGTTATTTCATAATCTGGGGCAACAATTTTGATTTAACATTTTTTTAAACATAGTTCTCTTCCCATTTGCAGTTCAAGCTAATGCTTTTGAAAAGCTAGAAGAGTGATGATAATGATGGGGAAGAAACTCATTCTTAAGCTTCTTGCTTACTTCTAAGTTGTCCTTGGAAAAAATCCTGGTATAAAGACAAGTTTTTTACATGCTTCTGAGATTTGAAGTTATATTTTTAATATGCCAACCCCTTTTCCACTGCCTTTAGAAACAAATTGAGAACAGGGACCTATGAAGCCGGTCTGCAAAGAAATTATTACCTAACTAATTTGCTAGAGATAAATAGATGAAGACAGTGTTAAAAACTGAATTGTTAGTCCTTCAAGAGAGCAGCCTGATAGTGGCTAGTGTTCTGCACCCGGCTGGAGTGATGGGATGTGAGGTGAGAGAGTGAAGGTGCGGGATTCTTTCTGAATCTTGACAAGAAAGGCACAACAACAAATGGCCTAATAAAGTAGATGTTTTAGTAACATAGAGTAAAGAGGAATATAGTTATCTAGTAAATTTTATACCCCTTCAGATGCTGAGAACCATGCATTTGCTTAGCATTGGATGGGTTGGGGAGGATTTTTCCACAGCATGCTGCACAGATCCTGTGCATGCAGAGATCTTTCTTTTGATCCTTTGTGGTATTGCATAATTTTTATTTATTTTTTGCAATAAAACAACTCTATTAATAAAGGATGTTTTCATGAGAAATTCTTGCTGCACTTTTAGATGCAGGCAAGGTCATACAGGTGGTGTAACCACCAGTACTAAGTTGCCTGCAGGCTCCTCTCTTACAGTGATCTGGTCAGGTTTATCCTGCAGACATGTGTATGCAACACAGTTTCACTGTTACATGTATCACTAATTTTCCAGTGTACTGTGGTTTCAGTCAGATTCACTACAACGGGTTTGTGGTGTGAGGTAAAAAAAAAATACACCTGTTTACAAGATTTCCTTACTTTACTATAAAAATTGGTAACTTATTTAGTGATTCTGCTTACAGACTTTGATCAGATAATTATAAAAAAGCCAAGAACTTTTGCAGTCAGATGAAGGGAAATGTCACTCCTATTTTCAAAAAGAGAAGAAAGGAGGATATGCAGAACCACATACTAGTGAGCTTTACCTCTGAGCCTGGGAAGATCATGGAGCAGATCCTCATGGAAGTAATTTTAAGACACATAAAACACAAGGAGGTGTTTCGAGAAAGCCAGCATGGCTTTCTTCAGGCAAATTGTGCCTGAACAATGTGGTGGCCCTCTATGATGGAGTGACTGCAACAGTTGACAAGGGAGGACAGACCAATGTCATCTACCAAAACTTCTGTAAGGCCTTTGACATGGTCCCCTACAACACTCTTATCTCCAGGTTGACTTGGGGGCTCTCATGGATGAAAAGCTGAACATGAGCCAGCGCTGTGTATTCACAGCCTGGAAAGCCAACTGCATCCTGGGCTGCATCAAAAGCAGCGTGGCCAGGAGGGTGAGGGGGGGGATTCTGCCCATCTACTCTGCCCTTGTGAGACCCCACCTGGCGAGCTGCATCCAGCTCTGGAGTCCTCAGCGCAATAAATACATGGACCTGTTGGAGAGGAACTAGAGGAGAGTCTCAAAGATGATCAGAGGGCTGGAGAACCTCCCCTATGAAGACAGGGCAGAGAGGGTTTGTGTTGTTCAGCCTGGAGAAGACAAGGCTCCAGGGAAACCTTTTTGTGGCCTTCTAGTACCTAAAGGACCTTATAAAAATGAAGACAGTGAATTTTTACACAGACAGATGATAGGGTAGTGATAGGACAAGGAGGAACAGCTTTAGACTGAAAGAGGAGATTTTTAGATTAGATGGTAGGAAAAAATTCTTTACTGGGAGGACAGTGAGGCACAGGAGCAGGTAGCCCAAAGAGGTTGTGGATACCCCATCCTTGGAAGTGTTCAAGGCCGAGTTGGATGGGGCTCTGAGCCGGCTGGTCTAGTGGAGGGTGCCCCTGCCCAAGGCCAGGGGGTTGGATTTAGATGATCTTTAAAGTCCCTTGCAACCCATAATGTTCTATGGTTCTAAGATAATACCAGAATAATTTGAATATGTTCAAATAAATATCCAGAACTTTTTCCAAAAGAATCCTTATATTTCTTCTAAAAATTTCACCATGAAACATCAAGAACTCTTGCAATGTAAGGTAATAGAAAATCTCTTCAGGAATCTTTGAACTTTTTTTCTTATGTGAGACTTTGATAAAAGTACGATGTACTTGGAAAATATAATTTATTAATTTCTTGTTTCCAAAAATACATGAATGAAATCCACTTATTTTTTATTCATTTTCTTTTAGAAATGTAGAACAAACCCCTAAAATTACACATTTGGCTTGTTTGATTTGAATTGCTTTTGGGATTTCAGTTCAAAGCAATTTTGATTTTTCATCCATGTGTGGAATGGAGAGTACTTTTAGAAACAAAGCTATGAAAGAACAATTTCATCTAATGGTGAAAGGCTACAAACTAGATATTACTGGTCCATTCTTTTTTTGACTGAAGAAACAATTAGAAAAATTAATGTCAAGATATCCACCAGTGCACATCAAATAAAAAAGATACAACTTCTGCCTTGGGAAGAAGTTACAGATTCCTGAAGGTATAACGTGTAGTATCACTGTGTTCATGCCTTTGCTTATGTCCTACCCATGCCATTTACTTCCAGCCATGGACAAGGCTTTAGTTTTACACTAATTCATCTCCTTCACCTCCGCCTCTCGTGTTCTCAGTTAGTGGAAATAACTGTGGTATGGAGCAAGCTTAGATTAGGGAGATACTTTTTTCATAAGTACTTTTTAAAGAATTATGGCCAATGGATGCATTATAGCTATTCTTAAGTACCAAAGGTTCAGAGTCTGCAAGAATATCATAGAACTTGAATACTGTGCAAACAGAAAAACAGATGCATTAAACTTGCAAATAGTTCTTACTACTCATACTTCAGCTGTTTGTATAATCAAAGGTCATAATCTACAAGGTGAGGAGAACTTTTGTCAGCTGCAGAACACTAAAACTTCACAAAAATTTCAATGTAAGGTGGAGAAATGCTGCAGCATCTTCAGGTCCCTGAATGGTTTGTAGGATTTAGTGGTATTCACTTGATCCAAAGCCCGTGGAAATCAAATAGTCTTTGGTTTGACCTGAGGAGGCATTGCATCAAAAAAACCTCTAGCAAGATATTGACCAGGACAACAGTTACTTTCTTGCATTATCTCAAACTCTAAGGATTTTATCCCAAATCCATGGGAGTGTTAACAGGCATTCCTACAGCACATGTATTGCTCTCACTACCTTATACAGACACAGGGTGAGAAAAACAAATTATAGAGTTCAATTATATATATTTGAAGCATAGCTTCATCAACAGGAAAAGAGTAAGATAGTACATTCCAACTTCTGGTATAACAGGTTTATCTGTTTTTTTGTCAGGAGGAAAATCTTAATAGGAAGCAAATGATGCAACATCTCCTCTGCTTACATGGGTGTTGAGTCATACATGACTCATTATGACCATTTCTGTGAAATACATTGAGTATTTCACAGAAATGGTCATAATCAACACTGGAGTAGAGAATTTGCTCAGAGTTTCTTACAGCTAAAAGGGGAAAAAGTTGGCAGGTTTTTTCGTGAGGTTATCAAAAGTCTTGCTAACTCACAGAAGCTTTCAGGCAACCTTGAAAGTATATCACGCACTAATATCATCAGAGAACATGACAGACAGAGCCTGATGTATCTAATTTTGGATTGGTATAACAGTGCTATTTAGAGCAATGAAGGTTTTATCTCCTGGTTGATCTGTTTACTGAAATAGTGAAAAATGTGCCATATATTACATCTCGTCATTATTCTGCTGGCATAAAGGACATTTGAATGGATAGTGCTGCCTATATTTTGGGATTGTCCTGCTAACTATATTAGTATAAGGTCATATACTGTACTCAGCACTAGTAAGACACCGCTGTCTGGGCCCCTGACTACAAGAAAGACATTGAGGGGCTGGAGAGCGTCCAGAGAAGGGCAGCGGAGCTGGTGGAGGTTCTGGAGAGTGAGTCTCATGAGGAGCAGCTGAGGGAGCTGAGGTTCTTTAGCATGAGGAAAAGGAGGCTCAGGGATGACCTTATCACTCTCTGCAACTACCTACAAGGAGGCTGTAGCCAGGTAGGGGTTCTCTTATCCTAAGTAACAAACAGGGGCAAACAGCCTCAAGTTGTTCCAGGAGAGGTTTAGATTGGATATTAGAAAAAAATTATTTCCTGGGAGGGCTCAAGCATTGGAATGGACTGCCCAGGGAAGTGGTTGAGTCACCATCCCTGAGTTGGTAAAGACTTGTAAATGTGGTACCTGAGTACATGGCTTAGTGGTGAACACAGAAGTCCTGGGTTAACAGTTTGTCTCAATGATCTTAGTGGTATTTTCTAACCTAGAAAATATGATTGCTTTAATTCTGTATATTAAATGGGCATAAAGAAGAAAACCTCATTTCCCTAACAAGAATCTAACAATCAGTTAAAATGAATGACTGGCTGAGTTTTATCAACAGCACAATGATTATTATATGGACTTAGGTGCTTGCTTGCCTTTCCACGTTAAAATCCATCACTCCTAGTGATCATCACACTTCCTTAGGTTCCTCCAATACATGATAACTATTAGCCAAATAATTTGTTTAATGAAAAACAAATAAACTTGCAGTTAATTTTTTTCTGATGTGAGACATGAATGCCAATACTCTGAAAATTCTGTAAGGACTGAGAGACTAGATTTTATTCTTGGGCTTTATTCCATTTCAGAGAACATTGCAGCTTTGCTGGCATGAATGCAGTGCATGAATGACTTTATGCATATTCACAACTGTTTCCTGGAAGGAAATGGCTTATTAAACAGTAATCATATAGCATATGTAAATGAGTTTTGTGGATAAACATGTATCTTTATCCTTATTGCCTGAGATTGGTTGTTGACTAAAAAAGTTTTTTTGATGACATTTAGTCTTCCAGAAATTTTACCAATCATCTTATGTCTGATTTTCTTTTCTGCCTGAGAAATTTCTTTTTCATTATCTTATATGTAAATAATGCTGATTTTTCTCTTGAGTCACATACTTGAAGAAAAACCCCCTAAATTTAGAAGTGTCTAAGTATTAGCCTAGGTGAGATGCTCAAATATATGTGTCTACTTTCAGGTGAGGAAAATCACTCTCTAGACTTAATGACTGCAATGGGAGCTTCAATACTAACTGAGGTACAAAAACCTACGTACATAGAACAGAAGTGTCTTCACTTTCTACTTGACTGCCATTACAGGAGAGCAAAATGAAATGGTTATAATGTCAGAGCTGAGAATTATTTTTGTTTATTCCTTTTTATACTTCCCTTCATATTTGGGGGTCCTGCTCTGTTTAATGAAATCATGCAATTTAACTGTTCCTCATTCCATTTCCAAGCTTCTTTCCCCAAGGTTCTTTTCCCTAATGGCATCATCCACTCAAACAGAGTTGCAGCAACTTCCTCAGGAGAAAGGAATCAGAATATATTGAACAGGTCACCTCAGAAAAAAAATATTTTCTCTTGAGGCATTATGGTTATATTGCAGTAGCCTCTGTACATGTCTTTAAAGAGTATCAGATAAATATTTTTCTGCTAAATGAATAAAAGAGGAAAATCATAAAAAACTCACAGCATTTGAATCTCCTGTCCTTGATAGTGTATTTAATAAACAGTGGAAAACACAACTGAATTTTTGTTCCAGTATATAAAATATTGCTAGAAGAAAAAAAAATGCATAGGAATATAATGAAACCATACTACAAACTAGTGAAATGAAATGAGAGAACTTTCAATGAATAAAACTAAAGAAATATGCATCATGAACACTATGTCTTATGATAAAAAAGGCCAGTAGAAACTACAGGAAACACTGTACTTGCTGTATTTGAAAAATACTGGTAAATATTTTGTCTTTTTAAATGTAGAAGTCATTTCATGGTAGTTTCTTTTAATTTGTGACAGTCTTATTGATCTAATAAAAAAGAGGAACATTTTTTACTTGTGCATTTTTTTAATAAGCAGCAATATAGATAAATGAGTGGAAAAATTAGTGATTTCTACCAGCCTTTGGGGTTGAAGGCAAAGCCCACAGGAGCTAATGGAAAGGCTTTCTTTTTCCTCAGCAGGTTTTAGAGCAGGATTTTAGTTATGTCTTATGGTATATAATGTAATATTCCTGTATCATTAGTTCATTCTAGTGGGAGCTGGAGTGTCATATTTTACCCCCATAAAATCCAAGGTAAAAGTTGTGACCTGCTTTTCTTATAAGAAAAGAAGGCAATGCTCTTATGGATGGGCTGGAAATGTTAATGAAAACTGAAAACACTTGTAGAATTTTTTGTTTTTTAAATGTTAAATGTGTCATGGAAAGGTTTACTTACTTTATGGAATCCACTTTAAAATGTGTGTCTCGGCCGTCAGGTTGGAACATATCAATGTGTAAAAAATGCAATTACTCCTCGGGGATGAGGTGAACTCTGATAGTTAGATGCTGTGCAAGCTTCTGAGACCAGACACTGTGACGATTTTGTAGGCATCTCATTAACGAATTGTAGTGCTGCAGCATGCTCTGCTTTACTTATTTATTGAAGAGATAATGGGAAATAACTGGTTTCTTTGTGAAGTCATAAATAATATGACAGAAGGATATTAAATGCACTGAGATGTGACAGAGAAGCTAAAAACTTGTGGGGTTTAGTATTTTATGGTGCCAGTTCTCCTTTACCAGTACATGTAAAACCAATAGATATGTTTTAGCTGGTTTTGTGAACAATTACCAATTTAGTGTGCTAGCTACTGACAAGTGGGTGTCTTAAATCATAAACAGTATTTCCGTTTTGCTATTTTGCAGTAACATAGAGAAGTTACTAAAGAATAAATCTTCCTCCTCCTCTTTTGTCTTTCTTTTTTTTCCCTTCAGGTATTTTTCCTACTTTTCTAATTTTCCTGTTTCTAAATTTCCAGTGTGAAATATCTGTTCCACAAAATACGAACAGTTCTGACATTCACTCTGCATATTTTTTTTCTCCGTGGTAGTCTTCTCCTGATACTGCACACAAACTTACCCACAAGGTCCACTGTGGCTTCTCAGTACTTTGCACTCTTGATTAAAATAACAGCTACTTTTTTTCTCCCCTTTGGGTGCGTGTAGCTGAATTAAAGAGAGAAAAATGTGTTTTATTCTGAAGTGCAGACGTAGCACTGAGATCCAGATTGAGGCAGCACTGTCCTCTTCTGTCTTCATTGCTGTGCTTTTAGGTAAGAGATCTATCATGCAGTATATTGAGAATTTCGTCAGAGACTATGGTGACTAAAGAAGTAGAAATCTCATTGGTTAGTCTTGGGAATATTTCTGGGTAGCATGACCCCACAATTCTTTACCTTAGGTTTGCCTCTACATTTGGCATGAAGCTAGTACAGAAGACAGAGCTCCACAATGATGCAGTGAGTTTTATTTAGGTTCCTTTATCCTGTCCATCTTCATGGTACCCAACCACCTATATTGAAAACATCCTTCTACAATTTGAACGAGTTATTTTTCGTGGAGCAATAAGAGTTTCTTCTGGGTTGGTAGTTTAGATATTGTTGCAGCAGGCAAATGTTGAGGTCACAAATGTGTGGATGTCAGCCACTATGCCAGCCATGAGCATTTGGTTTTATAGTGTCCATTACCACCTCATCTAAACACTAAGCTCATCTCCTGAAACATGGCCTTTTTATTGGAGGAGTTCCAAGCATTTTCAGAAGGGATGCCGAGGCTTGTTATTTTTGCTTGCTTATCCCACTTACATAATTTTATAGCAGTGTAAATCTATTGTTTCACGAGCATCTCCTATTTTGCAGTAATGTGAAAATAGAGTGAGGCCTGATCTGGCATGCTCAACCTTTACACTGCCAGCAAAATACAATTTTAATTCATTTGAAGTAGGAAGTAGTAGGAAGTCAGAAACAGAGAAGCAATTCTATTGCGACTCAAGTGATGTGTGTATAAAAATTTAAGGTTAGAAACAATTTCCATCAACTATTCTATTATGTGATGATTATTATTGTAACTTACAATTTCTCTTCAGGGCCAGCAGTGCCATAATGACTCAAGAAAATGAAGTGTTAATTTTTCATTGAACAGTGGAGTGGTGACTTGGAAAAAGTAGAGTTTCATCTACTCAGTTCAAGTAACTGAGAAAGCACTGGATAAAATATCATTGAGTTCTGCAAAAAACAAGTTAGGGCCAGTCTTTCTCATAAATTTTAGGAAACTACAGAATACTTGATCTTTAAGTAAAGCAGATGACACTCATGTTGTGATCATATCTGTCCATTTCTGCTAGCTGTTTCATAGGGACTAGTCTTATAACTAACCTTTCCATGTTTGCACAGTTTGGATCATCCATCAGGGAAAAGTATCCACAAATGACTCGTTCTTCTGAACTTGGGGGTCTAATTTGGATAGTGTATGTCATTGTAACTATTTTTTTTTTCAACTCTTTGAGAGGTCTCTGAGACACAGAGCCCTTAACAGATTATTTCTATCACTGATCCATTCATCTAAGCAGCTACACATGGACAATCAAGGACGATAAATAGAGACCCTTGCCTGGAGTTTCAAGCAAGAGAGGTAATAGACTGAACCACTGTAATATTTTACCACGAGTGGCTCTGCATTCATTACTTTCCATGTTTAATAATATTACAAGCTATTTTGGCAAATAATTTTATGTTTCAGAAAGAATGCACTTAACATAGTTTGGTAAATTCTAGGTAATTTTTTTTGATAATAATACTGGGTATACATTAAAATGCCATAAACCAGTTCTGTTCATCAAGAGTAGTAGATATTCATTAATCGTATCAAGTATTAGGTGCATTTTACATTTTGGCTTTTCTTTCTGCTGAGATGGTAGTTATAGGCACAGATAGCTCATATTCACATTGTTGTGTAGCTTAATCCAATTTCCTCTGAGCAGTTATAACTTTTGAATAAGCTGCTTAAAAAAAAAGAATAAAACATTATTTTGTATGGTAGATTTCACTGTTGCTTAAAAGACATGAAGTAAAACGCCTGTCTCAAGCATTTCTTGTTAAAGTGCATTGGAGGAGTTTTGGGGTTTTTCGGTATATATTGTGTAGTAAATATGTAGTAAACACTTATCCATGGACCAATTTTTCAGAAAAAATTTTAAATACATATTTTGATTTTGAAAGTTAATAAAAAGCCTGTTGCTTTAATATTTTCTCAGTTATGTATAGAACACAGCTTGAGAAAGAAGTGTCTGTTGTTAGGCTGTTCAGATGACAGGTGGGATCATTCTGTTTTGTTTCCAGTCCCAGGAAAAGATCTGATTATCAGGAAATATATCCTTGTGAGTGCCCTTTTTTGCCTGCTGCAACTTTTTCAAATTGCATAAATATTTAATAGAAAAGGGCCCTAATTAAAAAGACTTCTTCCTTCCCTTTCTAGCACAGAATTGTTCTGTCAGAAGAGCCTGACGCCCTCTGCTCTGTTGGGAGGAGAACATAGATTGCAAGGGTTTACAGGATCTTAATCTAAAGGGTGTTCTCAGTGTATGTTCCCAAGTGGTGACTTATCTTCCTACTCATAATAGATGCTTATTCCTTCCAAACAACTGAGAGTCTTGCAATTTTTTTTCTTGAAAAGGTTGCAGCTCCTCATGCAACTATTTTCAGAAGACTATGCTATTGTTTTCCTGGCTCTTTCTTAAAAAAACCAAAAAATGGAAAACCTCAAGGAAACAAACATCCCATGTTTGAGATGTCTCAAAGCTAATTTAGTTCCTATTTGATTTTTTATTCTTTATGCATGCTACAAGAGCTATGAGATTGTACTATATATTTTGGCATGATAGCTTATATATACTTCTATATGTACAAGAGTATTCTAATCTTGAAAAGTGCTGCTGCTCATTTTTGTCTATCTGCATCTCACTTTTGTTTGCTACAGAAAAAAATTTTTTGAGTGCTTTATTTTTCCCCACTTAATTTCAGTAAGACTTCCTGCATATGTAAGGACTCAAAATGTAAGGGTCTCTGTATCCAGATTCTGGCTGAGACACTAGCTAAACACCAACATCGTTACCTTGAACATCTCTCTTTTCTTTTGGAATTGGCAGAGAGCCCGGAAGTTTTCTTGATCAAAGGACTTTCATGATTTTTTAACCTACTTTCATGCCAATTTTTTCTAGTAATCATAAAATTAATCAAAATATTTTCCATTGTTTAAAACTAAAGATAACATTTTCACGAAATAATTTTAGAGCATTTAGAATATAAATTAAATTGACTATTAATGACAGAAAAATAACTACAGTTAAAGCTGCGTCCTTGAGGCAAATGGTAAGTGAATTAGTGGCTGATTCAAAAGCTGTTAAGGATCCTGTTGTCTCAACAAACAATCTATACTAGAAAAAGACTTTAGAAAAGAGGAAAAAAATAGATATCTTTGGAAGTATAAATTGCATCACAGTCCAATCTTCAGCCACAGCAATTATCAGATTTGGGCAAAATTTGTGAGAAAAAAACCTTTTGAAAATGCTTGACAATGGAGTATTTTATGATCTACATTTCTCTTTCAATTTGTCCTTTTGAATTTTGTAGTCTAAAACATGCGTTTCCAGAAATGCTTTTTTTCACAGGTAGTCTGTGTGCAATGGCTTCCTCATTTTATATCCAGATTATTGCTTTCTGGAATTCTGTGTAAAATCAAAAGGAAGATGGTCATGAAAAGTCAGTTCTGGAAGACTGGAGAGAAGACCCTTGCCAGAAGGTGTACTGTGGAGGAAAAAGAACTGAGTAATTTCAGAACAAGAATCCAAGACCCAAAAGTGTAGCTGAAATTTGAGGTACCTGAAGAAGCATTTGTTATAAGAACATGGAATATCTGAGAGGATTTTGAAAATTGCTGGTTCTCTTCACATGAACAGGGGAGGAGATCAGACTCAGTGCAGGGCAGTAGGGCAAGTCAGCAAAAGGGCAGGTGTCAGCAGGTGGTGCCCTTGTCCATTGTGGGTCAAGTTCCTGTTGCTTTGGTGTGAGTGTATGTTTAGTTTTGGGAAGACATGAAGAGCTGTTTTAGTTTGGCACTATGCATGAATAAAGTTACCATTTTCAATTGGTTTCTAATAAATGAACAGTCCTGAAAGGAATTTGCTTTCCTGGAGCCACCCATCATGGTTGAGGTTCAGGGGAGGGAAAAGGAAAAAAGATTTTTTGCAGAATATATAATTACATTTAATTTTACTCCAGTTCAGTGAGAGGAGAAAGATAAAAAGTGACAACTGATTTGGGTAGAAGAAACCATGTGAGCCTAAGGTATCTGTCTGGTTTTGGCAGATTGATGCCATTAAATATTTGCAAGGTCTATTTCAATGCTCAGTCTTTCAAAGCGTTGTAAGGTATGAAAAAAGTAACAGTGCCTTCTATATAGAGTGTTCTGCAAGAAGCCTGGAGAATTATTCCCTGAAATTTTCTAGTTGTTAACTTATTCATCAATCATATAACATCAACAGTACTCATCAGACATAGTCATGACTCGGAAGACTTTAGAAATTAAATAGAGGGAATAAATATGATGAAGGATACGTTTACTAAAGTAGCGCTAATACAAAAGAGCAAGAACATTTGTAATATGATTATATATAAAATTTCATATCAGCTAACCGGTAGGCCAAGCTACAATATCTGAGTTTAAAAAATTAAATAATTTTTTAATGTTTTTATTTAAATGTAGCAGCTTTGAACATTTTGCATGGTTTTACAATTTTCGGTTCTTCTATTGCAAAATCTATGGAAAAGATTTGCATCCAAAAAAAAAAATCTTCTGACAGTGTTAGACTTTTTGATTATGAATGCTTTAGCATTTCACTGACCCTTACTTTCATCCTG
This sequence comes from Oreocharis arfaki, assembly GCA_013398015.1. NCBI lineage: Eukaryota > Metazoa > Chordata > Aves > Passeriformes > Paramythiidae > Oreocharis > Oreocharis arfaki. The sequence continues at coordinate 10,641 of VZRR01011981.1, read as the reverse complement.
TATTAAGAGAGTTTATAGTTCTTAGGAACTCAACGTTTTTCTTAAGATTTTCAACAAACCAGAAACTCACTGAGCTCTGCAGAATCTCACATAATAGATGTTTAAAAACTTACTTTTACTCAAGGGCATACCTAGGCAAATTCATTGAACAGAAATTCACTGGTGTTTGTAAGTACATAGAAAAGCATCTGCTTCATGAAATTCCTGAACTGAAAATAGATGGAAGATGAGACACTATTAAGGGAAAGCATCAAATATGTTTGCTGTGTTTTTACTCTTTCCTGTGCAGTCAGTAATGGCCACAAGATCTTGGCCTTGATATATCTTTGATCTGACACAATGTATGAATGCTTAAGTTTCTATGCTACATCAAAAGCAATGGAGCATGAAATTGCTGTGTTTTGAGTCGGTGCATCGAGCCTACGTGCTATAGGAATGGAGATTCCAAAATTTAAAAAATGTCCCTAGTTTTACTTTGTATGAGTCACCAGAAGTCCTAAGATTTTCTAATAAAATATTTTTCATTCAACGCACAGTCATCACATTGTCTCATCAAAATATCATATCGGCATAGAAGTTTTGCCATGAAATTTCCAGTTAGCAATATATAAGTTGCTTAATGCATACTTAGTCTGAGGAATTATTTTTGTTTCAATTATAGGTTGTTGTCTGTGGCATTTCTATTTTTAGCAAGAAGAGATGTATTGGACAAAGAAACAGGTTAGATGGATGTTACAATGGAAATATTTCCAAGTTCTCAACCATTATTTTCAGTGATTTCTTCGAATATCTTACTACTGAAAAAAGTTTCAAAAAATGTCTTTAAAATTAAATAGCTTCAACGGGATACCAGCAGTGTGTATGTAACTTTTTTGCTTATAAGGCTGTAAGAACTGAATTAATGCTTTCAATTATAAATCCAGCAGTTTTTAACATCTGTTCAAAACACTTTAAAGAATTTGTAGCCATTATCTTCTTAGAAAACTTACCTCTAACATTTCAGAACACTTGTTAGACCAGGTAATTAATAAAATAAGTAACATTTCATTGCAGGAGCTTGTTTTTACTATAATTTTTTAGTTCGATCAATACATCATATGGATACTGGAGAGAAGTTTGTTTTAAAGACCCTTATGAATTACCAGACATGTAAGTAAGTCTGATTCTTTGAAGTCCCCTGACTGCCTCTTTAAACAGTCACAAGTTGGGAAAAATCTAGTTTATCATTATGCCCACAAGAAGCACTACGTTGTAGGGGATATCGCTTTACAGCACAACATATTATGTTTGCAAAGCAGAATTGCAGGACAGAATTAAGGTTAAAGGGGACCTCTGAAAATTGTCTTCTCCAACCCCTCCTGCTCTGAGGAGAGTCACCAAATGGACGCTGCTCAGGGTCTTGTCTAGTGCTGGCTTGGAGATACTGAATATCTCCAAGGGTGGAGACTGCACAACTGCTCTGGGAAACCTGCTCAGGTGTTAGAATACTCTCATGATGAATTTTTTTTCTTACGTTTAAATGAAGTTTCCTATCTCAGTAGTGGCTTATTGCCACTTGACCCTCCTCCAGAGAAAGAGCCTGGCTCCGTATTCTGAACTGTCACATTCATCAGTTGTTTGCATACACAAATAAGATGCCCCTGCATATCTTCACCAGGATGGACAACACAAGCTTCTCAGCCTCTCAGTGTAGGTTACATGCTCCAAACACTTGATCATCTTCATGGAGCTGAGTTCAATTCACTTCCACATTTTTATTACCCTGTATACCAGGGAACTCAGGACTGGACCCAGCAGTCCAGCTGTGGCCTCTGCAGTGCTGAGGAGTGGGGAAGGATCACACAGTCAACCTGCCAGTGGTGAGATCCTGTTCATAATTCAACTCAGGAAATGTTACTGGCCTTCCTTGCTGCAAAGGCATATTGCTGGCTCTTCCACCAGGATTGCAAAGCTGCTTCCCATCCAGTCAGTCCCCAGCCAGCACTGGTGCATGTGGTTGTTCCTCCCCAGGTGCAGGATTTAGTACTTCCCTTTCCTAAGTGTTCTGAGACTATTACTGTTTGCCCATTTCTTTAGCCTGTTAAGGTTCCTTTGACAGCATAAGCATCTGCTGTGTCAAATATCTTCCCAAGTTTGCAGACCATCTGCAAATTTGCATTCTGTCCCATCATCAAGGTAATTACTGAAGGCATTAAACTGTGCTGGCCCCAGCAGTGACCTTTGGGAAACACCACCACTGGCTGGCCTTCATCTGGGCTTCATACTTCTAACCACAACCCTTTGAGCCCAACAGCTCAGCCACATTTCATCTCACTTCAGCGTCTGCAGATATAACCTGTGCTTCATCAGTTTGTTGACGACAATATAGAACCATGTAATCAGTAAGGCTGGGAAAGACCTCCAAGTCCAAAATTTACCTGAACACCACTGTGCCCACTAAACCATGTCATGAAATGTCATATCTATCTGCTTTTTAAGCTCTTCCAGGGATGGTGGTATTATAGGAGGCATTGCAGATAGCCTTGCTAAATCCAAGATAAGCAATATCCCCTCATCCACTGAGTACTGTAGTCATTTTACTGTAGAATGAATTTAGACTTATGGCATTATTTTCTCTTCATAAATCTATGCTGAGCACTCCCACTTTGTCCATCATGTGTTTGGAAAGGGCTTTCAGGATGTTTTTCTCCTCTACCTTCCCAGGGCTCAAGTCTGACTGGCTTGTAGTTACCTGGATCTTTCTTCTTGCAGCCCTTGAATGAAGCTATTTTATTCAAAAGATAAATATATTAGCTAGAAGGTTCATTTTAATATATAAATTCAATTATTATATGCAAATCCAAAATAAAATCAATATGTATATTTATGCTACTTTAGGACTTTTTTAGAATGAGCGAAACAGTTTAGAACATTCTTATTGTGTGTGGGTGTTGGACTAATTAACTTTGCTTCAGAGAGTTAAGATTCTTTGGGATGTGATAATATTCAAACATCACGAAGTGCTATTTAAATTTTAAAAGATACTTGTTTTGAGAAGTTTCTATGAAGACAGCACTTCTGGTAGAGAAGCTTCAAGTTTTCTTGGCCATTTTTGAGGTTCATTGTGGTGCTGTTTCCAGCTGCACTGTCATTTTTCATGTACTGAGGAAGTCCATCTTTGACTGCCAATTGTAAAAAGCCATTCCCTTCGCCCTGACCTCATGCAGTATATGTGCATAAGAGAGCTTTGAGTTGCTGTGTATCTTCAATACATTTCCCACTGAGGTGCGTCCGATCAGGTAAATGCCAATAGATTAAGTTTAAAAGTAAAAAATCTTGTGTAATTCATGAGTTAACAACAGAAAGAACATTGCTTTTGTCCAGTGTAGATAGGAACAATACTACAATTACTAATTATTTGTTGGTAATTTAATATCTTCTGAGACCAGGCCTGAGGAGGACTCTAGAATGGGCTGCCCAGGGAGGTGGTGAAGTCACAATCCCTGCAGGTGTTTAAGGAAAGAGTTGGTGTGACACTTAGTGCCATGGTCTAGTTGACATGGTGGTATTCAGTCAGAGGTTGGACTTAATGATCTCAGAGGTCTTTTCCAATCTAGTTGATTGTTTGATTTTGTGATTTTGTGATTCTGTGACTGAGGATGTTCGTTGACAGGAAACTCAACATGAGCCAGCAATGTGTACTTGCTGCCTAGAGGGCCAGCTGCACCCTGGGCTGCCTCAGAAGAAATGTGGACAGGTTGAGGAAGGTGGTTGTGGCCCCCTACTCCCCTGGAGTGCTGCATCCAACTCTGGGACGCCCAACGTAAGAAGGACAGGGACCTGCTGGAGCAAGTATGGAGCAGGACCACAAAGATGATCTGAGGGCTGGAGCACCTCTCCTATGAAGACAGGCCAAGAGGGTTGTGGTTGTTTAGCCTGGAGAACAGAAGGCTCTGGGGACACCTTGGAGCAGCCTTTCAGTATCTAAAGGGGGATGCAAAGAGAACTGGAGAGAGCCATTTTTACAAGGGTGTGTAGTGACAGGACAAGGGGGAATGGCTTTAAACTGAAACAGAGTAGGTTTAGATTAGACATTTGGACAAAATTTGTTACTCAGAGGAGGTTTCCCAGAGAAGCTGTGGATGCCCCATCCCTGGAAATGTTCAAGGCCAGGCTGGATGGGGCCCTTATCAACATGGTCTAGTGGAAGGTGTTACTGCGAATGGCAGGGGGGTAGAACTAGATGGTCTTTTGTCCCTTCCAAACCAAAGCATTCTATTATTCTATGAGATTGGATCTAACTAAAACTTCTCAGCTGGTTCTTTAATCACTATTAGTCATTTTTCTACTTGCCACAGAAACAACTTCTAAAAATTTAATATGCTTGCCCTTATTAATTGCGAGCTATACACTATCACTTGGTGGTTTGCAGCAGCTATACTGTATTTGTTGTGCTTCGGAACAAGAGTAACAGAACAAATAATTCCTTAATTCTTTATCCAAAATAGCTCTAGAACAAAGGCGGTTCTACTTCAAAAGGATGTCTGATCTCGGTTATGTATTGAAAAAAGTCCTAGAACCTTCAGAATATTTTGTAAATAATGTCATTTCAGAGAATGACACAACTTAATGGCATCATCTCCACATTTTTGAAAGAAGAGGCTAAAGAGGACTATTCACCTTCCTTACTTGTTTTGTAACTTTATTTTGTTTGTCATCGTGTTGAGAAAGAGGAAAAGACATGTTTGAAAAAAAATCTCTACCTTAAAAATCCAGTACTGCACAGGAGCCACAAAAGTATTTTCAAACCAAGCAAGGGAATTGAATTTTTGGGCATCAAATGGTAAAATTCTCCTTTTTATCTTGTCCTAGTCACATTGAACTCAATGTCATAACTTCCACTGAACCTTGGTTTTATCCAGTGCGTGAAGATAAGGACATGCAAAAGTCACTGCAAGGCTGAGCATGTAGAAAATGCTTAGGAACTAATTATCTGATTTAAAAAGAAACTGAATACATTATTTCAGTGAAATAAAAGTCTGAATATGAAACCAATACATTTCAGTATTTGAGTAAAATATCGAGAATGGAAAAAGTCTTAAGGAATATGTGAAATATTTATGAGAATATAATAATATTTATGTGAATATACGTTTTAGTGACTAATAAAATTAAGGTTCAAAGTTAGATAATTGCAAGAGAAAACAGTACAGAAAGATTAAACTATAAATCTATTTTGTATTTATTTACTGATTTCTTCAATCACACCTTGAACTGGAAAGATGCAATTCACATTAAGAGAAATACAGTTCTTCTAGCAATGTGGTGATTGGATAACCTTACTAAAAACTGATGACTTTGCTTGGTGTGGGGAGAATTTGAAGGAAATTTTAAATGTAATCATAGGCAAAACAATGTTGCTAATCTTCGTGAACTCACACATTTGCAAATCCCAAAGACTTGGTTTGCCAAAACCCCCCCCAAACAATAAAACAAATAAATTGGTTTTGGTAACATCCTGAATTGAATTTGAATACATATAAGTCAACAGAGTGAGATTTATTTTCACTTCGGCATCTCCCATGATATAATTCATTAATGCAACTGAATTATAGTGTCTAATTTTGACAGTGTTGGAAGCCAAAGTAATTTTTCCCCCAACTTTTGTCTTTGCTCTTTAAAACAAACAAAAAACCATATAAAAATGGAAAAAAAAAAAAAAAGCCATTCAAAGTTCTGTATAAACATATACAGGAGGTTATGAACGTTAACCTGAGGAGACAAATTTCATTCTTATTTATGGAGCACTACGTAGCTGCAACAGTACAACTCATTGAGTCCTGTAGTACCTGCTAGATACATTTGAATTCTAGAGCAGCCGTATGACTGGCAACATACCGGGAACTGTTTCATACAACCAGTGATTGGTCTGCCCCTTCAGGTGCTCCGACATTATTTGATTTCTCTGTCTTCATGGTCAGAATTAAAGCTCATCACATACAAATGGTAAAGGAGCCAACAATATGGGAGGGTGGTGAAAACACTGAAAACCTCCTCCCTGTCTTCAAAACTTAGGAAAAGGGAAGAAAATTACTTAATGCTTAGTGGTCAAAAAGACAGATTCCCGATACAAAAACAAGAGAGAATAAGAGAGAAGCAAAGTAATTTTTTCAATCAAACTTCTTCCATTTTAAAATTGGGCTTGAAACTATTTTATGTGATTCTTATTACTCATAGGAATTTAAACTCTTTCTATAAGGGGAAAATAGGTTATGGAAAGAGGTAGATCTTTTTCATTGGCCATATATAGGTTACATAGTGATATATGCCCAGAGCTAAACATGTCCCACATGGTTGTAAGCAAAAGCTTATATTACTACTTTGATGTTGAGAGTGTGAGTATCTAAAGCACCTCTGGACCTGTTTCATGCTTCTAAGTTTAAGTAAAGTACTCCCACATAACTACAAAAAAAAAAAAAAGGAAAAAAAGGTAAGTTGAACCTTCAGTTTTATCATGTGAAATTTAAAATGGTGGGTTTAAGACATAAGAGGTTGCACCTACAATATGTTTAAGAGTTTATAATACATCTTTTAAACTGCAAGCTCAATTAAAAAAACTAAGGAAGAAGAGATTTGAGAATGTTGAAGATTCAAACCAGAGCCAAAAATATTTTCAACTGATAAACAAATTAAGGACTTTGATGTTAAATATGTGATGCACTCTGTCACATTTATAATTTAGTGTGGTCACAAGCCTGAAAACTTATTCACATTTTAAATTTTAGACAGGAGAGAGCATTTTTATGTTCTGTGTTATTCAGCGTGAGCACAGCTTGTACTGAAGCATACATATAGTGAATTCTCTCAGCACTGAGTAGCAAATTCTGTAGGCATATAATAAAGAATTTGAAGCTGAAGAACACACGGAGTAATTAGGTTTTGAATTAAGGGTAATATGAAAAGCAGGCAACATAGTTGTTAGATTTAATTATATGTGACGCTTATTTTATCTCCTACAATTTGATTTCTAAGACAGAAGTGAATACTTGTGGTTTGGATGGATGAAGAAATAGTGTTGTCCAATCCATGAGGAAAAATATTGCTATCAGGAAAGGATAAAAGAGTAATGCATCTGTGAAATGCAATTACAACAATTCTGTATGAATATCAAGACTGTAGTGTTAGAGGTTTGATGATATAAAGTTATTTTTACATCTCCTATCTTTTTTTTTTTTAAAAAAGACCATTCATGCAGTCTTTCTAAGGGAATTAATTATTAACTAATTTTATTTCAGTTAGAGCTCAAAATTGAATTTGAAGAGCTGAAGCAGAAATAAAAGATCTGGGTTTGGTTATGCACATCATGAGACTTGTTTCATGGCACGATTTTTAAGTAGCAAAATTGAACTAATGAGGAAATGTTTCTGCAAATTCTTTTTTGGATTAAATTAACTGCAAACATTTTTTAAGGACAGATAAGACCATTGTGATCATTGCATCAGACCTCATATCTGACAAAAGGTAAAGGAGTATTCTGAATTAGTTCTGGTTTAAATTTGGCAGCAGAGTATAAGTGCTTCCTATCCTATTTGAAGAGCCATCAGTGAAGTCACAGTCTTTTAATATCTGTTGAAAGGTGTGACACATTTCTAACATGAATGAAGGAGCTCTTCTCACCAAACTTTAATTTAGATGTTTATCTAGAGCTGAGCAAGTTTTCCCGTGGAGGGTGATAGGCTCATAGTTCGTTTACCTAACATGAAAAAAGTATTCTGATGGAGATGTTCTCCGCTTCCATAGACTGTAGAGTCAAGGGAAGTTTCATGAGACATGAAGACTATGGAAGCATGCTGTCAGTGGTTTTGAACATTTGCATTGTGCCTTACAAATATCTGGTGTAGGTTTAGCTGAGTTTTGCAGAAATTTCAGGTAAGACAACTGGAAAACTTCAATATTTCACAAAGCTGTCAAATTTGAGGTAAAGGAAAGAAAGGAATATTGCGTGCACTGAGAAACATCGTCATTGTTAATCCAGTAGGTTGTGTACATCTTGTGCACAAGAGTGAGCAAAACAAGTATTCTTTACTTCAGTCTTAATCTGATACAGCCTGGAAGAAGGGCTTAATAAGGACCTTGACAGGCTTGAGTTGTGGGCCTCTGTGAACCTCATGAAGCTCAAGAGGGCCAAGTGCAAGGTCCTGCCCCAGAGTTGGGACAGTCACAAGGGCAAATATAGGCCGGGCAGTGAATGGATCTACAGCAGCCCTGGGAGGAAGAACTTATTTCTGTTTGTGGTTGAAAAGCTCAACATGGCCTGGCAGTGTGCTCTCACAGCCCAGAAAGCCAGTCATACCCTGAGCTGCATCAAAAGCGGTGTGGGCAGCAGGTCAAGGGAGGGGATTCTGCCCCTTTACTCCACTCTGGTTGTGCCCTTCTACTCACCTGGAGTACTTCATTCAGCTCTTACGTCCCCAACACAGACAGGACATCAACCTCTGGAGTGAGTCCAGAGGAGGCCATCAAGATCACAGGGATGGAGCACCTGACCTATGAAGAAAGACTAGGAAAGTTGGTGCTTTTCAGCCTGGATAAGAGGAGGCTTTGGAGATTCCTTAGAGCAGCCTTTCAGTACCTAAAGGGGCTCTACAAGAGAGCTGGAGAGGGGCTCTTCATGAGAACAAGGGGGGATGGCCTTATGATGAAGAAGTATATATTTATGTTAGATATTAGGAAGAAATTCTTTACTATGAGCATGATAATTATGAAACATATTGCCCAGAGAAGTTCAGATGCCCCATCCCTAGAGGTGTTCAAAAGTAGGCTGGATGGAGCTTTGAGTAACCTGATCTTGTGGAATGTGTCCTTGCCTATGGCAGGGAAGTTGAAACTAGATGGCCTTTAAGGTTCCTTCCAATTGTAATGATTCTATGATATTATGATTCTATGACTGTCAGGTTTTTCACAGTGAGAATTTTCTTGAGTAGAAAATGGAGAATGTAGTTAGCAACTTCGAAGGTGAATGTACACTTGCTTCTGTTTCTTTTAACAGGGCAAATATCTCTGTTACAGGATGTTTTAATGAGTTGATACAGCATTACATTTCTCACTTCTAAGCACAGTGATCACAGTAAGATTATAGCTACTATTAAAAGAAAAGAATTAAGAAGAATTATACTATTTTTTGAATTAAGAAAAAAATTTAAGAAAAAAATTGATGGACCAAATCTGTTTTGGAATGGTGTGGATAGAGTATGTGTTGGGGTATTTAGTTATATATGAACTAAAACAGAGAAGGAAAATGTTGTTATATTAAAGATACTGAATTCTATTTGCATTTATACAAATAAACACAAAAAAATTTTTATTCTTGTGCCTGTTGAAATTGATGTCAAATGTCCTTAGAGCTTACTGGGAGAATTACGGCCAATATAAGATCTAATTGAAAGATGTNAAAACAATGGTAATTTTTATATATATATATATATATAATTAATTAATTTTATTTATATACTTATACATTTATATATTTCTATATTTTATATATAAAAATCAAAAATTCTGCTTGTAAGGACGGTGTAATTAAAGAATTATAGAAATAATGGGTAATTTAAAGAGCATACACATCTTAGAATCCCAAGAGGACACTCAGGCTATTCACAGTTAATATATTTTTGGCTCTCCAAGATCATAAAAAATGGAGTTGTGCCATATTCTGTTCTTGTACCAGTGAATATAGCTTCTCCTGCCAAATTCCAGGTTTCTTTTAGGCAACATGGGAGCTCATGGTAGGAATTTGGCATTAGGTAGGTGTCTCACCCATCTCATATTCTTTACTTCCTGCCTTTCTGAGCAATTCTATGCAGCTTTCATTTGAGCTTTTGCTTTCAGTGCTCATTGACTCTTCTAAGCTGTTCAAGGTTTTTCTAAGCTAAATACAATTAGTCCAATAAAATTGCTCTTTTCCTAGTTAAGGAATTTCAGGTTTGGCAGTGGATTTCATGGTTCGGAAGCTGTTTTTTATTTAAGTGCTTGTTATGATGAGCTGGTATTCAGAACTCTGTCACCTGCAGAGACCCCTCAGAAATCACCTCAACTGAAGCTGCTAAACATGTTAGTTCCTAGCAGGTATTTTTTTTCTGGATGAGCTGTCTTGTCTCTGGATGAGCTTTCTTATCTCTGAAATAAATTGTTATGAAAAATCTCTCTTTGAGGAATAAATGTTAGGTGAAAATTAATCTCTACTAGTGTGATAATTGTAAAAATAATAAAAACAGATATGTAGGTATACATATGGCTGCTTCTGTAGAACTGTATGACAGGATGATCATCTTGGCTGACCTAACTGATCAGGTCTTGAGAAATGTAAGGACTAATAGCTGCACACTTCAGAAAGTGGAAGGAAGGATTTGGTTCATAGGTGAGAGATGGAAGCTGATCTTCACATCCTCTAGATTTCTCTTTTAGAAATTTGAGCTAGATTTGTCATTGAGCTCCACAGCAAATGATCATGTCACCTCATCACTCTATTGCCTCACATCTTCACTGGGTACAAATGGTCCCGAATACCCACACTACACAGTTCCACTGTCAGTTCTGAGACTCAACTCTTGTTTAAAAGACTTGTAATGCAAGATCTGTCTTGGGGTGGGTAAGCTGGCAACG